>JAXQQM020059941.1:0-440478 GCA_034641835.2 Pinus albicaulis
TAGAAGGAAGATCAAGCAGGATGAGCAATCACGAGGGAACAACATCTATCAAACCTCCGCTCTTCAATGGAAGCAATTTAATCTTTTGGAAAATAAGGATGCGATCCTATCTTCAGTCTATGGGAGCAGATATATGGGCCATTGTTGAACAAGGATATCAATATCCAGCTGCTACACCAACAGATCCAACTGAAAGAAAGAATTATGAATCAAATGCAAAAGCGGTCAATGCGATAACTGGAAGTCTAACTGAAGCAGAATTTGTCAAAGTCATGCAGCTAAATACAACAAAGGAGATATGGGACAAAATAATCCTAAGCTATGAAGGTGATGCAAAGGTAAAAAGTGCAAAACTTCAATCTCTCAGAATTGAGTATGAAAATTTAAAAATGCATAGTGATGAGAATATTGCTGGTTTCTTTTTACATGTTGATGATGTTGTAAACCGTATGAGAAATCTGGGAGAAACAATAACCGAATCCACTGTGGTTGAGAAAATTTTGAGATCACTAACAGCCAAGTTTGAGTCAAAAGTTTCTGCTCTTGAAGAAAAACAGGACCTTCAAAATCTTACTATGGTGCAACTTCATGGCATATTGACTGCATACGAAATGAGGAGAGGAGGACTATCTAAAGTCAAAGAAGTTGTTTTTAAAGTTTCTACAAAATGGAAAGAAGTTCAAAAACTGGAAGGGTCAGGTTATATCTCAGAAGAAGATGAGGCAAACTTTGTGAGAAAACTCCAACTAGGAACCAGAAGATTCAAAGGTAAGCTTCCTTTCAAATGTTTTAATTGTGGAAGAGTTGGTCATTATGCTGAAAAATGTCCTTATAAAGAAACATCTGCTAAAGAGAAAGAAGTAGCAAGAAGAAATAAGAACCGGTCTAGCACTAAGAAAAGCTACTATACAAATGAAGACAGTGATGGGTTATCTGACAGTGAGGAAGAATGTGAACAAGATCTTAGACTTCTCATGGCATTTGAAAATAATTCTAGAGGTTGATGATGTTGTAAACCGTATGAGAAACCTGGGAGAAACAATAACCGAATCCACTTTGGTTGAGAAAATTTTGAGATCACTAACGGCCAAGTTTGAGTCAAAAGTTTCTGCTCTTGAAGAAAAATAGGACCTTCAAAATCTTACTATGGTGCAACTTCATGGCATATTGACTACATACGAAATGAGGAGAGGAGGACCATCTGAAGTCAAAGAAGCTGTTTTTAAAGCTTCTACAAAAGGGAAAGAAGTTAAAAAACCATAAGGGTCAGGATATATCTCAGAAGAAGATGAGGCAAACTTTGTGAGAAACTCCAACTAGGAACCGGAAGATTCAAAGGTAAGCTTCCTTTAAAATGTTTTAATTGTGGAAGAGTTGGTCATTATGCTACAAAATGTCCTTATAAAGAAACATCTGCTAAAGAGAAAGAAGTAGCAAGAAGAAATAAGAACCGGTCTAGCACTAAGAAAAGCTACTATAAAAATGAAGACAGTGATGGGTTATCTGATAGTGAGGAAGAATGTGAACAAGATCTTAGACTTCTCATGGCATTTGAAAATAATTCTAGAGACGATAAGGATGATTTTATGGATGCTCTAGATGACAATGATTTTCTTGATCAAAACAATCAACTCAAAATATGCTTGGAAGAAAGTAAAATAATCATAGAGACTCTGAAAAGGCAGAATGAAGAAGCAAAGAAACATAATGAAAAATTAGAATGTGAAGTATTAAGTCTAAGAAAAGAACTTGAGAAAGTAAAGACTCTGAATCTTAGATTTGCTAAAGGATCTGAAACCTTAGATGAGATTATCAAGGTTCAACGATCTCCTCTGATTAAGACGGGTCTTGGATATACCGGAGAATCCTCTCAGGCTTCAGCACCAAACTATCTAAAAGCAGCTACAATTGGTTTACTTCATTCAGCCACACAACAAGGGAATAAAGAAGCTTCATAGGTAAAGCATGATCATCACAATACAAGGAACACTAACAGGGATATCTCTCAAAAAGGCAACAATCAACAGGTAAATTCAAATAGAAGATTTCATGATCGCAGAAATTTCTACTTCAATGGACAATGTTTCTCATGTCACAATTTTGGTCATAAAGTCGTTCAATGTGTTGCATATAAAACCATCATGACAAGAGAAGCAAGAAAGAAAAATATGGATACAGAACCAAAAAGGAACACTTATAACAACTTTTCTCCTCTTCAAAATGAAGTTGAATGTGCTTATTGCAATAACTTTGGGCATGAAGAATCTGAATGTAGGAGCAAATTCCAGCCAAAACAACATTTTCCTTCAAGTTCCAAAGTATGGAAAAAGAAGGAATTACAGGTTGAAAATTGTGGGATAGCGTTATTTGTAGAAGGTGAAGAAAATCAATGGTACATTGATAGTGGGTGCTCTAGACACATGACAAGTGACAAAAGCAAACTTCTTTCATATAATGCTCTAGAAAAGGAAAAGAAAGTTACATTTGGAAATGATAATCCTGCTGTAATTAAAGGAAAAGGGTCTGTGTTTCTAAAAGAAAAGGTGAAGGCTAATGATGTCATGTATGTGGATGGATTAAGGAATAACCTATTAAGTGTAAGTCAAATGTGTGATCAAGGTACAGAAGTTGTCTTCAGTTCAAAAGAATGTGTGGTTCGTGATCTGGATACAGGTAGAACTATTATAAAAGGGAAAAGAACTACAAGCAACCTATATGTATTGAAGAACTGCAAAGATCAATGTTACTTGAGCAAATCTTCAGAAAATTGGCTATGGCATAGAAGGCTGGGGCATCTAAGCTTCTCTCAAATCAACAAAGCAAGCAGACTTCAAGCTGTTCATGGTCTTCCCAATATTACTCTACCAGAGAGTATCATATGCAAATCCTGCCAGTTTGGTAAGCAGACTAGAGTACAATTTAATGCCAAAGAAGGATCATCAAGTAGGCCTCTTGAACTTGTTCATACTGACATCTGTGGACCTATGAGAAAAAAGTCACCACGTGGAGAAGAATACTATATCTTATTTGTTGATGATTTCTCTAGAATGTGTTGGATTGGGTTGCTTAAACGCAAAGATGAAGCATTTGAGAAATTTCAGATTTTCAAAGCTCTGGTTGAAAATGAATTAGATCTAAAAATCAAATGCCTTAGATCTGATCGAGGAGGAGAATATACATCAAATGAATTCTTTGAATTTTGTGAACAACATGGCATAAAGAGACAGTTCTCTGTAGCAAGCACTCCACAACAAAATGGCGTAGCAGAAAGAATGAATAGAACAATTCAACAAATGGCTAGAGCTATGCTTGATGATTCTGGAACTCCTGACATGTTCTGGGGAGAAGCAGCACATACAGCAGCAAATATTCTCAACAAGGCACATGTTCAGGTAAATAGTGACAAAACTCCATATGAACTCTGGTATGGTAATTCTCCCTCTGTAAAGCATTTCAAAATTTTTGGAAGTAAATGCTTTATCAAAAATAATGATGAAAAGATTGGCAAGTTTGAACCTAGATCAGATGAAGGGATACTTCTTGGTTACTCATCTACAAGCATAGCATACAAATGTTACAATAAAAGGCTTCAAAAGATTGTTGAATGTATTGATGTTATCATTGATGAGTCTCCTACAGCTCCTAAAGAAGAAAAACAAGCAACAGAAGAAGATGATGGTGATTTTTGTCCTTCTACATCAAATGGAAATGATATAGACAGTGGATCCAATGAAGAACCTGAAGATGATTTATCAGAGAAACCTCCATCCAGATATGTTCAAAAGAATCATCTTGAATCTCAAATTTTGGGAAACAAGGAATCAAGTGTACAAACAAGGAGGACTCTTGTGGGATCTTCTAGCTATTTGGCATTCCTATCCACAATTGAACCCCAAAATGTCAATCAAGCTAGCAAAGATGAATGTTGGATTCAAGCCATGAATGAAGAGCTTGATCAAATTGAAAAGAATCACACTTGGGAATTAGTACCAAGGCCACATGATAAAAATGTCATTGGAACCAAATGGATATTCAAGAACAAGTTAAATGAAAATGGGGATGTTATAAGAAACAAAGCCAGATTGGTTTGCAAAGGGTACACTCAACAAGAAGGTATAGACTTTGAAGAAACTTTTGCTCCTGTAGCTAGACTTGAGGCCATAAGAATGTTTCTTGCTTTTTCAAGTTCTCAACAAATCAAAGTCTATCAAATGGATGTCAAATCTGCTTTCCTTAATGGTGATCTTGAAGAAGAAGTTTATATAGAACAACCAGAGGGATTCATTTTGGGAAATGATAAGAATCTTGTTTGTAAACTTAAAAAGGCTCTATATGGTCTCAAACAAGCTCCAAGGGCATGGTACTATCGTCTTGATAAATATCTCCATCAACAAGGATTTTCAAAGGGGTCTGCTGATAGCAACTTATACACAAAAATTGAACATGACAAACTTTTGATTGTAATTGTATATGTTGATGATATCATTTTTGGGAGTAATGAAGAATCCTTGAGTCAAAAATTTGCTTCTGTTATGCAGCAAGAATTTGAGATGTCTTTACTTGGGGAACTAACATTCTTTCTTGGCTTGCAAGTGCATCAAACTACAGATGGCATATTCCTATCACAAGCAAAATATCTTAAGCAAATTTTGAAGAAGTATGGCATGGAAGAATGCAAGCCTGTAAGTACACCAATGATAACCGGATGCAATCTCAGTTCTCATGATGATTCTCCCATGGTGAATCAACCAGAATACAAATCAATGATAGGAAGTCTACTTTATCTCACCGGGACTAGACCAGACATTATGCATGCTGTTGGGATTGTTGGACGATTCCAAGCTAATCCAAAAGAGTCTCATCTTCAGGCTGTCAAAATAATATTCAAATATCTGCAAGGAACTCAAGACTTGGGACTATGGTATCCAAAGAATGCTGATATTACTCTTCATGCTTACTCTGATGCAGATTGGGCTGGAAATGTTGATGATCGAAAAAGCACAAGTGGTGGTGCATTCTATATGGGGCCTCGGTTGGTATCTTGGTTCAGTAAGAAGCAAATTTATATTGCCTTATCTACTGCTAAAGTAGAATATGTGGCTGCCGCATCTTGTTGCACTCAACTCCTTTGGATGATGCAAACCTTGGGAGATTTTCAAATCAAATGTACTTCTCCTATCTCCATTATGTGTGATAATACAAGTGCCATCAGTATCTCAAAGAATCCTGTTATGCATTCAAAGACCAAGCACATTCCCATCAAGTATCACTTCTTACGTGAACAAGTGCTTGAACAAAAGGTTAAGTTGGAGTATGTTCCCTCCAAAGAACAAGCTACTTATATCTTTACCAAACCTCTGCCCAGGGAAGAATTCGAATATCTCAAACAGAAGTTGGGTGTTGTCTCTGCCTCTCAGAAGATCAGATCTAATTAAATTCAGAATATTAAATTGTATACGCGGGTTCCATGAAAGACAGTCGTGTATATACGCGAGTTTCATCATATAAAGCCGCGTATTGTTGGTTGCTGGCAATTTTTGTTTGGGTTCAACATTATTCAGCTCAGCTACAGTGTTGTTTGGTATCTCTGATGCTGTTTGGAGTCACTGTTGGTATTTCAGCTCTTTCATTCTCTGATTTTGGGTGAAGATGCCTTGATGATTTGTTGAAAGTGTTCAGGATGCACAAGCAAATGGGGAGCCTTGGTCATATAGAAAAGCTGCTTGGATGCACATTTTCAGGGGGAGCATTAGCCTTGCTGAGTGTAATGCATTGTTGGCATTATGATGATTCTGAAATGTGATCTCTCTCTTGAGGTCTTTCTAGTATTGGTCATGTAAAGTCATATTTGTATCTTGATGAACAAGTCTTGTTGAGACCCATGGTGTACAATTGTAAACCCACTTGGTTGGGTATTTGAGTCTCTTATGTAAATTCACTTGGTTGGATCTTTGATGTAAGTATGAGTCCTTGGTGATAGGAAGGTCATAAAGTCAAGTACTTCATTGTAAAATATGTTTGAAGACGCAGCATGAACTCAGGGGGAGCATGATACTTTCAGTACACATCAGATCTGCAAAGCACTTCCTTCTTTTGATCCGCCCTTTGCCCTTGATGTCAAAGGGGGAGAATGACATGGTGTTATTCAATGTATCTATCTGCGGTAGTTATCAAACACCATCGTGGTTGCCATCAAGTCCAAAGGGGGAGATTGTTGGCAATATGATGCTGAGTGTTGTCCTTGATGGCAACCCACTTGATGAAGATGATGGCAACCTACTTGATGAAGTTGTTCTTTACTTGATGGACTTGGTAATGATGTAAATCTGATGTGATATGATGTAATGATGAAAGGAATTTCAGTATGTGTTGAAACAATGATGAAAAGAGTGTGTCTCAAGGCATACGCGGATTTGTCTAGACCAAGTAGCGTATGCACGTGGGAAACAACGCGCCAAGTCGTGTATGGGAAAAAGTGCTCTAATTATGTAAAACTAGGGGTAACCACCATGGTATTGACCCATTGTATTGAGTAATGATTTGTCTATGTGACCCCGTCCAGGAATACCATCAAAAGTAATGTGGTTTTGGCTCATGGTATTCATAAAGGGTAATCCTATATAAGGAGAAGAAATTTATTGTGCAAAGAGTGAGCATGTGTCTGGGCTTTAATGAATACTTCACTCTAGAGTATATCTGTATGGTTAAATTCTGCTCTTAATTGATAGACCTGAATCTATGATGCATCTATGAACATAATGAAGGTTCAAGATCTCTAGATCTTGAAATGATGAATCTCTTGGATGATCTGAAAAGAAGTGATGAAGACCTAGCGCAAATGAGTTGAATAAGTCGAAGAAATCTAGGTAAGTTCATAGATCTGATCTGTTGTGCAAAGTTTATCTTTTGGAGATCCATACGCAGGTTGGTTTCGTGAAAAGCGCGTGTATACACGGCTCTGTTCAGGGAAAGGCGTGTATGTGCAGATAGAATTTATTTGAAAAATTTACTGAAGTATACGCGGGTTAGTCTTATGAAACACGCATTAAGTCGTTGTGGGGTTTTCAAAAGTTGAATGTGTTTATTTGAATGTCGATCGAAGTCTGGGTCTATGATATTACAGTTTACGGTAATTCCATTGTTACGTTGTAGCATTGGGCAAAGTATGCTTATTGAAGAGTGAAGGGTTGTGTTGGAGCTGTTGGATCCAGTTTGAAAATTGATGAAACGTGGTCTGCAGTGGATCTGAGGATTGAAGCCTTCAGTCTAATAATATCAGCAGAGGCTGGTGCTAATATCAGGGGTAGTAGCTCCCTTCCAGGTGAGACTGGTAAACAAGAGCAGGGGGTTGAAGCTCCCTTCCAGGAGAGGCTGGTAAACGAGAGAAGGTTGTAGCCTTCTGCAGGTGGGTGCCTGCGTGCTGGTATAAGTCTGCACCAGTATATGTTGTAAGATGTTTTCTCTATAATAAAATATTGAAGGCTAAGCAACTGCAGCGGTGGTTTTCTCCCGGCTTGGGTTTCCACCTAAAAATCCTGGTGTTCATGTGTGATGCTTTGTGTGATGGTTTATTCTGTTCTTACTGCACATGTTTACTGTTTATAGAACATCTAATGAATGAATGATGGAATGATATAAGTGAAGAACTAATGGCATAATTAGATCTCTGTGTATACGCGAGTTATATGAAGGATATCCGCGTGTATACGCTAGTTGGCTTCAGCAAAGTAGCGTATGGGTTTTAGAGCATGAAAAAGTAAAAACTTTTGAATATACGGTAAATAACGATTCACCCCCTCTCGGTATTTTTCCCAACGGTGGCGTAATGAACAACATCACACAAAGCACACTAGATGGTATGCGATGGAGGCCGAGGAGGGGCAAGGTTTGTTGGGGTAGCCTTGTCCTTTGATGCCCCCCTGCGAGTGTGACCATGCTTACCCGAAGCGGTTGCAACAGGAGGTGGTTCCTGTTGAGGTGAATGAGGTACTGTTGCAGTGGTAGAAGTCATGGGGATTGGTGGAACTGAGGTTAAAGTAATATATGGTTTAGGTTGACCTGGCAGGGTAGTGGCTGGACGGTCAAGATACCAGACCGATATACCCAGGGTCAGGTTGGGGAGAGATAGGGTGGCCAAAATAGGGACCGAATAAGCTTCGAGAGGGGGAGCAAGGAAAGGTATCTGACCAACATGGAAATGGCCAGGAGGACTGGTGCCAAGGGGGTTGATATGGGAGTGGAATCGGCCAAGGATGATAATGAGGGTGTGGGGGTAGGTGTGTAGAAGAAGGTTTAGAAGGAAGAAGAGAGGCTAGCGGGGTGAAGGGCTAGGAGCTAGTTGATGTTGAGGTTCTTGACTAGCCAAAGCGGGCTCTGTAAGCTCGGCCCAAGATGATTACGCATCATGCAGCTGGCACAGCATTAGGAGGGTTCTGCGGAGGGGCTAGGGGCACTGTGGTGGTGGAAGGAGCGAAGGGGATCGGTTGTACTGGTGTCACAGCTATGTATGGTTTGGGGTGGCCTGGTGGGGTCTCGGTTGGAGGAGTAAGATACCATACTGGAATTCCCAAGGTTAAATTAGGAAGGGAAAGAGTGGCCATGACGGGGACCGAATAGACGCCGGGGGGGGGGGGGGGGGGGACCAAGGAAAGGTATCTCACCGGCGAGGTAATGACCAGGGGGGATGGCTCCCATATGGTGGGGACGTGAGGGAACTGACTCGGGAGGGTAGGCAGGTTCCTGAGTGTGAAGGGAAGGGCCAGGTGAAAAAGGTTCGGCTGACTGAAGCGAAGGGCTAGGAGCAAGAGGTGATTGGTGAGAGGGAGGTTGCTAACTAGCTGGAGCAGACTGCGGAAGGCTAGCCTGAGACGATTGCATCATGCAAACATTCGCTAAGCTGGGGTCAGAGACAGGGAGAGGGGGAGGACCAGGAAAGGTTCCAAGTAGAAAGGAGTCTTTATAGACGCCAGGGGAAACACTGGTCAAAGAATCAACAGTGGGTTTATTGGTCATAGTAGAGATGGTGGACTCACGGGAGGTCTGAGATTTTGGTTCATGGTAGGTCAACTGGTCAATGGTGACAATATTTCCATTATGCAGAAAGAACATCTTGCGGTGGACTACGGATGGGATGGCAGACATGGCATAGGTGTAACTACACCCTAGAAGGATGTTGTAGTCAAGAGGGGCATCGATAACTTCAACGTCGACACAAACAGTCTTACCGGCAAGGGTGATAGGATAGTTACGGAATAGGCCGATGGGCTGGGAGGTGTGGCCATCCCACGCACGAAGGGTGATTGTGGAAGGGGCCAGTTCAGGGGATCCGAGCTGTTTCCAAACCGAAGCGGACATTACGCAGGTAGATGCCCCCTCATCAATAATACACCTAGCGACATTGGCATTTCGGATTTTGACTGGGATTTGGAAAGCAACCAAAGGAGGAAGAGGAGGATGGTTTGACTGACGAGCATCGGAAACAATCAATTGGTCATCAACAGGATCTACAACTCCCACGGCAGATATTAGAGCCCTCTTTTGAGAAGGACACGACTGGAGGAGTTCCGGTGTTGAAATGGCGGCAGGAGATTGGGCCAGATCATCTACTATGTTGTATGAATGGGCAACCCATCTAGAGGCAGCATTTCGGCATAATGGTCCCTTAGGAGTCTTGGGATGAACCTCAGCTTTAGGCAGAGGGAGTTGCAAGGGACCATTGGGTGTCGATAGAGGCTCTGTAGGACCTGACGATGGAGACTCGGAGGCAGATGGAACATGAGGTGTGGAATACTGACAAGACCGAGTTTGACGGTTGAGGTCGACGGAGAGAGGTGGTTCAGAGGCCATCATGAGAATCTGGTAATCAGAGGAACCAAAAGAGGAAGGTTGAGTGGTTACCGGGGCATGAGGAGGTTGAGTGGCCACAAAACCTTGTTGAGGGAAAGGATCGGTAAACACAGCGGGTTGAGAAGTAGTTGGAGAGGGAGGGGAGGAGTGTTGTACTCGCACGGTGGCCTGAGAATCCCACATCTGCCGCATTTGTGGTAATAATGGACAATCATGAGTGTAGTGACCATAGACACCGCAACACGAACAGGGCTTATTGGTGCGAAGTGGCCTGTTCGGCTTGGGCTGAGAACCCTGTGCTAGTTTGGCAGTGTGAGGATCAATACTGGAAGGATTAGGTCCACGATTACTAGGGGTGGAGAGATTGCCTTTCCTTTTTCGTTGAGAAGGAAGAAGGTTGGTTGCCCCCTGTTGCGCAAATACTTGCCCTGGAGGGGGTAGTAAGTGCGGTTGTAGGGGTGGAGAAGGCAAGGGAGTGGGAGGTCCAAATGCTGGAGGAGCTGGGACACCAAGCTGTGGGTAAGGATAAGGGTTAGGGTAGGTAACATTGAGGTAAGTAGGAGTGGGGGCAAAAGGATGAGGTATGCCATATCCTGGATACATGCTACCAAGAGGGGAAAAAGTGCCGAAGGTTCTAGCCCCTCCTAGAGGGAAACCATAGCCCATAGGAGGTTGGGCAGAGGTATGGGAAAGGGTTCCAATGATACCATCGGCAGAGTGAGATGCCCCCGGGGTGTTAGTGCCGCCGGGCTTAGGGAGGTCAGGAAGGATGGTATAAAAATAACCAGATTGAGCATAAATAAGGTCATATTTCAAGGCTGTTTGAAGGGCGGCTTCTTCGGTTTGAGGGAAATGGGAGGTGAAATCTTTGCCAATGGGAGGTAAGAGAGAGCGAAGGAACCAGTCCATATAAACTCGATCTTCGAAGGAAGGAGCTCGACATAAGCTTCTTCTTCGCTGCCATTCCTGGACATGAGCGGAAAGGCGGGTCGAAGAGGATTGGCAGAAGGAGGTTAAAAGCTCGATACCTGTGTCGTATCGGAGGGGGAGCTAGAAATAAAATAAGAAGGCTTGGGAAATGGTCGCAAAAGTGGTATGGGAGGAGGTGGTCTGTTCAACATACCATTTAGAAGCTTTGCCGGTAAGCGTGCGTTGGAACAATTGAAGATGAATGGAGTCATCAGTAATGGAATTGGAAGAACACCACATATGGAAAGATCGGATATGGTTGGAGGAATCTTCACTAGCAAGGCCTTCGAACTTGGGAATGTTGGAGGGAAGCTTGGTTGGCATAGCAGGCCAGCTAACATCGTGGCGGATAGGATCATTGATCAGCTGATTGAAATCGGGGAGAATAAGGCCGACCATATAAGGGAGCAATGGGGAAGTCGAAGTAGATCCCGAGGTGGTTCCACTAGAAACAGACCTAGCAGTAGTACTGGGGTTGCTACTGGTAGTAGGCCCTGAAGTAGACATGGTAAAAGTAACAAGGGGAGAACCAGGAGTAGGGGGAGAACCTGAACAATCAGAGGAAGATTCAGAGTGCGGACTCAGGGGAGGACTTACTCGATGATGACGGGAAGGAGGAAGTCGACCAAGCGGAAACTGAGGGTGAAGGCCAAGAAGTCTCCGGGAGAGGCGCCTTGGGGGTGCAATGATGACGGGAAGAAGAAAAATTGACAAGGGCAGGGAGGGACAAAATCAAATGAGGTCAAGGGCAGGGAGGTGCAGTGACAATTGATTTTAAAGTCTTTGCCAGGAGGTGTTAACTAGGCGCTTCTTCACTTAGGGTCTGTGTGTGGCGTGCGTTAATTTTAATTGTTTAAACCCAGACGTTTTGAGAGTAAAAGAAAAAGTGTGCTGCGTAACTGGAAATAAATCTGTAGTAAATAAGACTAAAAGAACAGAAAATTAACAACTAATAAGGCAACAATCTAACCCAAGAAGGCGGGTCTCTAAAAACTAGTCTATGAGAGGGAAAAAAATAGGCAAAGCACGCTAAAAAGGGGCCGATAGATCAAATGTCGATAGGGACTGGGATCTAAAGGATAAATCTGCTGAAAAAGTGGTGCAGAGAACAGCAAATAAGCAGAGGCAAGGTTGCTGCTAAAAAGGAGGAGATCAGCTAAAATAGAAGAGACAAGGCAGTGGCCTAAGAAATGAACCCAAAAAAAATGATAGGATGTGTTTTGAGAGGGAGAAGAGCTGATCTAAAAGGATCTGAAACAGAGGTAGTAGATCTGGAAAAATAAGGCTGAAACTCTGAAAATTCAGACTTCTGAACCAGCAAAGACTCTCCCACAAAAGTGGAGGGTACTAGATCCCTAAGGGGCAAGATTCCCTCTTAGATGAGTGAAGCAGATCAGAAACAGGTCTAAACGGGCAGAGACGGAGGCTGGAAAACCCTGACAGAAGCTTCAGACAAACCCAGAAAAAGTGCTGGAAAAATTGTAGAAAAAGGGCAGGTCACAGGTTCTGACCTGTTTGCAGTCCAGGTCGTAGGTTTGGGGCAGAAAATTGCATCCTCAAGCTCAGGTCGCACTTTTTGGGCCGATAAGTGCGACCTGCAGATCCGGCTCTCCCGACGGCAGGTTTCAGAAAAATTTGTCGTCTCAGCTGCGGCTGATGTCTGTCACCTGCGCAATAAGGCAAGAAACACACGAAAGTTAAAAATATGACTGTTTGAGGGTTTTAGAGGTGAAAAGCACCATAAAAATAGGGAAAATAGAAAATAGAAGAGAAACCCTAGGGCCTGAAACAACTGGATATGCAGGAATATATAAAATGATAGTGGTCGCAAAAGAAAACTTGTGTGGAGTCGCCAATTGTTAGTATGAATCTTTCGTCGTAAAATATCACTTTAGCTACGCATAACAAATAGCCCTAACATCGATTATGGCTACGAAATACCTTTAAGTTTGCTGCACAAATTTAGATCTAAGCATAAAAGATATTAAGCAGATAAAATATAACATGGCTCCATGCATTCAATGGACAAGACAAGAAACAATGTTTTTTAAAAGAATTTTATATTATATTAAAGAATGGGGCACCTGAGAGGATAACAAGAAAGGTGATTTCCGTTTCTCCTCAGTGGGATGGGTTCTTGGAAGTCCTCAGTGTTTCAGATCTAGCATTTCTCTCTCTTAATGGTGAAGGAAAACAAACATAGAACTCAATGGGAGTTCACAAAACAAAAATGGAAAATGGTGACCAAGAGTAGATCCAGAGTGATCTAATACAATGAAGGTGACTAATGAATGGGGAAAACCCTTCTATTTATAACAAAAGATTGGGGTGGTCTAGAACTTGGTGCATGAATAAAATATTATTAATCGAATTCTAGAAGCACCCTTTAGGAATATTTTATTATATTTGTTGGAGGGAAAAGGATTCTTGACTTGGGTCAATTCCTTTATTTATAAATAATAAATAAATAAATTATTTATTTATCATTTTAGGGAAATGATGGGAATATAATTAAATAAATAATTGTTTATTTAATTATTTATGGATGATTTAGTCAAATTTAACTAAGAATATTATTTAAATAATGATTTAAATAACTTATTCTTAGGAAATAATCAAATAAATAAGGGTTTATTTAATTAGTTTCCTTGTTTTGTGTTAAATATGACTAGGAAATATAATCAAATAAGTTATTTTATGTGGTGATAGCAATTTTACTTAGGGTAAAATTGGTCTTACATGGTGTACTTGGGTTCATCTAATAATAATAGGTTAGATGACCAAAAATTGGTGTAACAAATACCGCCCACCACCTTTGGCCCATGCGAAAACCACTGAGTGGTTTTCTCCTACCCGATGCGCAAACCACCCTGTCAAATTCAAAATTGACCACACATTCAATGTAATCAATGTTGATTAAAAATGCATATAAACCCCCCAATTGTGCCTTTTTCATCCTTTCCATTACAGTTTTCCACAGAAGAAGCATTGCAGATAGAAAAAGTAGATGCTGACGCTATTTTAAACCAATATTCAACCAGAATTCAACCATTCGCTACTACAATTATTGTAGAAACAGTCAGAAGCATTGTAAATACTTCTAAAGCCTCAGAAAATCCTTCTACTACTTTAGAATCCTTCTGCGAAGCAAAATCTGCATTTTTCCTCAAAGAAAAAGGCGGTTTCTTGATCTAAAAAGGAAGTAATTTGCCTAATTGAGTCATTTAGGAGCCTTTTGAAAACCTAAAGAAAGCCTTGTTACTTCCTAAATCTCTTTCTGCAAACCGTTTTCACAAATTCAAAAGTCCTGAGATTTCTTTTGGACACAGAGATTGATAATTGAAAATTTTGAGACCTCTGCAGACCTGAAGAAAGCCCTCTTGCTTCCCAAATCATTTTTTCTGTAAACCCTGGACCTAATCTCACAGGATTCCCAAGGTCTGAGACTTTTTTTTATTACAGAAAGTAATAATTGACCAATTTTCTTCTTAAATCCTTCTGCAAACTGTTATAATCTGTCAGAATTTTTCCTCAAAGGCCTAAAGCAGTTTTCCTGAGTCAAAAGAGTAAATAATTGTAAAAACAAATGGAAACAATGGCTTCCAAAGCAGTAGTAACTGTCAATCCTCTAAAACCACCTATTGTAGATGTAGAACACATTCCCTTGGCTGATAGAGATTTTAAGATTAATGACACAGTCACTGAATTTAACCTTCTTGAGCTCCACTGCTGGAGCCATGAAAAATCCATAGATCAGGCTGATGAAGTTTTTATTTGGGAGTCTAATTTACCAAAGTATGTTTTCCCACAGACCTTCCAATGTCCAGAAGTAATTAGACTCCATCAATCCTGCTATTTCCCTGATCAGAGAGCCATAATAAACCCTGAAAAATAAATCTTGTTCACTATTACAGCTGAGTCCATTAATTAAATGCTCCAAATCCAATCCAGGCCAGATGAAACCCCTATTTCCATTGAGGCTCTTACACAGTTATATCTAGATCTGGACTTCCCCAAGAGGTTATAGATATTTCAAACTTTATTGCCTTCATCTGTAGAAATTCCCAAGAAAAACCCTCCTTACCCTTATGCAAAATTTTCTAAAAGAACCAGACATATCATTAGCATGCTGTCTTTTATTCTTGGTTATTTTACAGATTAGCATGTTGATGTTGCAGTGCTAGTTTTTTCTTCTATTTTCACACCTGGTCAACCTCCTACTACCATTTTTAATTTTACCCAATACCTTGCTGATAATATTCATAAATAGTTGGTCAAAATTCCTTCTGAAGGTGTTTTCAAGTATTCTTCAATCCTATTCCACATGTTTTTATACTTTCAGTCTGAGAAAATTGCCATCAACCTTCAGAAGCTTGATGTTGAAGGGAACCCATAGTCAGTCATATTTTGGACTCCTTTAATAATAAAAGACTCCACACAGTCCACCTATACAGATTTTACTGATTCTTTCATTCATCCTATAGTCAATATGCTGAACAGCAGCATGCAACCCAGAATCATTAATGAAATTAAGAAGGTCCTACAATTTTCAAAGCATAATAGGATAGGAGATTGGTACTTGTACAAAAACCATACATAGATAAGGGTTTATGGATCAAATCTTATTCCATATAGACTAACCAAATACCTCCTAATGAGGTTATTTTCCCTTAAGTACATAGGGCAGATTCTCAATTCTGATGCAATCAATTTCCCAGAAGCTAAAAAGAAGACACAATTCAAGTTAAAAAATCAGGTTGGCCCTTTCATTTGTAACAGCAGAGATGCAGGTCCAGGAGATGAAAAATATTTGCAGGAGTTCAAATTCAGTAAGATTTTTTTGTGGTACTATGACCCCCTAGGAGTAATAAGTAA
This sequence comes from Pinus albicaulis, assembly GCA_034641835.2. Lineage (NCBI taxonomy): Eukaryota > Viridiplantae > Streptophyta > Pinopsida > Pinales > Pinaceae > Pinus > Pinus albicaulis. The sequence goes on from JAXQQM020059941.1 coordinate 15,691, forward strand.
ACTGAGGGTTAAATGCAAACTAACTCCTTATGTACATGAGAAGAAACCAAAGATTGAAAAATTCTCCAATCAGTCTAAATGGTTGGAGAACACCTTGATAGATGCAGATAAACAAGGTGATACTAGTCAAACCTTGCAGACTCCAACCCAATAAGATAAAAGCTCAAAGAGAAACAGAGAGGAAGGATCATACATTGCAGAGACAGCCACTGAAACCAAATTTAAATTGATGTAGAGGAAGAATCCTAAATTAAATCCTGTCAATGAAGAAGTGGAAATAATAGAAGTGATTGACACAAAGACAACAACAAAGGAAAATGCACCCTCCTACAGTGATTGAAGAAGAACATCAGCCTTCAACTTCTAAAACTCAGCTTATTCAGAAGCAACACAGTGTTGACATGTCCTCTTCTAGCAACAGAGAACGATATTGACATTATGCAGAAATACAGAGAGATAAACATGCGAAATGAAGCTTTGAAGACAGAAACATATACCCTGTATTGGAAATAGTCACCCAGTGACCAAACGAGATTGCTTTCTCCTTTTGACTATAAAAATAGAAATATGCAAATGACATTCCTGCAGCCTAAAGTCAAGCATCCCAAAACACCAACAGATTATAAAAAGTCATCATATGAAGTTCAAGCAGAAGACCTTCATCCCATTGATCAGATATAATTTCACAAATAGACTGGTGAAATGATTTATTCCACAATGACAAATAAAGCCATGAGTGTGCAGAAGCTTCAAAACACTCTTACAAACATCAAAGATCAATTCAGATTATAAAAAGAATCCTCATAGGAAAAGGATAATAGAATCAAATCATTGGAAGATCGGGTTATTGAAGCAGGATTTGATCCTAGTAATGTCAAAGTTGCAGATCAGCTGATTAAAAAGAAAAATGCAGACATTGCTGCATTAAAGAAAAAACTTAAGTTGCCTCCTACATAACATCCTCAAGCAAAGGAAGTGTTACAGGATACAAATAAAAAAGATGAGATGATGAGTCTCATTCTACAATTGACTGCCCAGATAAAGGAAATGGAGAATGAAATGGACAAGTTGGTCCAGGAGAAAAAGGACAAAGTAGAAGAAGTTCCAGTCACAGTCATTCCTGTAGTCACCACAGATGTGCCTTCTACACTAGTGGAATCATTGGCTCCTACAGTACCAATGACTACAACACTTCCAGTCACTTCATCAACAACTTCAGCAACAGAGTCTTCAACAACAACAACACAACCTATAGATGAGGCAAGTAAACTAGTAAAAGCTATGCAAGACATGTCTATCCAGAATAATGAAATTAATAGACTTAAAGAACAACTTAAAATTCTGGAGGATGTGAAGAAACTTGCTCATATTATGCACAAGAATGAAGAACAAAATGCAAAAAGGTTGAATGAGCAATTGAAGAAGTTAGAGAAAGATCTAACACTAAAAGAACCCATGGCACAAGTCAGGAAATAACTATGGGCCAATATCATTGAATATATGATACTTGGCCATCCATACAGGTTATCTATGAATAGAAAGACTTAGTCAAATCAGAAAGAGAAGCTATCTAGAAGATAAAAAAAGAGCTTGGCAAGAAACCTGAAGAAGCTCTTGAAATCATCAAATTTGTTAATTCTAAGAACATGCAAGAGCTAGAAGAAATTGGAATTAATGACAGAACAAAAATCATCCTAGAAATTAGGAAGGTTATTTCTAAAAAGAATTTGATGATACAACTAGAAGATAAATGCCAGAATATGGAGAATTCGATCACAAGGTTCATGATGAAGTTTGACATTCTCAAACAAAAAGGCATTCCAAATCCATTAGTTATTCATGACAAACTAATGAAACATGATGAGTATGACAAGAAAATGAAAGAAGTTGCCAAGGATCAGGCTAATCTTCCTACTTGACAAGGAATTCCAAGAGGGAAAGTCCTTTACAAAGGCTTTGAGAACCTTTTTTACCTGCAACATGAGTTAAAACACTTATTTGTTAACAAGCCTACATTCTCAAATTATACTGAAGCAGATGAAATATTCAGGAGGATGATGAAGATAAAATTGCCAGAGGAAGAATTTTGGGAGAAAATGACTGATTTACTGTGAAATCAGTTTGCAGTAAAAACAGTTTGCATTAAGAACAAAGCAGTAACATCCTTGCAGTGAAAACAAGACAGTGAATAGTGAAAAGAGATAGTCAAAGAGTATCAGATAGAAGATATGGTTGAAAGTCAAAACAAAAATTACAGAGCAAAGTTTAAAGTGTATCAATTTAAAGTCAAAGTCAAAACAGAGATGAAAGCTAACAGCATAGAGGAAACTCCACTGTCTAACAAGCAGCCTTCATTGAGCAACAATCAAGAGACAAATCAGCAGCAAAATATCAGCAATTGAATAGCAAATCAATAAAAGCAGGGACAATTTGCATTAGTTAGAAAGTTGTCACTATCTCCTTGCATGAAGATATTTCCTTTTCCATGAATAATTTCTAAGTTTGTGTTAGGATATTTTGTAATATTTTTTGTATAAATGCTTCTCATTTTGAAGTATTGAGGGTGGATGAATTGCTGAACATTTCTATAGTTGTACTATTCTGAACGTAAGGGTGATTGTACCAATTTTAAGTTAGCAGACTATATTAAAGCAGTAAAGCATCATATTACAAGATTCATGTGTTGGGCCACTCTAGTGAAGTATTTTCACTTGTTATTTGTCAATTTCTTATGTTTTTCACATGCTCATATGTTTGCGTAAATCTAAATGACATATCAGGAATGTTATTTCAGAATATGTTTAATTACACTGTCTTGAAATGTTTATCATTTACATGTTTTCCATTGATATCCAGATTAGGGAATTTTGAATTTCTCCCTAATTTCGATTGACCTCTACATTTTCACTCATTATCTAGATTTGAAAACCCTTAATTGCTTTCTTATCCCGATTGAAGCCATTTTCACCATCAACCTTGAATATCTGAAGTAACTAAGCTATCTTGCCCTGTAAACATTTCCCTTTAGACCTTGATCCTGATCTGACTGCTTGACACATTGACTCCATTAGCCCAAAGGAATACAAACCTACATCTATCCATCTGAGTAAGTGATTTCACCACCAAACCAAATCAAAATCAAAATCCCAAGTAATCCTACATAACTAGCCTAAAATCAACTAAAATCAACAAAGATAAATAATATAGAGAGAGACCTCTCTGAGCATTAGGAAGGCTAGATCCGAAGGCTTAAAAGTAGACTTGTGGTTACCTCTAATATTCTTTAAACCAAAAAATATAAACAACCCTTGAGAATTATTGGAGTGATAACATTCTGGTGACTCCACTGTGGAACTAACCAGTCCTCAGTGTTTTAAATTAATCTTAAAGGAAATTCTTTTACTTACATTTTCACCTTAAGATTGTTTTAAGGGGTTTTTGAGTAAAGTTTTCATAAAAAACTAAAATTCTGGCTTCCAGAAGAATCTAGTATACCAGTTCTAATCCAGATCCAGAACCTGTTGTCATAGTATATAATCCTGACATAATTTTAAAGAAAAAAAAAAAAGTAAAAATTTTAGGTAATAAAAATTCATTGATCAGAGCAAATTGTCTTCCCAATAAATTATCAAGTTTACAATACATTGAATTTGATTTAAATTTTGAGCAATCATTGTTTAGAACTAAATCAGAAAGTCACATACATAATAGTGTAATAGATCTTGATTTCATTTCATTCATTGAAAGTAAGAAGGAAATTGTTTCACTTAATTCGGATGAAAAAGTTCTAGAAGTTTATGATAAACTTGATGCCTTGAATGTAACTTTTCTTAAAGAAATTGATGAAGCTTATTTTCAACATTCAGCTACATTGACTGATTTATCTGCCTATACCCCTAAGCCTTCTACCAGTCATTTAGAATCTATAGGACTACCACCTCATACATTACATCCACCACACTTCATTCCACAGATTCATTTTTTCCCAAGCTTCCATTTCAACCTAGAATTTTATTTCCATCTCCCACCACCTCAAGTTCATCCCCTAGTATTTCTACTGCTTTTTCTAGTACTTCATTCTCATTTCCAAGCACTTCAATCAGTATCCCAACTACATCTTTTAATATCCAAACTTCATCATCAAGTACGTCAACCTCATCACAATGTTCTTCAAACTTACCTCCTAGCCAAGCTAGAATCCAAGCCATGGCTGCTAGATATGCTCCATTGGTCCTACAAGCCCCTATAAATGCCATGTCCCAAGATTATCAAAGAAAAATCCCTCAATTTGATGGAACCACTCATTACACTGCCCATCAACATGTTAATAAAATGACAGATTACTTCAAACTGCATGAACTAGATGATGTTGATGTTCAAATGAGACTTTTTGCTCAGACTTTAGTTGGTTATGTTAAGAAGTGGTTTAAAGGTTTGCCTGCTGGTAGTATTGTTGATCTAGATGCTTTCCATAGGATGTTTCTTAATAGATGGCAGAAAAAGAAAAATCCATTACAATTTTTTTTTGAATTTGAAAACATAAAAAGAGCACCAAATGAAATAGTTCAAGACTACTGTACAAGATATAACAGTATTTACAATGCAATCCCTACTAATCTTAAACCTCATCAAGACTTTGCCTTCATCAAATTTCCTGATGGATTTGATACAAATATGGCTTACCAACTGAGAGAGAGAAACCAAAAAACCTTAGAGCAGATGCAAAGTAATGTTGTAAGTGTATAAACAAACCTGTTAGCCAATAAAGCTAGATTGAGAAATGAAAGGAGAGTCACAATAAAAGAGGAAACATCAACAGATCTTAAAATAGTTATCTTGAAAAAAAATTAGAAATAATGATGGATAGATTATATAATATGGAAAGGAAGCCACAGTGGGATAATCAACAACAAGGACCTCAAATAAGAAATCCCAATTTTAGGAAAAACACCAACACTGGTAAGTCTAGAGAATCATCACCTAATCAAATAGTAAGACCACCTTTCCAAAAGAACTATGCTGAAAGTTCTCACCAAAACGAAGATGATGAAGACACTCAGATCAATCTAATGGGAATTAATGATGATAACACCTTTCTTCTTACACAAGAAGAACATCAGTTATATGAATTACAATAGTTACAATTAGAATCTGGTGAGTCTTTCGATTATAAGCAAGGATATGAGTTTGCAATCAATGAAGTTATAAGCAATATAACCCTAGGAGTAAGAAAAATGTAAAAGCCCCTGCTAGGAAATCTTCCCAAACTCAAATAAAGAAAATAGCAGAGGCTCCTTAAACTAAAGTTCGGCAAATCCTCCCTAGGGAAACCTAACAAAACTCTAATTCAAAACAGAAAATTTCTAGTCCCAAAATTGCACCTAGTCCTAAAATTGTTGACATTACAGATGCTACTATTCAAACATCAGCAGATCCTCAAAAATATGATGCTGCCAAGACCACAACTTCTGCTAAAACAACAATCGTAGATCCAAAAACATCTATTGTTGATCCACGATCAACTGATCCTAAAACAACCACTGCTAAAACAGTTGTTGAAACCTCGAAACTTGCCAAAACTTCCACTGCAACTCAAACTGTCCCTTAAAAGAAAAATAAAAAGTAGTAAAACAGTGGAAACAAAAACAGAAAATGAAAAACCAGCTGTAGAAAAAGAAGAAAAACACACTCAAACTGCAATTACTAAAGATGAAATAATTCAATTAGGAAAATCACAAGCACCATTCAACATCCAAGCTGTCATTGCCAAACTAAAGATACCAATTCCTTTGATAGAGGTTGTAAAACATGACCTATACAAATCACACATCACTGAAACTTTAAACATGAATGATGGAGAAGATTATGTCAATTTGAATGATGACCAACCAGAACTAATTTTTGGTCCTTATGTAAATGGAAAACACCAAGAAGGTGGAGTCCCTCCTTTCTACATTAGCCTGACTGTGCATGATCAGATTTTACATAATGCCATGCTAGATTTAGGAGCCTCACATAATTTGATGCCAAAAGAGATCATGGAAACATTTAATCTAGACATTAGTAGACCTTATAAAGATCTCTTCTCATTTGATTCTAGCAAAGTGAAATGTTTAGGTTTGATCAAATATTTATGTGTTACTTTAGCTAAATACCCTGGAAAAAGCATAGTTATGGATATTGTAGTAGCTGACATCCCTCCTAAGTATGGAATGTTGTTATCTTGCTCATGTGGAGCAAAACTACAGGGATCTCTACAATTAGACATGTATTATGCCACTATTTCAGTATTTGGCCAACCCAAGAAACTTTACAGAGAAACATTAATGAAGTACATGGTTAGCAATGTAGAAAGACCTCGAAATTATCCCATTTATTCTACACCTTCTGATATGGACTCTTTCATTTTATGTAATTTTGATTCTGGAATAGAGAACAATACAGAATTAAAACAGAAAAATAAAGTACCAGACAATGAAAACATATTTCATGAATCAATGTGGCACCTAGACTTTGATGTATCAGTGAACAAATTAGGAGCAGGAGCAGGAGTTTGGATTCATAACATGGAAAACAATCATTCAGAAGGTCATGCCTTTAGCTTAAATTTCAAATGTACAAACAACATGGCAGAGTATGAAGCTCTAATTTTAGGACTGCAGATTGTTAGAAATTTAGGAGCTAAAAGAGTTTCTATCATGGGATACTCTAAGTTAATTGTAAAACAAATTAGAGGAGAATATTCTGTATATAATCCTAGATTAAGCCATTATAGAGAAACAATTTTAGATCTGATTAGTGAACTTCTCGAATGTAACTTTGCTGTGATTCATAGAAAACATAATATGCAAGCACATTGTTTAGCAACTTTTTCTAGCACCTGCAATCTTCCTTTTCAACCAAATCATAAATATACAATAGAAGTTAAACACAGGCCTACAATACCAGACAATCTAAAATACTGGCAGATATTTTCACAGGATGAACAAATCTATCATTTCATGAATGCTGAAGGAGAATTTTAGAATTGTAACATAGACACTGAATATAAAGTAGATGATAACATATACAGTGAGATAGATGTAAATAACTTAGATTTCATTAAACCCACTAAATTTACACAAGTATAAATAGATGATTTAGAAAAGGTAGAAATAGAAGAATTAGAAGATGATGATTCTGACATTTTAAACCTTAAGAACAACTTTTTACCTAAGGGATTAGCCCCTTTAGAAGATCTTTTTGATTCAAATGATGTTGCAAAGAAACCAAAGATGGAACCATTAAGATTAGATATTGAAGAATGCAATATAGGAACAGAACAAAAACCAAAACTCATCAAACTTTCAAAATCTTTACCTCAAGAAGAAAAACTGAAATACATAGCTCTGTTTAAGGAATTTCAAGATGTATTTGCATGGAGTTATGAGGACTTAAAATCTTATGACACTAGCATAATACAACACAAAATACCTATAAAAGAAGATAAAAAACATTTCAAACAGAAGCTTATAAGAATCAATACAGTTCTTTTACCTTTGATTGAGAAAGAGGTAAAGAGAATGTATGAAGCTTAGATTATTGCACCTATCAAATATTCTGATTGGGTTTCAAACTTACTTCCCCCTAGGAAAAAGACAGGGGAAATCAGGCTATGTGTTGATTTCCGGAATTTAAACAAGGTGTCCTTAAAAGATAACTACCCTCTCCCCAATATGGATCATATTTTACAGAGGGTGGTTGGTTCTTCCAGGATTTCATTGCTTGATGGATTCTATGGATACAACTAGATTTTAGTTCAAAAAGAAGACCAACCAGAGACTACATTTACTACTGCATGGGGTACATTCATGTATGTGAAAATGCCTTTTGGATTAATGAATGCAGGAGCCATTTTCCAGAGAGCTATGGATATAGCCTTTGCTAAAGAAATTCATGATTTTCTTGTGATTTATCTAGATGATATTACTGTATTTTCAAAAACTGACAATGAAAATTTAGATCATCTCAGACAAGTGTTTATCAAATGCATGAAATTTGGTATTTCTTTGAATCCCAAAAAGTGTCTCTTTGGAATTGAAGAATGAAAATTGTTAGGACATATCATATCAAAAGAGGGAATTAGGATAGACCCAGCTAGAATAGAGGTGTTTTGAACATAAGCCATCCCAAAAATATTAAGGAATTGCAAGCTTTCGTAGGTAAAATCAATTTTCTCAGAAGATTCATTTCAAAGTTAGCAGAATTAATTAGGGAACTCAATAACATGTTGAAAAAAGACTCAGCACTTAAATGCAAAGTAGAGGCCAAACAATCCTTTGAATCAATCAAACAGGCCCTTACAAAAACACCAGTTGTGATAAGTCCTGATTTCAAAAAATATTTCATTCTTTTTTCTTTTGCTTTAGAACATACTATTGCTGCAGTCTTACTGCAGAAGAATGATCGAGGCTATGAGCAACCCATTTCTTTTTTTCAGCAAATCACTCAGAGTACTAAACTGAAATATAACATAATGGAAAAACAGGCACTAGCTTTAGTGAAGGCCATCAAAGACATTAGAGTGTACATCTTATATTTACACATCATTGCTTATGTTCCAAATTCAGTAGTGAAGGACATTCTGACTCAGAATGGGGCTGATGGTAAGAGAGCCAAATGGATTGCCACCATTTTGTAATATGACATGGAAATTAAGCCCACCAAACTTATTAAAGGCCAAGGTTTAGCCAAACTCATGGCTGAATCAAACTTCCAAGCCTTAGATATTAATTTTATTGCCCAATTAGATGATCAGGAAGAGATGGTGACTCCACAGTTTAGTGAAGCCTTTTTAGACTCACCATGTTATGCAAATATCATATTTGTATTACTAAATTTACAAGCTCCTCCTGGATTGTCAAGAACAAAAACTAGATTTTTAAAGCTAAAGGGAATGAAATTTTGTATTATAGATAATGCACTGCTTTGGAAAGATCATGGTGCCATTTTATTGAATTTCTTACTTAAAGATGAAGCTGATAAAATTATGAAAGAGTTTCATGAAGGTGACTGTGGAGGACATCTTTACTGGAAGTCAACTGGAGATAAAATCTTGAGGGTTGGTTTTTACTGGCCTACGCTCTTTGTAGATGTGAAAAAGTATGTGACCTCCTGTCACAAATGCCAAATATTTGAAGTGAATAAAAAGTTGCTACCTTTACCCCTTAAACCCATATCCACAGAAATTCCTTTTCAGTAATGGGGTCTTGACTTCATTAGTGAAATTCACCCTCCCTCCTCTGCCCAACACAAATGGATTTTGATAGCCACAAGCTATTTCACCAAGTGGATAAAATCCATTCCTTCTAGGCAAGCCACTAATACTGTCATAATCTCATTTTTAGAAAACAATATACTGTCAAGATTTGGATGCACCCAAAAGATCATTACTGATAATGCAACTGCTTTCAAGTCTAAAAAGTTGATTGAATTATGTAATAAATATCACATTACCCTTGGCCATTCCATTGCCTATTACCCTCAAGGTAATGGTCTTGCTAAATCCTCCAATAAAAGCCTTGTTAATATCATCAAGAAACTACTAGAAGACAATAAGAAAACCTGGAACAAAAGGTTAGTTAATTCCTTATGGGCAGACAGACTTACCACAAGAAAGTCCATTGGTACATCCCCTTATCATCTTGTATATGGGATGGATGTTGTTTTTCCATTCTCTTTAGGAGTACCAGTGATGAATATAATCCAAGAGTTGCAGGAAGAACCCAATGATATCTAGAGAAGGATAAATCAGACCATACACTTGCAGCAAACCAGGGAAGATTTCTATGTCAAGTCACAAGTTGTTCAAGAGAATATCAAAAAGATATTTTACAGGAAGATAAAGGAAGATGATTTTTATATGGGTGACAAAGTTATTAAGTGGGATTCTATGAGAGAAGAGAAAGGTAAACATGGGAAATTTGATTTCTTATGGAAAGGCGCTTATGTCATTTATGGTTACAGAGGTAACAATGCATTCTTTTTAAAGGAGTTGGATCGATCAGATCTACCAGGTGGACCTATCAATGGTAGAATGATGAAGCATTACTATTCCCCAGAATAACAGTAATTCACTTTGTTTACTTTGCTCATTGTACATAACATTGTAGAGTTTAGATTGGATTGGATGATTTTCTAGCAAAGTTGAAGCCCAGAGAGAAGGCCCTAAGCTTTGAAGGATAAAATATCATAAGTATGAATAATGCAGAGCTCAAAAAATAGTTCCAAGGTAATCAAAGTTAAAGTTCAAAGGCTACTAGTCTCAAAGTTCTTGACATTTCACCAGGAAATGCCATCCCCATGTGGAGCCACTGTTAGGGTCCTATATTAATAGGATTCATAATTTTTAATTGATTTTGATTAGTCTTGTAATATGTACATACTTTTCTTTCTGCAATTTTTTTCCCCACATCAGAAAATTAAAAAATGTAAAGAGGGTAAAAGTCCTAAAATAAAAATCAAAGGACCTGAAAGAAAAAAGATAAAAAAGAATATGAAAATAAACCCCCCCCAAAAAAAGAGATAAAATAAAACATGAAAGTGATGAAAATTCAAATTCCACAATATATGAAGGTCAAACTACTTAATCTTGACCTTTCATGCTTTGAATTTCATGTTGAGAGATAGAGAATAAAGATCTAGCCAAATTGTTTAATCTTAGTAGATTAGTAGTTAGGTAGAGAAAAATAAGGATCTCAACAATTTAATCTGAGCCCTTGGAAGAAATAAGGATAGAATTAGTTAGTTTGATGTTAAAAGAAAAATGAATAAGGTACTGCAAGCTCAAATGCACCCATGTAAATGAAGAAAAAATGTTAGGGTATCAGATGGGTAGGCAGAAGCAGTTTTCACAAGGCATGGATAGTAGAAAAGTGATCATTTCATTTACTAACTTCCTTTCAAAATCATTCCCCTTGTAAAAGTACCCCATCCCCTTCATTTTTACTCTTTCCCCTTATTTCACTCTTTCCCCCCTTGAAAAAAGCCCCTTTTCCTAAGTTAAAATGCACATTTATCCTTGGAAAAGTAAAAAGCCCTTTATTAATTTCCTTTATTCATAAAACCCATAAAAACCCTTATCCTAACTTTAAATGATTAAATCTTTTTGTCGAGACCGACTATGTAAATATTCGCCCCCAACATAAGTTTTACATTAGAACTTAGTGTATTTAACCCCCCATTCATTTTGTATTAACACTTAACTTTATACATATTTAACTCCCATTAAATCTTTATCCTGTATTTAACTAAATCCTTCATATGTATAGCCTAACCTTTATTTTAAACATAAGTTTTAATATTCCCCACATGTTATATATCCCGAACCGACATATTACTATCCCGCCTATTATAATATCTCACTTTCCCTAACCCCATTAGTTAATATATTAAACCCCACTTACTATATACTATCCCTCTTATTATCCACTGGTCCCACTTACCTTAACCCATTGGTTATATCATATAAACCCTGACCATATCACATATGTAACCAATCATATCCTAGGCCCCATGCTTGTCCAATCCTGACGACTCCATCGTATCCTCCCAACCATTAGATATATACCGAGTAGATCTGATGCCTCATATTCCTTTTTGCATCCCCGAAAGCATGAATTTTAACATACCCCAAACCTTGCAAAATGCGTAGTTTGCATAGCTCTCCTCCCTGCTATGTGTCGAATTTTCATTTGATCGCCTCACCACAAATAATACCACCAACCACCTTTTTCCCATGTGAAAACCACTAAGTGGTTTTCTCCTGCCTGTTGCACAAACCACCCTGTCAAATTAGATGCAGACCGAAAAAGTAGATGCCAACCCTATTTTAAACCGAAATTCAACTAGAATTCAACCATTCGCTGCTACAATTATTGCAGAAATAGTCAGAAGCATTATAAAGACCTCTAAAGCCTCAGAAAAGCCTTCTGCTACTTTAGAATCCTTTTGCGAAGCAAAATCTGCATTTTTCCCAGGTATTCTTCAAAGAAAAATCTTGTTTCTTGATCTAAAAAGGAAGTAATTAAACTAATTGAATCATTTAGGTGCCTTTTGTAAACCTAAAGAAATCCCTGTTACTTCCTAAACCTCTTTTTGCAAACCTTGAACCTATTTTCACAGTTTCCCAAAGTCCTGAGATTGCTTTTGGACACAGAGATTGAATAATTGAAGAAGTTGAGACCTCTGTAGACTTGAAGAAAGCCCTCTTGCTTCCCAATTCCTTTTTTATGTAAACCCTGGACCTAATTTCACAAGATTCCCAAGGTTTGAGATTGTTTTTTATTACAGAAAGTAATAATTGACCAATTGGCTTCTTAAATCCTTCTGCAAACTGTTACAATCTATCAGAAGTTTTCCTCAAAGGCATAAATCAATTTTCCTGAGTCAAAAGAGTAATTAATTGTAAAAACAAACAGAAAAAATGGTTTCCAAAGCAGTAGTAACTATCAATCCTCTATAATCCCCTGTTGTAGATGTAGAACACATTCCCTTGGCTGATAGAGATTTTAAGATTAATGACATAGTCACTAAATTTAACCTTCTTGAGCCCACTCCTAGCGCCATGAAAAATACATAGATCAGGTTGATGAAGTTTTTATTTGGGAGTCTAATTTACCAAAGTATGTTGTCCCACAGACCTTCCAATGTCTAAAAGTAATTAGACTCTGTAAATCCTGCTATTTCCCTGATCAGAGAGCCATAATAAACCCTGAAAAAAAATCATGTTTACTATTACAGCTGAGTCCTTTAATCAAATGCTCGATATCCAATCCAGGCCAGATGAAACCTCTTTGTCCATTAAGGCTCTTACACAGTTATACCTGGATCTGGACTTCCCCAGGAGGTTCCAGATATTTCAAACTTTCATGCCTTCATTTATAGAAATTCCCAAGATAAACCCTCCTTACCCTTCTGCAAAATTTTCTGAAAGAACCAGACATATCATTAGCATGTTGTCTTTTATTCTTGATTATTTTATAGATGAGCATGTTGATGTTGCATTGCTAGGTTTTTTTTCTATTTTCACACCTGGTCATCCTACTGCTACCATTTTTAATTTTTCCCAATACCTTGCTGATAATATTCATGAACAGTTGGTCAAAATGCCTTCTGAAGGTGTTTTCAAGTATTCTTTGTGTCCTATTCCACATGTTTTTATACTTTCAGTCTGAGAAATTTGCCATCAACCTTCATAAGCTTGATGTTGAAGGGAACCCATAGTCAATCATATTTTGGACTCCTTTAATAAGAAAATACTCCACATAGTCCACCTATATAGAGTTTAATGATTCTTTCATTCATCCTGTAGTCAATAAGCTGAACAACAGCATGCAACCCAGAATTAGTGAGGAAATTAAGAAGGTCCTACAATTTTCAGAGCATAATAGGATAGAAGATTGGTACTTGTACCAAAACCATAGAGAGATAAGGGTATATGCATCAAATATTATTCCATATAGACTGCCCAAATACCTCCCAATGAGGTTATTTTCACTTGAGTACATAAGGCAGATTCTTAATTACGATGTAATCAATTTCCTGGCAGCTAAAAAGAAGACAAAACTCAAGTTAAAAAATCAGGGTGGCCCTTTCATTTGTAACAGCAGAGATGCAGGTCCATAAGCTGAAAAATATTTGCAGGAGTTCAAATTCAGTAGCCTAAAATCAAGATTTGGTTATTGAAGTAGGAGTTGATCCTAGTAATGTCAAAGTTGCAGATGAGCTGATTGAAAAGAAAAATGTAGACATTGATGCATTAAAGAAGCAACTTAAGTTGCCTCCTACAGAACATCCTCAAGCAAAGGAAGTGTTACAGGATACAAATCAGAAAGATGAGATGATGAGTCTCATTCTACAGTTGACTGCCCAGATAAAGGAAATGGAGAATGAAATGGACAAGTTGGTCCAGGAGAAAAAGGACAAAGCAAAAGAAGTTCTAGTCACAGTCATTCCTATAGTCACCGCAGTTGTTCCTTCTACACTAGCAGAATCATTGGCTCCTACAGTCCCAATGACTACAGCACTTCCAGTCACTTCATCAACAACTTCAGCAACAAAGTCTTCAACAAAAGCAGCACAACCTATAGATGAGGGAAGTAAACTAGTAAAAGCTATGCAAGACATGTCTATCCAGAATAATGAAATAAACAAACTTAAAGAACAGCTTAAAATTCTGGAGGATGTGAAGAAACTTGCTCAGATTATGCACAATAATGAAGAATAGAATGCAAAAAGGTTGAATGAGCAATTAAAGAAGTTAGAGAAAGATCTAACACTAAAAGAACCCATGGCACAAGTCAGGAAACAACTATGGGCCAATATCATTGAATCTGTCAATGATACTTGGCCATCCATACAGGTTATCTATGAACATAAATACTTAGTCAAATAAGCAAGAGAAGATATCCAGAAGATCAAAGAAGAGCTTAGCAAGAAACTTGAAGAAGCTCTTGAAATCATCAAATTTCTTAATTCTAAGAACAGGCAAGAGCTAGAAGAAATTGGAATTAATGACAAAACAGAAACCATCCTAGAAGTTAGGAAGGTTATTTCTAAAAAGAATTTGATGATACAACTAGAAGAGAAATGCTAGAATATGGAGATAGCCATCACAAGGTTCATGATGAAGTTTGACATTCTCAGAAAAAAGGCCTTCCAAATCCATTAGTTATTCATGACAAACTAATGAAACATGATGATTATGACAAGAAAATGAGAGAAGTTGCCAATGATAAGGCTAATCTTCCTACTTCACAAGAAACTCCAACAGGGAAAGTTCTTTACAAAAGCTTTGAGAACCTGTTTTACCTGCAACATGAGGTAAAACACTTATTTGTTAACAAGCCTACATTCTCAAAGTATACCGAAGCAGATGAAATATTCAGGAGGATGATGAAGATAAAATTGCCAGAGGTAGAATTTTGGGAAAAAATGACTGATTTATGGTGAAATCAGTTTGCAGTAATAACAGAGTAGTAACATCCTTGCAGTGAAAACAAGACAATGAACAGTGAAAAGAAACAGTCAAAGAGAATTAGATTTAAGATATGGTTTAAAGTCAAAACATAAATTACAGAGCAGAGTTTAAAGTGTATCAGTTTAAAGTCAAAGTCAAAACAGAGATGAAAGCTGCCAGCGTAGAGGACACTCCACTGCCTAACATTCAATATTTGTTGAGCAGCAGTCAAGAGACAAATCAGCAACAAAATATCAACAATTGAATAGCAAATCAGTAAAAGCAGGGACATCTTGCATTAGTTAGAAAGTTGTCACTATCTTCTTACATGAAGATATTTATTTTTCCATGAATAATTCCTAAGTTTGTTTTAGGATATTTTGTAAGATTTTTTTGTATAAATACTTCTCATTTTGAAGTATTTAGGGTGGATGAATTTCTAAACATTTCTATAGTTGTACTATTCTGAACCTAAGGGTGATTGTGCCAATTTCAAGTCTGCGGACTGGATTAAAGAAATAAAGCATCATGTTACATGATTCATGTGTTGAGCCACTTTAGTGAATTATTTTCACTTGTTCTTTGTCAATTTCTTATTTTTTTCACATGCTCATATGTTTGCTTAAATCTAAATGATATATTAGGAATGTTATTTTAGAATATGTTTAATTACACTTTGCCTTGAACTGTTTATCATTTACATGTTTTCCATTGATATCTAGAGTAGGGAATTCTTAATTGCTCCCTAATTTCGATTGACCTCTACCTTTTCACTCATTATCCGGATTTGAAAACCCTTAATTTCTTTCTTATCCTGATTGAAACCATTTTCACCATCAGCCTTAAAGATCTGAAGTAACTCAGCTATCTTGCCCTGTAAACATTTCCCTTTAGACCTTGATTCTGATCTGACTGCTTGACACATTGACTCCATTAGCCCAATGGAATACATACCTACATTTATCCATCTGAGTAAGTGATTTCATCACCAACCAAATTAAAATCAAAATCCCAAGTAATCCTACATAACTAGCCTAAAATCAACTAAAATCAACAAAGATAAATCATATAGAGAGAGCCCTCTCTGAGCATTAGAGAGGCTAGATCATAAGGCTTAAAAGTAGGTTTGTGCTTACCTCTAATATTATTTAAACCAAAAAATATAAAAAACCCTTGAGAATTATTGGAGTGATAACACCCCACAAAAAACCCAACTTTAGCAGTTGGCTCTAGCTTCTTCCTAGCATCCTTGGTCACATGCACATAAACAAATGAGCCAAAAATATTAAAGTGTGAAACATCTGGTTTCTTACCAGTGAAAGCTTCTTTAGGTGTACTCATGCCAAGTACTCTATTAGGACAATGGTTTTGCACATAAAACACAGTGTTGCATGCTTCTGCCCACAAATGCATTGGTAGGCCCTGATCATGCAACATCGCTCGTGTTGCCCCCACGATCATTCTGTTCTTCCTCTCTGTGACCCCATTTTTCTGTGGGTTATGAGGCGCTATGAGTTCTCTTTGAATTCATTCTTTGGTGCAGAAGTTCTTGAATTTGTTAGAGATGTATTCTCCACCATTATCGCTCCTTAGAGCCTTCAGTTGCTTCCCCAACTCTTTGTCCACCAATGCCTTAAACTCACAGAACTTTGAGAATATTTGATCGTTCTTCTACATGAAGAAGATCTAGCATTTACGAGAAAATTCATCAACAAAAATAACATAGTTCTTATGTTTTTCTGTTGAAGCAACCGAGAATGGTCCACACACGTCTGTGTGAACTCTCTCAAGGATCCCTGAATCAAGGTTCTCCTTCTCATGAAAGGTGGAGTTTACATACATCCCCATGGTTCAACCCTTGTAATGATCTAATTGAGCAAGTGTTCCCATTGGAATTCTAGTAGATATTTGATGCATGACTTTCAAGGCTCCATGATGAAGATGGCCCAATTTCCTGTGCCATAATTCGCCCTCATCTCGGCTCACCACTTTTTCTACCTTGCCCATCATAGCAGCACAACCATCTACCTCCAATTTGTGGAGATTCTTAACTCAAATCCCTATCATCTTGACTTGACCCATTGTTTTATGTCGCAGGAAATATTTTCCATCGCTAAAAACAATGGCATAGCCTCTGTCCTCCAACATTGCGACTGAGACCAAATTTTTCTTCATAGCTGGAACATGCATAATATCTTTCAATTGAAATGGTTTTCCTGACTCCCTCTAAAAGGTAATGGTACTAATGCCGGTCTCACTGTACCATCTGTCATCACCCATCTCTATATGCATATGGAGATATTTCTCCTCCAAGTCACTGAAAATTTCCTAATCTCCCGTCAATTGAAAGGAAGCGCCACTATCCAAATACCACATTGATCCCAATGCACTTGACACCATGCATGCGATCAAAGAGAATTCAAGCTCAAATTTTGAGGCAAGGACCTCACCAGCTGGAGCTCCAACAACCTTCTTCTTCTTCTTCTTCTTTTTTGGACAGTTAGTAGCAAGATTCCCATGTTCGTGATAGTGAAAACACTTCACTTTGGACATATCTAGCTTCTTGCCTTTAGACTCAGATTTAGAATGGAATTTATGCCCCTTTCCCTTCTTCACCTTGACAACCAAAGCACAATCCTCTTCATCATCATGATTTGATGAAGATCCATCTCTAGTGTTCCACCTGAACTCCTCCTGCACCGGATCCGACCACAGTCGTTTCCAATTCAACAATTTTTCCCATCTGTTGATAGAGTCTTCATAACTGTACCAACTCTTAAGAAGTCCCAAGAGAGCCAAGCTCACCAAATCATCATCAGCAATAATTATTCCCACACTCCCCAGTTCATCCCAAAATTGGAAAAACTTCATGAGATACTTCGGAATGTTGTCGCCCTTTTCCATTTTGATCTTTCCGAGTTTATCTTTGAGTGCCAATTTCCTATGGTCGCTGCTGCTTTGGAATAGATCCATAAAAGAATTCCACATTGCATATGGTATGGCTTTCCCATGGAGGCTTGAGACAATGTGGTCTCGTACTCCCTCCAACAAGATCCTCTGCGCCTTTGCCACTTTATCTTTCCATCCATCATGCAATGCAGCATCTGTCGAAGCAGGCTTAGGAACATCATTGTCAATGAATTCCTTCAAGCCATTGTGTTCGAGTACTACCTCAATCCTGTCCTTCCAAGAAATGTAGTTCAAGCTTCCCTCGAGTGCATACTCTAGCCTCAAGCAATTGAAAACCATTTCGATGTTAAATCAGTTGTAGCACCAAGAAAGTCTTTCTGCAAATTTGAATTCTTTCCACCAAAAAACTCAGCTCCTACTTCACTACTGCAATTTCCTATGCTTCGATACCATGTAGAAAGTTAATAAAAAATATGTATATCTTGGATTCTCCTTATCTAACAATAATATGCTACTTTTAAATACAGAATTGCTTCTACAAATATTTATGGAATTTGAAACACAATCGACAATCGCAATATCATGAAGAAAGATCAATCACACATAACACAGATAGTTTTCCCGTGGAAAGATTATAGCTAAAAACCCCATTATCTTCTATTATGTATTATACCATGGATCATGAAACAATTACATACAAAGCTCCAATCTAAGAGCTCTCAGTACATCATACAATTGTCTCACACTGTCATACAAAAATTGGCAAGTTCCTTAGCCAATTTACTGTCTCCAGAGAGCCTGCCTCCACTGTGCAATCCCTACTGATAGCAATCCCCGAATGGATGAAATCTTGCTTGCCTTGACTGCACAATCCTCATGGGCACATCCAATGTATGTGTGGTCACATGTGTGCAACCAATAATGTCACAACTGATAGTCAACTGTCCCTTTCACCTACATCTCAGCTGGGTCTCCACTGGATCTGACATGCATGCAGTTAATAGTAGTAAATATTCAGTTGCATGTGAGGACACTTATTGTGAATTAATTAATAATTAATTCACTTGATATCTCACTAGTGTATCTTCAATTACAACTAGCACAACTGAGTTTAACTCACTTAACTGAGTTAAACTACTTACAACTTTCATAACTGCACATCCAACTCTGTTACAACTTTGAATCACTCAGTTACAACTAAGTCCACTTGTATTTCCCATCAACCAACCACTTAACTTGAAATTCCTATAGCTAACTGATTTTCCACTTCAGTTAACTATTTGCAAGTGCTCATTGAGAATAGATTATTGTTTATTGTCCAACTAATATTAAGTGATAATAATAGTCTACATGCATCTATAAATAGACATGCAACCTATAAATAGAACTTGCACATACATATATAAATATATGTGTATCTACAAATGGAATTTTCTCATGCATCTATAAATAGACATCCACCTAAAAATAGCTTGAGGCTCCATCCTAGTGTAAGTGCTTAATTTTCACTAGGATATTCTTGTTTAATCTCAACATATGGTGCAACGGGCTCTTGGCGGGAATGGATGTGATAGGGTGGAGTGGACAGGAGGTCGTCGACATGGCGCAATTAAATTCGCAATGGTCCTTTGAATGGTCAAAATTGCGACGGTTTAGTAAAAGCGGAAACTACTTTTCGGAGGGGGGTGATGGTGGTGTATGGTATCGGAGGAGGGTGGGGGGGGGTGCGAACTATTCTGGGGGTGACATGTAGAAGTCTTGGTGGTATTGGATACCACCCATTTCGTACCCCCCCCCCCCTCCCGTTGTTAATGTTCAGAGGCTAAGGGAGGGCTGAAAAACAATGTATGTCATCAGATGTGGAGGGGTGTGTGGAGATTAGTTAACACAGATGGGATGTGTGATGTGATGGTGGGGTCGGGGAATAAATAGATGTCGAGGGGTAGTGTAGAACTATAGGATAAAAGAAAAATATGAGTGTTTAGGGGGTTGGGATAAAAGGAATAATAATATCTTCGGGACATAGGGTAAAATTGAGACACAATGTATGCCCAAATGATTTTGGAATATAATTTAGTTCCCAAACTTTAGAACATAACCCGTTTTCCAACCTTTTGAGTGTAAGCACCCTCTATTTTGATCTTCTTCTTCCACCATATGAAAAATAAATTTTGATGCTGCACCTTGTAGGATAAATTTCATGTTGTCTTTCCATCTTTTCACCTCAACATATCTACCTACCTATACTACAAATCTAACATTTTTCTTATTTTGCAGGGTGCATTTGGGCTTGCAGACCCTAAATCATTTTTTCTTTTAAATTTCTAACCTAACATCTATCCTTCTTTCTACCATTGACTCAGTTTAAACTGTTGAGCCAATTTCATTTTCTACCTATCTACTGATATGCCAAGATTAAACAGTTTGGAAAATCTTATTTTCTAACCTATCAACAAAAATTGAAACTTGTACAATCATGATTAAACTGTATGATTGAACAAACCTATCTAATGAGTAGTGGCATTTGAAATTGCACCACTTTCAGGATTATTATTATTTTTCTTTTTTTGGGTTTTCTTTCTTTTTCCTTTTTCTCTTTTTCTTTTTTTTTATACCCTCTTTTCTTTATTTTCATTTTTTTTTTGGAAATATTTTGAATATTGAAAAACTTTTCAATATGAAATTGCAAGGAAGATGAAATATCCAATCACCTTGAGATCCTATAATTTATAGGCTACTAACAAAGGGTAAGAAAGAATTGGTATGCAGGTTAAAAAAGTCTTTGTATGGGTTAAAAAAGTCACCAAGGATGTGGTATCAGAAATTTGATACATATATATGTGGACTTGGCTTCACCAAAAGAAAAGCGGATCACTGTGTGTATTTTAAATTTATTGGTGACCCTATTATTTATTTGGTCTTGTATGTGGATGATATTCTCCTGATTGGAAATAGAAAATAAATCATCTGAGATTCAAGACACAATTTTCCTCCATGTTATATAGGATTTACGATTGTGGAAAAACGTATTTCCCCTAGGTTTGGTGGCCGACCTAGAACAATAGAGACACAAAGAACCCAATTCCTTTCCTTAGAATATATAGATGATGGAGTGAGGCCTACCTGATATCTGTCACATGCTTCATTCCTTCTTTAGCTTGGAAGGTCCAATTCCAATTCCAATCGCCAAAATTAGATCCTGCACAGTTAGATAACACAAGCCAATAAACTACGAGATGTATGTAGTATCATCTAAGTATTTTATTTGATATATCAACTTGGTATTGAAATAAGTGAAATATTGACATCACATATAGGAAAACAAAGAATTCATTACATTATATAAATAGAAGGAGATTACAACCATAAGTAGCATTCGATCTTGTAGAAGAGATCCTCCAAGTTTTTAACTCACCCTTTGTCACAACGTGCACCTCCAGTCACCCTATGCATGGGATAATAACTACTTAATGTAGCAACTTAAGGGCAGAATCACTCTCCAAAGCCAACCATTCATTCCCTCTTTCATCTGAGAGGGTAAATATATACGAGAGAGGGGTAAGTTGGGAGTTCTTATGCAATTACCATTCTAGGGATTTAGATCAACCTTTGATGGAGGGATAAGATCAAAGGATAAGTGGTTAAAAATCCAAAGTAGGGTAGGATAAGTTCCGAATATTAATCCAAGGTAAGTAGTTGAAACAAATTCTGGAAACTCCTAGAAGGTGAAGCTTCTGGAATCCCTATCATTCTCCTGGAATTATAGAACCAATGTGGGTGCAAAGGAGAGCAACCTGTTGGTGACAAAAGTTGGCAACATGGGAGAAAATTGTAGGTGAATGCACTCCAGTAGGCTTGTAGGGAGCGTTGGTACTCAAACTAGCTCAGATAAGGCAGTTTAGGGCTGAAATTTTGAGGGATGAAAGGTACATGCTTAAGGCTTTGTGCAATATGATGACAAGGAGAATAGGATGTTTATTGATCCCATTAGGAGTCTCACTTTGAATGGATGTGAAAAAATGGCCATAACAGAATGCACCCTAAAGCACAAAGTTATATATGGTGAATGATGATTTCAATGCTTTACCTTGTGATAAGTAGGGACCAAGAACAACTGACGAACTTCATATGTTACAATACATTTATCATGACATCTTGTTGCTGAGAGAGGCATACCCATACTCAACTCATACGATAGCATAACATGTGTAATGATAAAAAATACGCGTCCGTAGATGCAACTATTGGACTCATTACTAGATGATTGTTTGAATGATCACAACCATTATACATTGTGATCTTTCTATAACTCCTTAAATCACAGCCTGAATGGATTAAACTAGATCTGGGGTCTTCCATCTCATTCACGCAACCAATATTGTACTAGTCTATCCATGTGAATCAATGAGTTGGAGTTGAACATGGTGGACACCATCTGATTATCGGCCAATGATGTAATCCATTAACAGACAGGAGAGAAACCATCGATGATGTTAATGGCTCTCAAGGTACTATGTTATAAATTGTATGGTGTGAGTAAATGATTTGATGTCGAAAACCACAAGCAATATTTTGGTCGAAGACCATTGATGTTAACATGTCACTGGGAGCAAGGAAAATTGCCATTGATGTACGCAAGAACCAAGGTACCAAAGGGGTGTTTCTAATTCAACTTCCTGGATGATGTGTTGATGTTGACAGGAAGTGACCCGTCGCAGGAGGGCCTTGATGTATCCCCCATCAATGACATGAAACCGGTTTCATGCATGATACAAAATGAGTAGAATGATGTTGATATGGAACTGGATCAAGAAAGGAAGACATGAAATGAAGGCTTAAGAGTATTGTAGCAGATATAAATTGAGATGATTTCTCTTGAACACATAACGACACTGAATGGAGTTGGCAGTATTGACCCAAAACTGAAATGAATGCTCTGAAAAATGGTATGATAACCAAAATAAAAGCATATTACCCAACCCATGAATAGCCAAAGAGATGAAGTGGAAAGTACCATGTTCAAGAGAGACTTGCTGCCATTTAGAAAAAATGGAATCCCATGTTTTCCCAATTTCCCTAACCATACTGGTCAATAACTCTTTATTTTTTAACAATCTTGAGGAGGATAACATATGCTTGATGTGTAACTTCATCCTTCGGATGAATCCATCTAGTTATATTTAATGAACCTTGAGAAGGAGTGGCTCAGCCTTGTGATGTTCAACAAACCCATCACTATTTTATGTTTTAACAAGTCCAGTGAAGGTAAAACTCAGTGTCTTTTTCATGTTTATAGAGTTTGAAAAACAGGCGGAAAAGAAAAATCGAGATGTCCCTTTTCGTAGATAGTCTCTCAAGTCCAAAAAGGTAGAAAAAAATACTCAAGAGAACCTCTTAGCCATGTTCGACTAAGGTATTCCTTTTTCGTAGTTAGTCTATCTCAGTCTGGAAAAGGATTAAACTTATACTCAGCAGACATTTTTCATTTACATTTACGAGCTCGAAAGGGTAAGTTCTCAACAATATTTTCATATTTTGGGTCTAAAAAGAGCTGAAAGAGGAATCCAGGGGGTTCCTTTTTTATTTGTTTATAGAGTCTGAAAAAAAGATAAAATTATAATCCTTGGTCAAAATAACCTATTCAAAGAATTAAAAACCTGCTAAAAAATTGTTGACCTGCCTCAAAACACCACCAGAAGGATTAAAAATACCTGTTTTATAGTAAAAATGAAGCATATCTAGGTAAAAATACTAATCATGAAAAAAATAATGATAAAATGACAATAAATATCTAAAATGACTTTTCATTTTTACCATTTCACACTTTACCTTCAACAATGAGTATTTGGATCCATTTTCCCCTCGATATTCTGCAGTTGATTGCGACCAATCTAAGGAACAATTTCAAGTGTCGTCAGATCCAGGTAGGAGATGAAACCTTTCTCTATCTTTCCACGGTTCAATTTTTTGATTTCATTCAACTTTCTTGAGGTTTTGAGGCCCCTAGGGTTCATAAAATATTCCCTGGGACCAACGCACCCCCATAGTGTCAAAAAGGGCGTTGCACCTAGGAAGAGTAACACTACAGGAAGAGGAGCGATGCTCTATCTTGGAATTCTGGGGTGCGTTGGGCACAATTGTCCAAGTTTGTACTCAATTTTTCCTCAAATTTTGCCAATTTGTTTGCATGGAAAATAACTTAATGAGTACCTTGTTGATGTTTTAAGTACCCATCAACATAGAATGGAATTTATCTGGAGAGAAAGAGAACATGAAGCACATGATATGGATGCTTCAAATGACCTTGCTACAATCTAGGTGCTTAAAAACTGCAGATTGTTAAAATTCTTCTGGCTTCCCGGTATGAGGCAAAAAATGGAGTTGTTGAAATACCTTGTACATTCGTGGGATGTTCAGGCACAGGCATTCAAGTTTTGGGAGAATCTTCTTGAGATACAGGTAGATGACATTTACTTTCTAACGGGATTTTTAATGTGAGGTTCCCCCATATTTCTTCTAGGTGGAAGAAGTGGTGGTTAGATGGTGAGATATTACATTTCTACCTATTACAGACCTTGAGCCATCCCTACTAGAGATAGAAATATTAACATCTAGGATGTGACCCAACTTCCTTTGAGCACGATCTTGTTCATCATAGCTATATTTGTAGGAAGCTTGACATTACATGTGGCCAACATATGATACATGCAGTACGGGGTAGAGTGCCTATAGCTGACAATATTCAACTGGAGCGAGGGTGTCTTGGTCAACTTGAAGGAACAAATTACTAAAGAAAAGGAGGGGAAGTTGAAAAACTTCGGCTATGGTTCCATCTTGGTCTCTTTTGCCTTAGAGTGGGTACGACTAGTACAACCTTAGCATATTGTACTTATTCCCTTCGATCCGAGGGTCTCACGGATGAGGAGGTGGATAGACCACATGGCTAGCCATGTAAGTCCATCATTGATAATATTTTCACCAACCATATTTGGATGGTTGCGCAGATAGTTCATTGTGATTGATGACTATCCTTATGCAGGGTTGATGGATTTCTGTGATAATCTCGAGCTCATGTTGCCTAAGGGCAAGCAATGGGATGCTACATGTAAGATACTTTGACTAAAATATTTGATGTTTTCATGCATATATTGGACCTATTTGACCATTGGGTGCTACATATATCTGACGCACAGAGAGACAACCACGGGAGGAGGCAGTGGAACCAATACCAGTCACTGCGGTAGGACGAGATGCACTATGGTATCTTGAGGTAGCAGAGTTCCCGACAGAGGTGGAGCGCCACATGGAGGGATTGACTCATGGGATTGATGAGACCGGAGTTGATCATCTTTCATTAGAACTTTGACAACACATCATCAGGGTGCCTTGTCATATTGGTCGATTACTGCGTAAGATAGCTCGCATAGTGTCATTTTATCATGAGCACCATAACACCACTGATTAGTCTACTTAGTTATTTGCATGTAGTTTTGATATGGTTGATACAACTATAGGTGTCTCGGGGCACACGTTTTTATAAAACGAAACTTATCACACACACACACACACATATATTTAGTGTTTTCCTAGTTTCTATCTACTTTCAATATAATGTGATGTGAATCGAAAGTTATTTACATTCGTTGCAAATGTCGATCTAAAACAAAATTAGCTAGGCAATTTGCTAAAGTGTTTAGATTTCTAGAAATGTGTTTATATTATATGAAATAAAAATTCTTTTCTAGAATACACACTCTCAAAACCATGTGAAGGATGGCTGGATTTCTCACCAAATAGATGTTCGCAAGCTGTAGTACTACGAGTTTTTAGTCAAGCCTTATGACTATACGACGAATACCATGTGAAATAGAATCAGTTAATAGCTTGACCACAGCACTATACTCAACATTGTTGTTAGTAGAGAGGCCAATGAAAATCCCTTGCATACTCACCAACTCACCATTTGGAGCAAAGATGGCCCACGCTGTGGAGGATAGGTTGCGAGTACTATGGCTAGCACCATCGACATAAACAATATATGGTTCAAGAGAGGTTGAAATATGTAAACCAAAGTAAATAAGGATCAACAAAAACCATGGGAAACTCTGAAAAAACACACTGTAAACACACACAACACACATATAGACATCATGTAAACACTGTACCATCCATGGGATCAAGCATAGTATTTTTTTAGATACAGCCCATTTCTAGGCTGCGATAGTGGAATTCCATCAAGGTTGACTAACTCGTAAGCCCCTTTTGCAAGGAATTGACAATGTATGAGCCCAGCCACATAGGATGGAACTTTCCTGGGCCTAACTTATTGGCCTCCTAGTCATACAAGAGTACTATATATCCTTCCGAGAAGATTTTAGGCTTGACACTTTTGTCATGTTGCATTTTAATGTATATTTTATGAGCTTTATTGCCTAGAACGACATCACACCGAGTCTCATCTAGTCGAGTAAAGTGTAAAAGATACTCCTCTTCTGCTGAGGTAGGAGGGAGAAGTTCGATGGCTAGTTTTAGTGATGGAATTTCATACTAAATGGGAAGTATCGCTTCCAAATCATAAACCAATTGAAACAGTGTGAATCTGGTAGTAGTCCTTACTGAGGTTTAGTATGCCCACAAGGCAGCATATAGGAGTGAATTCCAGTCTGATTTGTGGACCCCTATCATGCATTGAAGCATAGTCTTGAGAAATTTATTGATAGCTTCAACCTGTGCATTAGCCTGAGGATAATAGGGAGTGAAATTTTCATGTGAAAGTCCCAATTTGGAAGTTAATTCGGTCATCATATGATTCTGAAAATTATTCCCGTGATCTGTAAATATTGCTTGCGGAACACCAAACCTAGAAATCATGTGGTTAGAGAAAACATACGTTGTCATTTCGCTATTGTTATTGAATGTAGGCATCACTTTGTCCCACTTAGTAAAGTATTCAACAACAAAAATGATATAACCAAGCCCCTGACCAAATATGGGTTACATGTCATAAAGTCGATACCCCATTTCTCAAAGGGACCAATGACGAAAATGGGATGCAGTAGAGCAGGTGGAGCACGAAATCTGTGATCGTATATCTGGAAAGCATGACACTTCTAGACTACAAGAATACAGTCTTAGAAAATGGTGGGCCAAAAGTAACCGATGCCTAATATATTTTGCACGATAACGTAACCAGATAAATGTCCGCCACAAGTTCCTGAGTGGCAATCATTCAAAAAAATTTCAACCTCCTCAAGGGCGAGGCACCTAAATAAAATCATATTGATACCACGACAGTAAAGGGTTTTGTCGATAATTTGATAATTTTGGGATTGGTACTGGATACGTCGCTTCTTGGAGTGAGAGGTATCAGGTCATAAATTTTGGGTCTGGAGATAAAACAGAAAATCTCGATACCATGGGTCAGATGACGATATCAGAAAATAATGACTCATCAGGGATGGAATATTCAAATGTAGATTCCATATCAAGAGAGGGGAGATCACACATTAGTTCAGCAAAGACTAGGGATTTATTTTACTTGGATTTGATGAATTCCAAGCCAAAATCTTGGAAAATAACTATCCATTTCGAGTACTTCCCCCCTAGCAGTTGGCATGACAATATGTATGTCATCGGGTTGCAATTTCAAAAAACCATAGTCTTCCAAAGAAAAATATAATGGCGAAAGCACTGGACGACTCGAACGACTTCCAAAGCTAACTTTTCAACATGAGTATATCAGATCTCAATATCATTGAGATTCCGACTAAGATAATAGATGGGATGTTCATTTCCAACATCGTCTTATTGGACCAACACCATAGCTATAGTAGAAATGGTGGCAGCGAGGTACATGAATTAATCACGCTGATAATCAAGAGGATATAAGAGAGATGCCTGAACCATTACATCTTTCAAGGCATCAAAATATTTTTTCACAACGTCATCCCAATGGAAGGGAATCCCCTTTTTTCAGTAAGTGAGTAAATCCTTCGGTCAACTCAGTGTAATTAGGAATTAACCTCCTCAATAAATTAGATTTCCCTTGGAGTCTTTTTAGCTTAACGAAAGAAGATGGTGCAGAAAAATCAATTATTTCTTGGACTTTAAGAGGATCGATACAAAATCCTTGCTTGGAAATAACGAAACCAAGGAGTTGACCAGAACCAACACAGAACACACATTTTTGCAAGTTAAGTTGAATGTTATAGTGCCTACAATGGAAAAGCCAAATATGGTTGCATGATATGCTTAATATCATGAAAATCATAATCCATTGCATGTTCAAACGTGGCTCCCATGTTCTGAAGCCCGAATGGGAGTTTCTTATAAGAGAAAGTACCCCAGGGACAAATGAATGTTGTCTTTGGTTAGTTTGTTGGGAGAATGTTGATTTGATTTTAACTTGAAAATCCATCCATAAATGAATAGATCTTGCAGTCATTGCAATCATCGACAATCCGATCAATAAATGGGGTTGGATAGTTTTCTTTCGAATAAGCTTTATTAAAATCTCGATGATCAACACATACTTGAATCATGCAATGTTTCTTCATGACAGGGAAAAAATTCAACACCTAATTAGTTATAGGAACATGATAGATAAAACCAGCTCATAGGAGCTTTTCAATTTCAGCTTTTATACCTACAGCCTTCTTTTGATGAACTGGATGAAGGCATTGTCGAATGGGTTTGGAATCTAGATACATTTTAATCTCGTACACCACAATGTTTGTGTCAATGCCTACCATTTATTTGTATGTCCATGCAAAGACATCTCTGAACTTACGAAGAAGGGATCGATAAATCTTGACTTCATATGAAGAACAAGATGCTCTAATGTAAATAATTTCGACTATTCCTGGTTTGATCGAAATATTGAGAGGAATTGTACCTTCGATATTCGAGAGGTTATTTTCAGAGTCAATATCATGAATGGAAATGGAATTTTCAAAGGGTTCGATTGAACTAGATAGATACACATCACTGAGATTATCCTCCATAGAATCAGGAAAGGGGGAACGATGGTGATGCTTGTCCCATGACATGGCTTCTGACATCATCATCTCCATGATGCTTTCATCTATTGATAATATACATGAGAAAGGATCAGAGGGCTTGCCATAATCCAATGATCAATATACCCAATTGATCAAAGAAAAATTATGGGCTACACAAGCCAAGTATATAGCTTCGTAATCTTTCTCAACAGGGTTGTCTGACATCTAGTCACCAAAAATTTGGATGTCAATTTCATTCGGTAAAATCCATGGATTAGCCAGGATTGTGGAGGATGATATCATATTGATATAAGAAACCGAAGGTGAGGAGTTTAAATGGGGAGGAGGGGGGAGTGAGAAAGTCCCCATCAATGATGAATCTTTTAGTAATCCAACTCAAACATGTTGATAGGAATATAAGGCTTCTCCTACAAGAGGGACAATTCCAGTCACATTAGAATCAGAGGTGAAAAGGTTGATTTTATCTATGGCTACGATGTCGCCTTTATGAGGAAAGGTGATCATTTGGATATAAGTCGAAACAATAGTATCCATAACATAAATCCATGTGCATCCCAATAGAAATTTATAATCAAGAGTTCTCTCAATAACTTCTACTTCAACAGATACGGTTTTTCCCCCCAGTTCCACTTGGAGGGAATTTAAAATCCCACAAGGTTTATATGTCCTTCCATTGAAGGCTTTCAATGTGGTGGTTGATTGACTCAGTTGAGGTGACTCGATCGCTTTCCAGAAATACATGGACATGATGAATGTTGAGGCTCCCTCGTCCACGATGGAAAGATGAATTTTTTTTCCATGGACAAGATACACAATCATAAAAGCTAATTGAGATGGAAGTCGAGGGATATTTTTTCATGGGAGAAAACCACTAGGTTGGAATCCGACAGATCCACACATCTGATTGCTAATAGTAAGGCCTTCTTTTGGGTGGGGCAGTTTTGCAACACCTCAAGAGTTGACATAGCAGATGGAGACTGAGCCAAGTTTTCAACTATGTTATAATTCTAGGAAACTATTGAATGAGGGTTGAAAGCAGACTTATGAATAACACCCTTCGGAGGCCTGATATTTAATTCCATTAGAATCAGAGATGAACCAGAATCAGATGAGGATGGTGCTGATTTGGCAATTTGATCAGTAGTTTGACCATTTGGTGGATTCACATTACCGTAGTCCTTATTCCAAGTGGCCACCATAACATCAGATCTCAGCTTCGATGAAGAAATCATTAAAACTGTGTTAGAGGAAGAAGGGTCTTAGGAAACCATATGATTCTCCTGATTGGGAAATGGGTTGGTCAACACAACGGGAGAATTGGATGATTTAAGAAATTGATTCACTTTAGTGTGGTGCGTAAAATCATGTGTAAAGTGATCCTCGTTGCAAATCAAGCATGCATATCAAGGTTTTCATTTCTCATCGAAAGAAATTTTTTTTTTGTTTATCCTAAGGTGATGAGTCTTTCTTTTTCTTTCCCTTACCTTTAATATTACTTCCAGGTTGATGTTGAGATTCGCCCTTGTCAAATGAAATGGAATTTATCTCCAAAGTAGAAGTCGCAGGAGGCTGGGATTAAGGGTTTTGTATAGAAGCGGCGAGAGCAATACTAGATGGTCTACTCACCGACTACAAACTAGTAGAACCAATAATGCCATCAGAAACATGAGATTCTTTACTAGATAGAAGAGGGAAATTATTTGAAGGTCTTAGAGCATTTGATATTTTATCATAGAGCGTGCTTGATTGGGTATACACTAGATCTAAATATTGAGCATGAGAAATGACTTGCTCTTCAGTCACAACTCCACCTTTGGCTACATATTATGTTATAGGAGCTAACAAATATTTGACAAACCATTCCACCAATAATCGATTGGGAACATAAGTATTGACCAATTGGTGAAGATGGCTCCACTCGTGAATGTGATCTAACATATGAGTGGAATCTAATTGTGTGAAGTTAGTCAATATTTTTGTTCCAATTTCATATTTGATGGGTAGTTGGAAATGGATGAGGAAGGTGGTAGCTAAGGTGCTGAAATCATGAAACAAATCTCTAGGTAATTCAATATACCATTTAGCTGCAGTACCTATAAGCATTCGCCTGAAAAGACGAAGTCGAATAGAATCATCATTAAGGGGGTTGGATGAATACCATAGATGATACAACATAACGTGCTCCGACGGGTCTTCTCCAGGACTCCCATTGAATTTTGGGATATTAGATAGAAAATTAGTGGGAATAATTGGCCACCAAGGCGAATGAGCAATCGGGTTGTTAGTAATCCATGTCAAATCAGGTAATTCTAAAGTAGCCACAAAAGGAAATTGTTGGTTAAATTTCAAGGGAGGATGTATTGAGTAATATGGGATAGCCTGAGAAATGGGTACTTGCATTCCAGGATAAGGAGGTTTTTGATGATATGGAAATTGGTTACTAGGATATGGAGGATGTTGATAACCAACATACAAGTGTGTCTGTTTCCCATTTCCAGGGTAGCGACAAAGCTAATGGAATGATTGGGTTTGGATTTTTTTGCCTTGAAAAATTACGTGATATTATCCATACTGTTGCTCAATGGGATTTTGTATTGCCCCCTGGTATGATAGGTTCAATTGATACTGCGCCCATTAGGAGAATTTTGAGGTCTAAAATGGGATTCCTAAGAAAAATGTACAACCAAAATTAACTTTATAAGGTCCAATAGGATTCAAGATGATGATGTCAACCATGGGGAATGATTCACCATTTTTGAAGTAAAAAAGTAAAAATATTAAAAAATAATAAAATAATAAAACTACTTTTTCAAATCGTATTTTCAAATTACATCCCTAAGGTTTTACTAAAATTTTGAGTGGGAGTGCTCATTGGATGCAAAATTTAATTCCTCATCCAAGGAGTACCCATGTTGCATACTTTCGATGGACCCTGCCACATGAAAAATGAGAAATACATGAAAAAATGTGATTCCAATACAGTGCATCTGGTGTGAAGAAAATAGGTACATGAGGTACAACTTTAGGGGGAGATGAAGGAATGTGAAGTTTTCAATGTTTTACTTTCCATACGCGGGTTCTGTGAACTAAATCCGCGTATACACGCGAGTTCCAGTGGAGACAGACGCGTATGCATTTATGATAAGAAAATTAGTATGAAAGCTGAAGATCAGGAGCACAGGTTCAGGGGGAGCATCAGTCTGACTATTAATGATTGTATTATTGGCACTCTATCTGCTTATTACTCAGTTCTAAAATGATGATGAAATGATACATGGTTTCTTATGATGAGATTATGGATGAGCCCTGTTTGCTTTTTGCTGAAGAATATTATTTGCGTTCACACATGGATGAGATGGAAGTCTTATGATTCAGAGATACAGACAGATCATGCAGAGATTGTTGCTGATGACTTGCTGTTGAAAGTATTCAGGTTGCACAAGCTATGGAGGAACCTTGGTCATATGGAAATTATGTTTGGATGCACATTTTCAGGGGGAGCATTAGCCTTGTTGAGCGTAATGCATTGTTGGCATTATGATGATTCTGAAATATGATCTCTTTCTTGAGGTCTTTCTGGTATTGGTCATAAAAGGTCATATTTGTAATCTGATGAAAAGGTCATGTTAAGATCTATGATGTACAATTGTAATATTTAGTCATGTAAGGACTTGTTCAAATTTGTTAACCCACTTTGTTGGGTAGTTGGGTCAAAATGTGTAAACCCACTTGGTTGGGTACTTGAGTCTCATATGTAAATCCACTTGGTTGGATCTTTTATGTAAGTATGATTCCTTGGTGATAGGGAGGTCATAGAGTCATGTAGTTCATTGAAAAATATGTTTGAACATTCAGCATGAACTCAGGGGGAGCATGGTAACTTCAGTGTACATCAGTTCTACAACGCTCTTCGTTCTACCTGAGGAGAAAAACCTTGTGTTGGTTTTGATCCACCCTTTGCCCTTGATTTCAAAGGGGGAGAGTGACATGGTGTTTGAATAAGGGAAGAATATCATTATGCTTAATGTATCTATCTATTGTGGTGATCAAACACCATTGTGGTTGCCATCAAGTCCAAAGGGGGAGATTGTTGGCAATATGATGTAATGTGTTGTCCTTGATGGCAACCTACTTGATGAAGCTGTCCTTGATGGAAGCCTACTTGATGAGTTTCCCGCAGATAAGGCAAATCACAACTAAGATTAAAAATGACATCATATCAGCTCATAAAGGTGACAGAAATGACCTAAGCGCTTTAAAAATGATAAATATAATATGTCACAATGTACATGCATTTTTCAGGAAGCGACCATGGAGATGACTTACTTTGTGAAGGAAACCCACGTATACATTCAGGGTTAGCATATACGAATTTTTTATGAGGCGAAGTTGCGTATACATGCGGAAACGAACGCTCAAAGTCGCGTATGCCCTTTTGTGCTTTAAAATTATGATACCAAGGGTCATTACCATGGTATTAGCCCATAGTATTGAGCGTTGTATTTTCTATCTGATTCCGTCCAAGAATACCATCGGAAGTTGTGTGGTTTTGACTCATGGTATTGATAAAGGCTAAAACTATATAAGGAGAAGAAGTTCATAGTGCAAAGTGTGTGTAAGATGTCTGGGTTTTAATGAATACTTCTCTCTGAAGTATATCTGTATGGAATGGGTAACAGTTGAATGATAGATCTGAATTCATGATGCACCAATGAAGAGAATGATGATGAAGGGTATCTAGATCTGAAATGTATTTTGTATTTTCTAGATCTGTTTATGGAATGTTTAGATCTGAGATGAGGCGAACATGTTTCTGAAGTGAAGGGTAAAATCTGAACTGTATATCTGATCTGAAGAAGTATGCTGCCCTAAATGTTTGAAGATCTATATGCAAGTTTGTAACAGATGAAGCGCGTGTATACGTGGGTTAGATGAAGAGAAAGCGCGTATGGGTTGTGAAATTAGTTATGTAATGTGCAGAAGTATACGCGGGTTCATATGGACGAAAGCGCGTATGTACGCAAGATCAGTGAAAGGAAAGCGCGTATGAAAACTAGGGTTTGCTAAAGTATGAAGTTTGAAATGTCTGATCTGTTCTGCTGAGTTACTGCTATATGTTTAATGATGCATGATTGAGCTTAAATGTGTGAAGTGGGTCCAGTCTGAAAATATGATGAAACGTAGCCTACAAGTTGTGCTCTGTTGAAGTTTTTGGATCCAGTGTGAAAATTGATGAAACGTGGTCCATGGTGGTGCTGAGGGTTGTAGCCTTCAGTCAGGGGGTTGTAGATCCCTTCTAGGTGAGGCTGGTAAACGAGAGTAGGGGGTGGTAGCTCCCTTCCAGGAGAGTCTGGTAAACGAGAGTAGGGGGTCGTAGCTCCCTTCCAGGAGAGGCTAGTAAACGAGCGCAAGTGGGTGCTTGCATGCTGGTAGGAGTCTGCGCCAGCAGATAGGTTGTAAGATGTTTTCTTTATAATAAAATATTGAAGGCTGAGACAACGGCAGAGGTGGTTTTCTCCCGACTTGGGTTTCCACCTAAAATCCTGGTGTTGATGTGTGATGCTTATGTGTAATGGTTTATTCTGTTATTACTGCACATGCTTACTGTTAACTAAATATCAGAAGAATGAATGTTGCATAGATCTAAGTAAAGAATTAATTGCATATTAAGATCTCTGTACATACGCAAGTTTTGTAAAGGGTATCTGCGTATATACGCGAGTCTGGTTCTGTAAAGTAATGCATGGGTTTTAGAGACTGGAAAAGTAAAAAGTTTTGAGTATGCCCTAAATACTGAGTCACCCCCCCCCCCCTCTCAGCATTTTTCCCAACAATTGGTATCAGAGCAGGTCCTTCTGCAGAAGCTTGATCGCTTGATGGAGATCCGTCGCAATGGAAGTCATGAAGGATTAATTTGTGGAAGGCCACCTCTATTCAATGGAAGTAATCTGATATTCTGTAAGATAAGAACAAAAGCATATCTACAAAGTCTTGGTGCAGAAGTATGGGCAATCGTTGAAGAAGGTTATCAGTATCTGGGAATTATTCCTACTGATGCAGCAGAAAGGAAGAAATATGAAATCAATTCCAAAGCAGTCATTGTTTTATTAGGAAGCATGTTTGAACCAGAATTTTCCAAAGTGATGCAGCTAAATTCAGCAAAAGAAATATGGGACAAAATCATTCTGAGCTATGAAGGAGATACTAAGGTAAAAAGTGAAAAACTCCAGACTCTCAGAATTGAATATGAAAATTTAAAGATGCATAGTGATGAGGGTATTGCCAGTTTCTTCTTACGTCTAGATGATATTGTAAATCGAATGAGAAATTTGGGTGAAACCATAACCGATACTACTCTGGTGGAAAAAGTCTTAAGATCTTTGACTTCAAAATTTGAATCTAAAGTATCAGCTATTGAAGAAAGGAAAGATCTGCAAACTCTTACTATTGTTCAATTACATGGTATCTTGACTGCTTATCAAATGAGCCAAGGAGGTCCCTCTCAAATCAAAGAAGCTGCTTTTAAGGCGTGTGCAAAAGGAAAAGAAAAGGAAGATGTCAAGGAATCAAATTATATATCAGAAGAAGAAGAAGCAAATTTTGTGAGAAGACTCCAACTAGGAACTGGAAGATTCAAAGGTAAGCTTCCCTTCAAATTTTTTGCTTGTGGAAGAGTTGGTCATTATGCTGCTAAATGTCCTTATGAAGAAAATCATGGTAAAGGGAAACAATTTGAAAAGAGAAAGAGTTATTATACAAATGAAGAGAATGATGAGGAAGAAGAAGATTCTGACCAAGATCTACAAGTGCTCATGGAAAAGAAGCAAAAGAAGAACGCTACTCAAGGAAAGGAGATACCTCAGAAAACATGTGCAGTAGAAAATGAAGAAGAGGAAACAGGTATTGATTATTTTTCTTGTGATTCACCTTCTTGTGCATGCAATGGTGAAGATAGTGAAAGTAACAGTATAAGTCTAGAAGCAAATCTCAAGATCAATGATGAAAGCAATGATTGGAATCAATTTCATAAGAGAGAATCTATCTACAAAGATATGATCTCTAGAATAAATGAACTGAAAGAAATACTGAATGGATAGATAGACAAGTATCAAAATTTGTATGTTTATGCAACAAATCAAAGTGAAAGACTTGAAGCAGAAATCATCTCTCTCAAAGAAGATCTGGAAAAATCAAATAAAAAGAATGAAGAATCCCTATCATTTGAAAAGGAAGGACTTGAAGCAGAAATCATCTCTCTCAAAGAAGATCTGGAAAAATCAAATAAGAAGAATGAAGAACTGCTACAAACATGTGAAGAACAAGAAAATTGGTTGAAGGAAGAAATTTTAAAACTAAATGATCAAGTAGAAGAAGGAAAAAGGGTCGAAGAAAGCATGAAGAAGCAATGCCAAAAATTGGAGGTTGAGGTAAACATTCTCAAAGGTAAATTAGAAGAAAAGGATAAAATCTTGAGGTTTCAAGATAGTACTAAGATTCTGGACAATATTCTTAGTAATCAAAGGTCTCTTGCTATTAAACTTGGTCTTGGTTTTCATGAAACTGTTAAAGGAGAATCTAGTTCACAAGGAAGTGCTAAAGATTCAAAGGATGACAATACAAAACCTGAAGAGTTGAAAGAAACAAGAAGTCAACCGACAATCATGAATACTCAAAGGAAATCATTCAATAATGTTGAATGCTTTAAATGTCATAATTATGGGCATGTTGCAGCAAATTGCAGAAGCAGATTGTTTTAGTCACAAACAAACAGATTCTACTTAGAAAGATACTATGGTTTCTTCAAGGGATATTGTTTTTCATGCAACAAGTATGGGCATAAAGCAGTTGATTGCAATAGAAGGAAGAATAGAAAAACAAATTATGATTCTTATGCTTATTTCTCTGGCCACATAAGATGTTATGCTTGTAACAGGTATGGACATGTAGAAAAGGAATGTCGGATGAACAAATCTGGGAAATTGGATAACTTCCAGCACACAATTAGAAAGTTCAAGCAAAATTGGAAAAAGAAGGAGGACCGGTCAGAAACGTAGGGAATATTGACCCTACTACAGTCATCCGCTTCTGAAGCTTACTTCTCTTAAAGACTGCAGGAATGATGTGAGATACATTACAGGGATTAATAATGTGTCATCACAGGGGGAGCAATGTATGGTGATTTCCATGACTGTTTTGGTAATTCTGGCTATGTGTATTTATGACAGTGCATCTGGTGTGAAGAAAACAGGTACATGAGGTACAACTTTAGGGGGAGATGAAGGAATGTGAAGTTTTCAATGTTTCACTTTCCATACGCGGGTTCTGTGAACTAAAGCCGCGTATACACGCGAGTTCTAGTGGAGACAGACGCGTATGCATTTATGATAAGAAAATTAGTATGACAGCTGAAGATTAGGAGCACATGTTCAGGGGGAGCATCAGTCTGACTATTAATGATTGTATTATTGGCACTCTATCTGCTTATTACTCAGTTCTAAAAAGATGATTAAATAATACATGGTTTCTTATGATGAGATTATGGATGAGCCCTATTTGCTTTTTGCTAAAGAATATTCTTTGCGTTCACACATGGATGAGATGGAAGTCTTATGATTCAGAGATACGGACAGATCATGCAGAGATTGTTTCTGATGACTTGCTGTTGAAAGTATTCAGGTTGCACAAGCTAAGGAGGAACCTTGGTCATATGGAAATGATGTTTGGATGCACATTTTCAAGGGGAGCATTAACCTTGCTGAGTGTAATGCATTGTTGGCATTATGATGATTCTGAAATATGATCTCTTTCTTGAGGTCTTTCTGGTATTGGTCATAAAAGGTCATATTTGTAATCTGATGAAAAGTTCATGTTGAGATCTATGATGTAAAATTGTAATATTTAGTCATGTAAGGACTTGTTCAAATTTGCTAACCCACTTTGTTGGGTAGTTGGGTCAAAATGTGTAAACCCACTTGGTTGGGTACTTGAGTCTCATATGTAAATCCACTTGGTTGGATATTTTATGTAAGTATGATTCCTTGGTGATAGGAAGGTCATAGAGTCATGTACTTCATTGAAAAATATGTTTGAACATTCAGCATGAACTCAGGGGGAGCATGGTAACTTCAGTGTACATAATTCTACAGCGCTCTTCGTTCTACATGAGGAGAAAAACCTTGTGTTGGTTTTGATCCACCCTTTGTCCTTGATGTCAAAGGGGGAGAGTGACATGGTGTTTGAATAAGGGAAGAATATCATTATGCTTAATGTATC
Source organism: Pinus albicaulis (assembly GCA_034641835.2). Lineage (NCBI taxonomy): Eukaryota > Viridiplantae > Streptophyta > Pinopsida > Pinales > Pinaceae > Pinus > Pinus albicaulis. Next base: position 53,893 of record JAXQQM020059941.1, read on the forward strand.
TATCTGTTGTGGTGATCAAACACCATTGTGGTTGCCATCAAGTCCAAAGGGGGAGATTGTTGGCAATATCATGTAATGTGTTGTCCTTGATGGCAACCTACTTGATGAAGCTGTCCTTGATAGAAGCCTACTTGATGAGTTTCCCATGATAAGCAACCTATGTGCTAAAGATGTAAAAATGATGTATCTACATATCAGTTCAGATGTGACAGAGAAAAGAATTCCAGTAAGTGCCAGAAAAATGATAAATATAATATGTCACAATGTATACGCTACTTTTGTGAAGGAAACCCGCGTATATACTCTACTTTTGTGAAGGAAACCCGCCTATAAATTCAGGGTTAGCATATACGCAGTTTTTATGAGGCGAAGTTGCGTATACATGCGGAAATGAACGCTCAAAGTTGCGTATGCCCTTTTGCGCTTTAAAATTATGATACCAAGGGTCACTACCATGGTATGAGCCCATAGTATTGAGCATTGTATTGTCTGTTTGATTCCGTCCAAGAATACCATCGGAAGTTGTGTGGTTTTGACTCATGGTATTGATAAAGGCTAAAACTATATAAGGAGAAAAAGTTCATAGTGCAAAGTGTGTGTAAGATGTCTGGGTTTTAATGAATACTTCTCTCTGAAGTATATCTGTATGGAATGGGTAATAGTTGAATGATAGATCTGAATTCATGATGTACCAATGAAGAGAATGATGATGAAGGGTACCTAGATCTGAAATGTATTTTGTATTTTCTAGATCTGTCTATGGAATGTTTAGATCTGAGATGAGGCGAACATGTTTCTGAAGTGAAGGGTAAAATCTGAACTGTATATCTGATCTGAAGAAGTATGCTGCCCTAAATGTCTGAAGATCTATACGCAAGTTTGTAATATATGAAGCACGTGTATATGTGCGTTAGATGAAGAGAAAGCGTGTATGGGTTGTGAAATTAGTTCTGAAATGTGCAGAAGTATATGCGGGTTCATATGGATGAAAGCGTGTATGTACGCAGGATCAGTGAAAGGAAAGCGCGTATGAAAACTAGGGTTTGGTGAAGTATGAAATTTGAAATTTCTGATCTGTTCTATTGAGTTACTGCTATCTGTTTAATGATGTATGATTGAGCTTAAATGTGTGAAGTGGGTCCAGTCTGAAAATATGATGAAAACTGGCCTACAAGTTGTGCTCTATTGAAGTTTTTGGATCCAGTGTGAAAATTGATGAAACATGGTCCATGGTGGTGCTGAGGGTTGTAGCCTTCAGTCAGGGGGTTGTAGCTCCCTTCCAGGTGAGGCTGGTAAACGAGAGCAGGGGGGCGTAGCTCCCTTCCAGGAGAGGCTGGTAAACGAGAGCAGGGGGTCGTAGCTCCCTTCCAGGAGAGGCTGGTAAACGAGCGCATGTGGGTGCCTGCGTGCTGGTAGGAGGCTGCGCCAGCACATATGTTGTAAGATGTTTTCTCTATAATAAAATATTGAAGGCTGAGCAACTGCAGCGGTGGTTTTCTCCCGACTTGGGTTTCCACCTAAAAATCCTGGTGTTCATGTGTGATGCTTTGTGTAATGGTTTATTCTGTTCTTACTGCACATGTTTACTGTTTATAGAACATCTAATGAATGAATGATGGAATGATATAAGTGAAGAACTAATGGCATAATTAGATCTTTGTGTATACGCGAGTTTTATGAAGGATATCCGCGTGTATACGCTACTTGGCTTCAGCAAAGTAGCGCATGGGTATTAAGGAATGAAAAAGTAAAAATTTTTGAATATGCAGTAAATACTGATTCACCCCCCCCTCTCAGTATTTTTCCCAACAATTGGTATCAGAGCGTGGTCCTTCTGAATAAGCTTGATCGCTTGAAGGAGATCCGTTGCAATGGGAAGTCAAGAAGGAGTAATGTCTATAAAGCCACCTCTATTCAATGGAAGCAATCTGATTTTCTGGAAGGTAAGAACAAAAGCATATCTGCAAAGTCTTGGTGCGGATGTATGGGCAATCGTGGAAGAAGGTTATCAATACCCGGCAAGTATTCCTACTGATGCAGCAGAAAGGAAGAAGTATGAAATCAATGCCAAAGCAGTGAATGTCTTATTAGGAAGCATGTCTGAACCAGAATTTGCTAAGGTGATGCAGCTAAATTCAACAAAAGAAATATGGGACAAAATCATTCTGAGCTATGAAGGAGATACAAAGGTAAAAAGTGCAAAACTCCAAACTCTCAGAATTGAATATGAAAATTTAAGGATGCATAGTGATGAGAGTATTGCCAGTTTCGTTTTACGTCTAGATGATATTGTTAATCGTATTAGAAGTTTGGGTTAAACCATAACCGATACTACTCTGGTGGAAAAAGTCTTAAGATCTTTAACTTCAAAATTTGAGTCAAAAGTGTCAGTTATTGAAGAAAGGAAAGATCTGCAAACTCTTACTATTGTTCAACTACATGGTATTCTGATTTCTTATGAAATGAGACAAGGAGGTCCCTCTCAAATCAAAGAAGCTGCTTTTAAGGCATGTGCAAAAGGAAAAGAAAAGGAAGATGTCAAGGAATCAAATTACATATCAGAAGAAGAAGAAGCAAATTTTGTGAGAAGACTCCAACTAGGAACTGGAAGATTCAAAGGTAAGCTTCCCTTCAAGTGTTTTTCTTGTGGAAGAGTTGGTCATTATGCTGCTAAATGTCCTTATGAAGAAAATCATGGTAAAGGGAAACAATTTGAAAAGAGAAAGATTTATTATACAAATGAAGAGAATGATGAGGATGAAGAAGATTCTGACCAAGATCTACAAGTGCTCATGGAAAAGAAGCAAAAGAAGAAGGCTACTCAAGGAAAGGAGATACCTCAAAAAACATGTGCAGCAGAAAATGGAGAAGATGAAACAGGTATTGATTGTTGTTCTTGTGATTCACTTTCTTGAGCATGCAATGGTGAAGATAGTGAAAGTAACAATATAAGTCTAGAAGAAAATCTCAAGATCAATGATGAAAGCAATGATTGGAATCAATTTCATAAGAGAGAATCTATCTACAAAGATATGATCTCTAGAATGAATGAACAAAAAGAAATACTGAATGGACAGATAGACAAGTATCAAAAGTTGTATGTTTATGCAACCAATCGAAGTGAAGGACTTGAAGCAGAAATCATCTCTCTCAAAGAAAATCTGGAAAAATCAAATAAGAAGAATGAAGGACCCCTATCATTTGAAAAGGAAGGACTTGAAGCAGAAATCATCTCTCTCAAAGAAGATCTGGAAAAATCAAATAAGAAGAATGAAGAGCTGCTACAAACTTTTGAAGAACAAGAAAATGGGTTGAAAGAAGAGATTCTAAATCTGAATGATCAAGTAGAAGATGGAAGAAGGAAAGAAGAAAGCATGGAGAAGCAATGCCAAGGCTTGGAGGTGGAGGTAAATATTCTCAAAGGTAAATTAGAAGAAAAGGATAAAATCTTGAGGTTTCAAGATAGTACTAAGATTCTAGACAATATTCTTAGTAATCAAAGGTCTCCTGCTATTAAACTTGGTCTTGGTTTTCATGAAACTGTTAAAGGAGAATCTAGTTCACAAGGAAGTGCTAAAGATTCAAAGGATGACAATACAAAACCTGAAGAGTTAAAAGAATCAAGAAGTCAACCGACAATCATGAATACTCAAAGGAAATCATTCAATAATGTTGAATGCTTTAAATGTCATAATTATGGGGATGTTGCAGCAAATTGCAGAAGCAGATTGTTTCAGTCACAAACAAACAGATTCTACTCAGAAAGATACTATGGTTTCTTCAAGGGATATTGTTTTTCATGCAACAAGTATGGGCATAAAGCAGTTGATTGCAATAGAAGGAAGAATAGAAAAACACATTATGATTCTTATGCTTATTTCTCTGGCCACATAAGATGTTATGCTTGTAACAGGTATGGACATGTAGAAAAGGAATGTCGGATGAACAAATCTGGGAAATTGGATAACTTCCGGCACACAATTAGAAATTTCAAGCAAAATTGGAAAAAGAAGGAGGACCGGTCAGAAACGTAGGGAATATTGACCCTACTATAGTCATCCGCTTCTGAAGCTTAGTTCTCTTAAAGACTGCAGGAATGATGTGAGACACATTACAGGGATTAATAATGTGTCATCACAGGGGGAGCAATGTATGGTGATTTCCATGACTGTTTTGGTAATTCTGGCTATGTGTATTTATGACAGTGCATCTGGTGTGAAGAAAACAGGTACATGAGGTAGAACTTCAGGGGGAGATGAAGGAATGTGAAGTTTTCAATGTTTCACTTTCCATACGCGGGTTCTGTGAACTAAAGCCGCGTATACACGCGAGTTCCAGTGGAGACAGACGCGTATGCATTTATGATAAGAAAATTAGTATGACAGCTGAAGATCAGGAGCACAGGTTCAGGGGGAGCATTAGTCTGACTATTAATGATTGTATTATTGGCACTCTATCTGCTTATTACTCAGTTCTAAAATGATGATTAAATGATACATGGTTTCTTATGATGAGATTATGGATGAGCCCTATTTGCTTTTTGTTGAAGAATATTCTTTGCGTTCACACATGGATGAGATGGAAGTCTTATGATTTAGAGATATGGACAGATCATGCAGATATTGTTGCTGATGACTTGCTGTTGAAAGTATTCAGGTTGCACAAGCTAAGGAGGAACCTTGGTCATATGGAAATGATGTTTGGATGCACATTTTCAGGGGGAGCATTAGCCTTGCTGAGTGTAATGCATTGTTGGCATTATGATGACTCTAAAATATGATCTCTTTCTTGAGGTCTTTTTGGTATTCGTCATAAAAGGTCATATTTGTAATCTGCTGAAAAGGTCATGTTGAGATCTATGATGTAAAATTGTAATATTTAGTCATGTAAGGACTTGTTCAAATTTGTTAACCCACTTTGTTGGGTAGTTGGGTCAAAATGTGTAAACCCACTTGGTTGGGTACTTGAGTCTCATATGTAAATCCACTTGGTTGGATATTTGATGTAAGTATGATTCCTTCGTGATAGGAAGGTCATAGAGTCATGTACTTCATTGAAAAATATGTTTGAACATTCGGCATGAACTCAGGGGGAGCATGGTAACTTCAGTGTACATCAGTTCTACAACGCTCTTCGTTCTACATGAGGAGAAAAACCTTGTGTTGGTTTTGATCCACCCTTTGCCCTTGATGTCAAAGGGGGAGAGTGACATGGTGTTTGAATAAGGGAAGAATATCATTATGCTTAATGTATCTATCTGTTGTGGTGATCAAACACCATTGTGGTTGCCATCAAGTCCAAAGGGGGAGATTGTTGGCAATATGATGTAATGTGTTGTTCTTGATGGCAACCTACTTGATGAAGTTGTCCTTGATGGAAGCCTACTTGATGAGTTGCCCATGATAAGCAACCTATCTGCTAAAGATGTAAAAATGATTTATCTACATATCAGTTCAGATGTGACAGAGAAAAGAATTCCAGTAAGTGCCAGAAAAATGATAAATATAATATGTCACAATGTATACGCTACTTTTGTGAAGGAAACCCGTGTATACATTCAGGGTTAGCATATACGCAGTTTTTATGAGGCGAAGTTGCGTATACATGCGGAAATGAACGCTCAAAGTTGCGTATGCCCTTTTCGCTTTAAAATTATGATACCAAGGGTCATTACCATGGTATTAGCCCATAGTATTGAGCGTTGTATTTTCTGTTTGATTCCGTCCAAGAATACCATCGGAAGTTGTGTGGTTTTGACTCATGGTATTGATAAAGGCTAAATCTATATAAGGAGAAGAAGTTCATAGTGCAAAGTGTGTGTAAGATGTCAGGGTTTTAATGAATAATTCTCTCTGAAGTATATCTTTATGGAATGGGTAACAGTTGAATGATAGATCTGAATTCATGATCCACCAATGAAGAGAATGATGATGAAGGGTATCTAGATCTGAAGTGTATTTTGTATTTTCTAGATCTGTTTATGGAATGTTTAGATCTGAGATGAGGCGAACATGTTTCTGAAGTGAAGGGTAAAATCTGAACTGTATATCTGATCTGAAGAATTATGCTGCCCTTAATGTCTGAAGATCTATACGCAAGTTTGTAACAAATGGAGCGCGTGTATATGTGGGTTAGATGAAGAGAAAGCGCGTATGGGTTGTGAAATTAGTTCTGTAATGTGCAGAAGTATATGCGGGTTCATATGGACGAAAGCACGTATGTACGCAAGATCAGTGAAAGGAAAGCGCGTATGAAAACTAGGGTTTGCTGAAGTATGAAGTTTGAAATGTCTGATCTATTCTGCTGAGTTACTGCTATCTGTTTAATGATGTATGATTGAGTTTAAATGTGTGAAGTGGGTCCAGTCTGAAAATATGATGAAACGTGGCCTACAAGTTGTGCTCTGTTGAAGTTTTTGGATCCAGTGTGAAAATTGATGAAACGTGGTCCATGGTGGTGCTGAGGGTTGTAGCCTTCAGTCAGGGGGTTGTAGCTCCCTTCTATGTGAGGCTGGTAAACGAGAGCAAGGGGCCGTAGCTCCCTTCCAGGAGAGGCTGGTAAACGAGAGCAGGGGGTCGTAGCTCCCTTCCAGGAGAGGCTGGTAAACGAGCGCAGGTGGGTGCCTACGTGCTGGTAGGAGTCTGCGCCAGCACATAAGTTGTAAGATGTTTTCTTTATAATAAAATATTGAAGGCTGAGACAACGACAGCGGTGGTTTTCTCCCGACTTGGGTTTCCACCTAAAATCCTGGTGTTCATGTGTGTTGCTTATGTGTGATGGTTTATTCTGGTATTACTGCACATGCTTACCGTTAACTAAACATATGATGAATGAATGATGCATAGACCTAAGTAAAGAATTAATCGTATAATAAGATCTCCCGTACATATGCGAAGTTTTGTGAAGGTATCCACGTATATACGTGAGTCCGTCTCCAGAAAAGTAGTTTTTCTTTAGATCCGACTCGGAAAAGTAAAAATATTTGAGTAAGTCCTAAATACTGATTCACCCCCCCCCCCCCTCTCAGTATTTTTCTCAAAAATTGGTATCAGAGCAGGTCCTTCTGTAGAAGCTTGATAGCTTGAAGGAGATCCGTTGCAATGGGAAGTCATGAAGGGGTAATGTCTATAAGGCCACCTCTATTCAATGGAAGTAATCTGATATTCTGGAAGGTACGAACAAAAGCATATCTACAAAGTCTTGGTGCAGAAGTATGGGCAATCGTGGAAGAAGGATATCAGTATCCGACAATTATTCCTACTGATGCAGCAGAAAGGAAGAAATATGAAATCAATGCCAAAGCAGTCAATGTTTTATTAGGAAGCATGTCTGAACCAGAATTTGCTAAAGTGATGCAGCTAAATTCAGCAAAAGAAATATGGGACAAAATCATTTTGAGCTATGAAGGAGATACAAAGGTAAAAAGTGCAAAACTCCAGACTCTCAGAATTGAATATGAAAATCTAAGGATGCATAGTGATGAGAGTATTTCTAGTTTCTTCTTACGTCTAGATGATATTGTAAATCAAATGAGAAATTTGGGTGAAACCATAACCGATACTACTCTAGTGGAAAAAGTCTTATGATCTTTGACTTCAAAATTTGAATCTAAATTATCAACTATTGAAGAAAGGCAAGATCTGCAAACTCTTACTATTGTTCAATTACATGGTATCCTGACTGCTTATGAAATGAGAAAAGGAGGTCCCTCTCAAATCAAAGAAGCTGCCTTTAAGGTGTGTGCAAAAGGAAAAGAAAATGAAGATGTCAAGGAATCAAATTATATATCAGAAGAAGAAGAAGCAAACTTTGTGAGAAGACTCCAACTAGGAACTGGAAGATTCAAAGGTAAGCTTCCCTTCAAGTGTTTTGCTTGTGGAAGAGTTGGTCATTATGCTGCTAAATGTCCTTATGAAGAAAATCATGGTAAAGGGAAACAATTTGAAAAGAGAAAGAGTTATTATAAAAATGAAGATAATGATGAGGATGAAGAAGATTCTAACCAAGATCTACAAGTGCTCATGGCAAGGAAGCAAAAGAAGAAGGCTACTCAAAGAAAGGAGATACCTCATAAAACATGTGCAACAGAAAATGAAGAAGAGGAAACAGGTATTGATTGTTGTTCTTGTGATCCACTTTCTTGTGCATGCAATGGTGAAGATAGTGAAAGTAACAGTATAAGTCTAGAAGCAAATCTCAAGATCAATGATGAAAGAAATGATTGGAATCAATTTGATAAGAGAGAATCTATCTACAAAGATATGATCTCTAGAATGAATTAACAGAAAGAAATACTGAATGGACAGATAGACAAGTATCAAAAATTGTATGTTTATGCAACCAATCAAAGTGAAATACTTGAAGCAGAAATCATCTCTCTCAAAGAAGATCTAGAAAAATCAAATAAGAAGAATGAAGAGCCCCTCTCATTTGAAAAGGAAGGACTTGAAGCAGAAATCATCTCTCTCAAAGAAGATCTGGAAAAATCATATAAGAAGAATGAAGATCTACTACAAACATGTGAAGAACAAGAAAATTGGTTGAAAGAAGAGATTCTTAAATCTCAATGATCAAGTAGAAGATGGAATAAGGAAAGAAGAAAGCATGGAGAAGCAATGCCAAGGCTCGGAGGTGGAGGTAAATATTCTCAAAGGTAAATTAGAAGAAAAGGATAAAATCTTGAGGTTTCAAGATAGTACTAAGATTCTAGACAATATTCTCTAAAATCAAAGGTCTCCGCTATTTGCAGATATCATTCTTTTCATGAAATCAAGAAGGAGAATCTGGGTTCACAAGGAAGTGCTAAAGATTCAAAGGATGAAAATACAAACCCAAGAGTTGAAAGAAACAAGAAGTCAACCGACAATCATGAATACTCAAAGGAAATCATTCAATAATGTTGAATGCTTTAAATGTCATAATTATGGGCATGTTGCAGCAAATTGCAGAAGCAGATTGTTTCAGTCACAAACAAACAGATTCTACTCAGAAAGATACTCTGGTTTCTTCAAGGGATATTGTTTTTCATGAAACAAGTATGGGCATAAAGCAGTTGATTGCAATAGAAGGAAGAATAGAAAAACACATTATGATTCTTATGCTTATTTCTCTTGCCACATAAGATGTTATGCTTGTAATAGGTATGGACATGTAGAAAAGGAATGTCAGATGAACAAATCTGGGAAATTGGATAACTTCCAGCACACAATTAGAAAGTTCAAGCAAAATTGGAAAAAGAAGGATGACCGGTCAGAAACGTAGGGAATATTGACCCTACTACAGTCATCCGCTTCTGAAGCTTACTTCTCTTAAAGATTGCAGGAATGATGTGAGATACATTACAGGGATTAATAATGTGTCATGACAGGGGCAGCAATGTATGGTGATTTCCATGACTGTTTTGGTAATTCTGGCTATGTGTATTTATGAAAGTGCATCTGGTGTGAGGAAAACAGGTACATGAGGTACAACTTCAGGGGGAGATGAAGGAATGTGAAGTTTTCAATGTTTCACTTTCCATACGCGGGTTCTGTGAACTAAAGCCGCATATACACGCGAGTTCCAGTGGAGACAAACGCGTATGCATTTATGATAAGAAAATTAGTATGACCGCTGAAGATCAGGAGCACAGGTTCAGGGGGAGCATCAGTCTGACTATTAATGATTGTATTATTGGCACTCTATCTGCTTATTACTCAGTTCTAAAATGATGATGAAATGATACATGGTTTCTTATGATGAGATTATGGATGAGCCCTGTTTCCTTTTTGCTGAAGAATATTCTTTGCGTTCACACATGGAAGAGATGGAAGTCTTATGATTCAGAGATACGGACAGATCATGCAGAGATTGTTGCTGATGACTTGCTGTTGAAAGTATTCAGGTTGCACAAGCTAAGGAGGAACCTTGGTCATATGGAAATGATGTTTGGATGCACATTTTCAGGGGGAGCATTAGCCTTGCTGAGCGTAATGCATTGTTGGCATTATGATGATTCTGAAATATGATCTCTTTCTTGAGGTCTTTCTGGTATTGGTCATAAAAGGTCATATTTGTAATCTGATGAAAAGGTCATGTTAAGATCTATGATGTACAATTGTAATATTTAGTCATGTAAGGACTTGTTCAAATTTGTTAACCCACTTTGTTGGGTAGTTGGGTCAAAATGTGTAAACCCACTTGGTTGGGTACTTGAGTCTCATATGTAAATCCACTTGGTTGGATCTTTTATGTAAGTATGATTCCTTGGTGATAGGGAGGTCATAGAGTCATGTAGTTCATTGAAAAATATGTTTGAACATTCAGCATGAACTCAGGGGGAGCATGGTAACTTCAGTGTACATCAGTTCTACAACGCTCTTCGTTCTACCTGAGGAGAAAAACCTTGTGTTGGTTTTGATCCACCCTTTGCCCTTGATTTCAAAGGGGGAGAGTGACATGGTGTTTGAATAAGGGAAGAATATCATTATGCTTAATGTATCTATCTATTGTGGTGATCAAACACCATTGTGGTTGCCATCAAGTCCAAAGGGGGAGATTATTGGCAATATGATGTAATGTGTTGTCCTTGATGGCAACCTACTTGATGAAGTTGTCCTTGATGGAAGCCTACTTGATGAGTTGCCCATGATAATCAAACTATCTTCTAAAGATGTAAAAATGATGTATCTACATATCAGTTCAGATGTGACAGAGAAAAGAATTCCAGTAAGTGCCAGAAAAATGATAAATATAATATGTCACAATGTATACGCTACTTTTGTGAAGGAAACCCGCGTATATACTCTACTTTTGTGAAGGAAACCCACGTATACATTCAGGGTTAGCATATACGCAGTTTTTATGAGGCGAAGTTCTGTATACATGCGGAAACGAACGCTCAAAGTCGCGTATGCCTTTTTTCGCTTTAAAATTATGATACCAAGGGTCATTACCATGGTATTAGCCCATAGTACTGAGCGTTGTATTGTCTTTTTGATTCCGTCCAAGAATACCATCGAAAGTTGTGTGGTTTTGACTCATGGTATTGATAAAGGCTAAAACTATATAAGGAGAAGAAGTTCATAGTGCAAAGTGTGTGTAAGATGTCTGGGTTTTAATGAATACTTCTCTCTGAAGTATATTTGTATAGAATGGGTAACAGTTGAATGATAGATCTGAATTCATGATGCACCAATGAAGAGAATGATGATGAAGGGTATCTAGATTTGAAATGTATTTTGTATTTTCTAGATCTGTTTATGGAATGTTTAGATCTAAGTTGAGGCGAACATGTTTATGAAGTGAAGGGTAAAATCTGAACTGTATATCTGATCTGAAGAAGTATGCTGCCCTAAATGTCTGAAGATCTATATGCAAGTTTGTAACAGATGAAGCGCGTGTATACGTGGGTTAGATGAAGAGAAAGCGCGTATGGTTTGTGAAATTAGTTCTGTAATGTGCAGAAGTATACGCGGGTTCATATGGACAAAAGCGCGTATGTACGCAGGATCAGTGAAAGGAAAGCGCGTATGAAAACTAGGGTTTGCTGAAGTATGAAGTTTGAAATGTCTAATCTGTTCTGCTGAGTTACTGCTATCTATTTAATGATGTATGATTGAGCTTATATGTGTGAAGTGGGTCCAGTCTGAAAATATGATAAAACGTGGCCTACAAGTTGTGCTCTATTGAAGTTTTTGGATCCAGTGTGAAAATTGATGAAACGTGGTCCATGGTGGTGCTGAGGGTTGTAGCCTTCAGTCAGGGGGTTGTAGCTCCCTTCCAGGTGAGGCTGGTAAATGAGAGCAGGGGTCCGTAGCTCCCTTCCAGGAGAGGCTGGTAAACGAGAGCAGGGGGTCGTAGCTCCCTTCCAGGAGAGGCTGGTAAATGAGCGCAGGTGGGTGCCTGCATGCTAGTAGGAGTCTGCGCCAGCACATAAGTTGTAAGATGTTTTCTTTATGATAAAATATTGAAGGCTGAGACAACGGCAGCGGTGGTTTTCTCCCGACTTGGGTTTCCACCTAAAATCCTGGTGTTGATGTGTGATGCTTATGTGTAATGGTTTATTCTGTTATTACTGCACATGCTTACTGTTAACTAAACATCAGAAGAATGAATGTTGCATAGATCTATGTAAAGAATTAATTGCATATTAAGATCTCTGTACATACGCGATTTTTGTGAAGGGTATCCGCATATATACATGAGTCTGGTTCTGTAAAGTAGCGTATGGGTTTTAGAGACTGGAAAATTAAAAAGTTTTGAGTATGCCCTAAATACTGATTCACCCCCCCCCCCCCCTCTCAGTATTTTTCCCAACACTCATCTGGTTCTTTCCTCAGTTTAGATTTGATAAAATGCAGCAAATGCTTCTAGTTCATCCATGTCGAGTGATGTACATGGGCATCAACTTTTCTAACATTGTAAAAAAAAACGCGATGGGGTGCACTATTCTGAGCCATGAATTCTCTGTCTGCATTTAGCCTTAAATGAAGAGTAAACTTCTGTTCTAAAAGGCGCAGTCGATGATGGTGCAAAGTACGAACATTTCCCAATGAAATGATTCTGAGTATCTGATGTACATTAGTGAAAAATGTTTTTGCATCAGCAACATGAAAATTTCTTCCCTTTGATTCTTTATTTGGATAAACATATACCACACCATCCTCCATTTGAAAATAATGTTCACTTGCTCCTCCTCCTCACTTGTTGGTCCATCATTGTCCTTCACCTGTAAATCAAGTGTGTGCCCACCCTATGCGGTCCGGATGCCCGAGAATGCAGCTGACCTCTTGACAAGCATGGGTGATGTATTTACATGAGGTCGGAAATCTTGGTGGAAGTCGCACAATCGGGTATTCGCACATGCTGCGGACTCTCTCAGGCATAATGTTATGCTACCTCGCGACTTGGTGGAGGTTGCACAGTCGGGTAGTCGGACATGCTGCAGACTCTCTCGGGCATAATGTTATGCGACCTCGCGACTTCGTGGAGGTCGCGCAGTCGCACATTGGGGATGGGTCACATTTTCCATCGCTGCAAAGAAATGCGACTGCGCGACTTGATCACACACTGTTTCCTGTGACCCCTTTTGAACCATGCAAAACATGCAGCTTCCACTGACCATGGAAATGGACGTGCTGGAGCAGGCTGGGGCAAGAATTGAAGCACTAGAAGCCGAGAACACAGAGTTAATGGCAACATTGAAAGTCATGAATTTTTAGTTATCAATATACGAGAGCTTGATCTTATACCCAACTTACGCAAAACAATTGGCGTGTTATCTCGAGTCCGAGCAGCTCATGGTGGAATTAGCTATGAAGGCCGACTTTTACGAGAGCTACCATGAAATAAAACAAAAGACAATTGCCTCCAGGTGGCAAAACCCTTGGATAAATCTGCAGGTGGATAGTCGCACAGTAAAATTGATCACAAGTGGGTTATTTGCATTTTATAACCTTTGTTTCATTATGTAAGAACTCAGGCTGAAATTTAAATTTGCTTCCATTTCTACGCATTGCAAATCAGACAGGGAAAGTATATAAGCGTTGAGGTTGTTTGGTCCAACCTCTTGCATTGTCATTCTCAGCTAATCGCGAGACCGACCTCTTCAACGACGTATCCCATATATCACCGGGGTCATCGTGCACATCGCATGATGGAGGCTTGACCCCTAACGTGCTGGATTATATAACAATTCTTATTAAGAGGTTTCCACCAATTTGCAACTAGCACCTCTTCATTCATGGGCTTCCAATAGATACGAATTGCAAAATCTCTTATAACTCCAACACAAGCACCAATTCTTGAAATAGGGACCGTGTGGACGATCTGCTACCAATATTTCTCCCCAACAAAATCCTATCGGACCATCAAATGCCTTTTCTCATCTAGAAATTTGCTTTTCCCAGGACATGAACTACCCCAGCTCTTTTTCATTTGCGAGGTCACTTATATCCTTTTGAACATACCGAAAATATGATATGATGTCTACCAAAGGAAAATTTGATAGATTAATCTATTTGCTCAATTGCACTAAACTTGATATACATGTCCCGGCTATGAGTAACTTGATCCAAAATTTAATCACCCCCAATACTGAAGGAATCACTGTATCCATATTGAGCAATGCACCCGTAAGCTCTTGTATATCCCAATCCTTCTATAAGAAACAATTCATGCAGTAATACAGTTTCGATAGGGACATACCTAATATTTGTTAATATAATTACCTCATGCAAGGAACCTACATTTTCCACATAATGACCAACAATAGGAGGGGCACCATGGATGATATGGGTATAGAAGAAACACAATCTTGGTGCCCGCTGAATTCCCTTGTTAGAGAGAAAAGTACCTAGGCTACCCAAGCCTATGTCGTGGCCCACTTCATACTGAATTTTCTTCTGTCTTTCATGATTCCAACTAAAAATTATTACAACAAGGAAAATATAAACTGCAAAAGGAAGCCAAACTTTGTGTGGAACTTTAACGAGTACAGAAGAGACATATATGCATTCCATAATAGAAAAACAGGTGGAGAACAGAAACGCAACTGGTATATGAACTTTCCAAACAACGATCATAACCAACGCTAATAAGACAGTTGTAATCAGCATCAACATAATCATCACCATCAAATATGCAGCAAGAACAAGCTACCACGTCCTCTTGAAACAGAAGATGGACAGCAATATATTTTCCACCAATCACAAAGTTGCGCTTAACCTTGTGTTCTACTGACTTCCTTGTAAGTTTAACAATGGGATCGACAAATCGTAATACTCCATAATTAGCTAAACATCTGGGGCACCGAATTGGGGGTGGACCCTCTTGTGACAATCGATTGAAAAATGGAGAAATCTGTATCATACCAGCCTTAAGTAGTTTAGGGAGAAATTTTTCTTCATAGTAACTGACAAGATACCAAGCTTTAATCTTGAAGTTGAAAATATTGCCCATATTGTTGTCAAACTTTCCATCATGCCTTCGGGTAGCTTTATAACAATACCCAAATCATTTCTAAGAAAATAAATCAAGTGATCTTTGTCATATATGTCCTTAAACTTCCTAGGATCCCACAAAATGATGTGAAAATGGAAATTTGGAATGACAAGGGTTGCATTCAAAAGCCCCAGCACAACTACTACATTTCAAATTGATACATGCTGCTAATTCAACCCACCATTTGCTCCAATAAATATATAACCATTTGAATCAGGTAACCCTCTCTCTTTAGGAATGAAACTACATGCCCAAAAAGATGTGGCTTAACCGTGACCGAAAACTTTCCCAACTAGCACGCTCTTTGTTCTCTGCTTATAGGTGTTACATATCTTCCAATTTTCATATTTCAGCTCGAACTACTCTTTCCCTTGTCATCCACCTTGATGAGGTATTCAACTGTAGTCTTAGTTCTCATCCCTAGATGGTGTCATGTTCCGCAACTACGCCCTTCTTGTTTTAGTTTCAGTTTCTTTCCCTCGGTGTGGTGGCGACATTGCTGGGTATATCATCTATGGGACTGACCTGCATGAAACATTATAATATCAATTATTTCACAGTTACCTTTTAGAGAATGATGTCCCTAAATACTTTAAATGGGACCATGAACTTGGTGGGATACCCAAATAGAATTCCTAAGTGATATACGATGAATGTGCTTCTAATGGACATAAGCTATGTACAAAAAAACATCCATTCAAGTGTATGCATGATGATACCCCCCCACACATGGCGTGATTATAGAAAAAGTATCTTGTTGTGTTGATGAGAAGGTTTGTGAGGGGCTAGAAGCAGGTCAAGATCATCTAAGGCTGCTACCATGACAATCTAGGGGAAACCTATCTCTGAGTTCATGGAGGGAATTTCAATGCTCTTTGAAGTAGGAAACCCCCAAGCCCTAGTGTATTGATGAGACATCGAGAACAATGGGTGTAGAAACAAGGTTTGGCGAGAAAAGTTCATGGGGGTATCACTGACTAAACGCCGGGTCAAAACCCTAACGGTTGAGCAAGCAGAAGGGGACCCGAAATTTTTTCTATACCTAAAATTTTGGGTGGTGTTGTAGCGACTACAACAATTGGTGAACCACTGGTAGAATCCAGCACCACTGTCAACATCCCAACAATAGTCTGAGTCCAGATAGTGATGCAAGGGAATATTGAACAAGTTATGTTGGTACCCTTTGTATTACTTTGACCTTTGCGGATATGCCCAATCCTTGTGCCGCAGCTAGGTCTTGTTAATCAGAAAACGTCAAAGCGGGAGTTCACGAATGCTAGTACTTTGATGATGATGTATAGAGAAAGGCCGTGGGCTTATTATATTCAGAATTTTAAAATACGTTTCCGGTGTTGCTCCGCTACCAGCAGGCCTGGACAGTACCCTGGTGGAGTCACTTCAAGAAATCACAAACGTTGCTCCGCTACTAGCGAGCCTGGTCAGTACCCCGATGGAGTCATTTTTTTACCTCTCTGCGCAAGAAACCTTTCTCAATCCTTTACCCTTATTTGCTTCATGTGCTTGTAGTACTTGTTTTCATGTGCTCGTGGCACTTATTTTGCATGGGCAGATGAGGGATCCCAACTTATTTTATGGGCAAGAGAGGTTGTTTCTTGTTTGAAAAAAACTGAAAGATATCCTGATTAGGGTTTTCCTTCATGCCAAGCCTTCACATCCCATCTACCACCCATAGGCAAAACGTGCAAAACAGATCATCAAGATGTTTAAGACTATGTTGGGCACAAGGCTCGAGTTATGGGTATAGGCCATTCAAACTCGTTAGTGTTCCCAACAAGCAACCTGCTCATATCTCCCTGGATAATGAATTTAAATTCATAGGCATTGTGTTGAGCACACGACTTCGATGACCTATTCTAAGAGAAGCTGCCTGTTGAGGTACCCACCGTAACTTCACGCAAACAATGGAGTTAGGGTTTCAACAATCAGGGAAAAGTAAGTAAGCAAGATCATCAGGGTTTTGATGCATGCAGAGAGGTAAAAGAAATCCAACCAGGTTCAAACCTGTGCAAGGGGTAGTATGAAGGCTAGTCTGGCGCCGAGGGTTTTAGGGCCTCGGTCTCAAAGAGGGCTCATGCAATGTCCGGAAACTTTCATAGTTATCTCAACAATCGGTGCAAATGATGTGAGGAAGAAGGCGTACAACGCGATGCAACAAATGAAGCTTATAACGTAATGCCATGTGTGAGAAAGACCAACTAGTTGTAGGTTTAAAAACAAGGCAAAGCACATGCAATGATTATTTGACTAGTATGCAGCAATAAGAAAATCGGAAGAAAATGAGTGCAACATAAATGGACAATTATAATGCATAAACTACTGACTGCAAGACAAGACAGCAACCATAAAGAAAAACCTTAGCAAGTAAATGTAATTAGCAACTTGACTAACAAAATTTTATTAGCAAATCCTAGCTAGCATAAACCTAAAACCCTAGTTTAACTAAAGGGGAAGTCGGCTTATGTGAAATCATCTTTCCAGTGCAGCCACCACATTAGTTTCCGCCCTGCAAGAACAATAATGTTCGTAATCAGAGCCAGCATACCAAATCGTGCACCAACATCAATACTTACCTGAAGAGCATGTGCAACAAGAAGAAGGTCATGGCTACTTACCAAAGAACTTGCCAGAATGGATTTTTCAAGCTGAATTTCACTTTCATCCTGATGCATAGAAATATGAACTTGAAACATACAATCATCTATAAATGACAAACATCCATCCAGCACAACCCTAGGTCTGACGAAAACGGGGAAAGACATTGCCTATTTGCTGGTATATTCATCAGATAGGGTCCGTCAAACCCGTCAGGAATCTCATCATGGTGTTGAGGAGGATCAATTTGATGGAATGGAAAAAATAGGAATTTTCCAGGTGAATTTGAGGTGCTTGCGAATCCAAGCATAGAAACCCTAATTTTGAAAGCCCTAGTTCGGGGTTGGCCTTGGGTTCCGCCGAGGATGTGAGGATCCAAAGCAACCTTTAGTGGAGGCTAAAATTCCTCACCGCCATGGAAAAACTCTGGACCTTCAAGCAGGGGGCTTACAAGATTTTATGGTTTTGTGGGATCAACTAGCGAATGGATGTGATCATTAATTGTGGTGATTGGACAACCATCAGTGGTCTTATTATTAATTCAGAAAAATATTTGTGCACTGCCTGATTGAAAATCCAATGTATCGAATTCTTTAGATTTCCCAGGATGTGGTGAATTGACCGGAAGATTTTCAGGTAGTAGAGAGGTTTGCCAAACATCATATGCTTGTGCCTGAGTGCAACTGGTACTGGCTAGGCAACAATTGAAAATATTAGAGACAATGGCCGGTGTTTCCCTTCCAGTGAACAAATTAGGGTATATCGGTTGTTGCATACCAGTTGTTAGGGGATAGAAATATGTGCTCAGAGAAGCATCACTTGAATGGAAGGCTTGCCTAGATGAGTTGACATTCGGTGTGGTTATGCTGAGAGGAGTGTGATATGTGGGAACCATCATTTCAAAAACCCTAATTCGAGAAACCCTAGTTTGGCTTGTTTCAGCGGTCTCATCATGATCGTAAGGACTTGAGGTAACATCTAGCAGAAGATGAATTGGTTCAATTTCCTGATGGGTGCTTGAATCGTCACAAAGTGGATCATCGAATTTTGGTAGCTTCATAAGGTTGACAAATAGATAAGAATGACAGTTCTCAGAGGCATGAATGAATATGTTTTCAGATAAGTAGCAATTATTGGAGCATCAATTTGATCAGGTTGGGTACCTGGCACGTTAGGATTCCCAGGAGTTAACAGTTGGGATGAATCGTTAAAAGAAACATCTTGAGGTTGCTGAGATAGGCAGTCACTCATTTGGTTGTTTAAATATTGCGGATGAAAAAAATTAGGCATAAGAGATTCATCAATTTCGTAATGTGATTGTGAAACACCACTCGCATGTTCATGATTTTCGTCAATACTAGTATAAGATAGTTTTGAATGACTTGAAGAAATTACTGGTGTGGCCAATTCACGAAATAAATCAGGGAAAAATGGAAGGAAATATTCATATGCAGGGCTATCAACTGTACAAGGGTCTTCCTCTAGCACATCAGTGTCATCCGCAAATGCCAATGATTTCGCATTCCCATCACGGTCCAATGATTTTGTAGGGAAATCAACTTTGCCCGGGACAAGACTCAATTTATTATCAGTATGAGAATGATATTTAGAATGTACCCAGGCAAACATTCAGTGGACTTGAGATAGGTTTCATTGACAAGGAGAGATGTTAGGCCAATATGCTTTTCAAGCCCCAATTTGACAGGGTGTGTGAAAGATTTAGGGACAAAGTCTGAACAGATGGAAACTTGAATATCATCATAAAAAACACTAGGATTAGGCTTGGTTGCCGATTGAAATTTTTCTAGGGAAACGAAAACCACCTATCGAAATTGTTCAATTAAATATGTCCAATCAACATCCCTTTCAGGGAACTCAAAACGAAAGTGAACAAAATTGATAGAAAACTCCTCTAGAGATTCTTGAGGTTCCATTCTGATCTCATTTAACTTTATTAATACATTTTGAAAATCATACCTATGAAAAGTTTGTTGTAATTCACCGGCGAGCTGCTCAAACGAATGGATGGAAGCTACCGGAAATGGGCGGAACCATTGCTTAACGCGCCCTTCAATAGTGAGGGAGAAAAGCACACAAGCCAACTCCTCATAATCAATTTCGTAACACTCACAAAAATCACAAAATTCCGAAAGGTGCTTGGTTATAGAAACTCCGTCCTCACCATCGAATTTTAATTGAGACAAGTGATACTGAGGTTCATCGGGGATTGAGCATCGAGAACTAGATAAATTTGATAAACATCTCGGGAGAACAATTTGGGGATGAGCCATTATAGATATGAGACTAACCACATGCTCTAAGGGCTCAACTTGTCATCCGGCCCTCCTTCTAGTGCCAATTTTGTTGACGGGCAAAATTGTACTACAAACAACAAAGGGGGTCTTCCCGGTGAAAGGTCCCAATTAGACCTCACACCATTTGGGATAGGAGCCCCATCTAGTATGTGGGCTTGGCTTCTGCCATAAGTGTTTCCACTCTTTTATTTTCGGGTGAGAAGATGATAGAGCAGAGGCAAAGATGAAATGACCAATCAGTGAAGCAAAATCAGCCCAAGATTAACGGACCATAAATAAAGATACAAGAAAGTCTAAGCAGCAAAATAAAAGGGGGGTATACCGTGACTGGGATCAGTGAGATGAAAAACCAGTCAAGCGTTCATGAAGGAAAACACGCCGGAAGTTAACTGCAAAGTAGTTCACAATAGATCACCGACATGGCAAGGAACAAATAAACACCGATTCAAGAGAAAAAGTACATGCAACCACTGTGAATTATTTCATAATTAATTGCATGCAAGAAAGCATTCGCACAAAATAGTCAAATATTAGACACCTAGTACTATCACCACAAACAAGCACATGAATCAGTGCTGGTTCGAAACGTGTCAGCAAAAATTCCCTACATGTGATTTTCACTGAAAGAATTTCTTACATTATGTATGTTGCTCCAACGTCAAATACATGTTTACAACTCGTCAAAACCCAATAGTGGAACATGGGCTTTTCATCTCAATGCATGATACAAAAACCCTAGCCTCGCTATCTCTCTCTCTACTTGATACCAAGAGCTAAGTGCCTTTAGCTCTCCAGCAACAATTCCTCTCCTATACTGGCTTTCATTGTCGAGCTAAAAGTCCTTTGTACTCTTTCTCAAAGTTGTACATATAGGTTGAGATGACTTTTGAGTTGCCCTTGACTCTTGGTCTTCCCGACTGTTGGGCTGGCTTGCGACTTGGGCCATTTGCGACCTGCGACCCATGGTTATATGTGACCTACGACCTTGACCAATCTGCGACCCACGACCCGAATCCATGTGCGAATTACAACCTGGGTCATATGCGACCTGCGACCTTGACCAATTTGCGACCTGCGACCCAAATCCAGGTGCGAAATACAACCTGGGCCATATGCGACTTGCAACCCAGGATGTACGCGGCCTGTGACCTTGAGCAATTTGCGACTTGCGACCTTGGGCGATTTGCGACCTGCGACCTGAGGTCATCAGTGACTTGTGACCTTGGGAAATTTTCAACCTACGACCTGAGGTTTTATCCCTTCTACATTTCTATTTTGGAGATATCAGAACCTTGTTCTCTGGAGGACAGCCTTAGCTCTCGCCGCGTGAACCAGCAGGTTCTGGGTAAGTGAAAAACTTCTTCGTTTGGGTCATCATCATAATTTCCTCATATTACCTACACATGAACACATTAAATTAGCCATGTATAACACATTAATTAGCCACACACACACACACACACACACACACACACACAGATATATATATATATATATATATATATATATCTATATATGTTGAGGAAGTAGAAAATCACAGATGCATAAAGGGGGCATTGAAAATAAAATTAGGGGAGTTTAACAATTATCTTGGAACCCTGAATAGTCCTATTTTGTAGGAAATGTATTAACAATTCGTACATATCCATTATGAGCTCGTTTACTGGCGCGAAGAAAAAAAAACTTGAAATGCCAACCGATGTCCATCATTCAACAGGCATGTATAGTTAACTCCCACTTAACGTTTCTTCCCAATGGAGATGATGCCGAAACCAAGGAAGCTTCCATGTGTTACTATGTGCTGGGATGGGCTATGATGTGCGACCCCAACAAAGTATTGTGAGGTTGTGACCTAATGAGGATTTCGACGATAATCCAGAAATAATGGATTATTTCTCAAGGGGGGCATGGCCAAGCCAATCTGGGATAGATAAAATAAATATTGCAAAGCAGGAGACTTCCTCATACTATTTCCATGTGTAATATTGTGAGTGAATAGGAATGCAACTGCCAAGTGATCAATAACACCAGCCTTGCCATAGTGAGGACGAAAATTAATTGTTGTCATTCCTTTAGATTAACAAAGATTGTTGAGTGTGTACAAATTTGCATAGGAATAGTAAGCATAATATGAAAAATCAGGCTTGAAATCATTTTTCTACTGAGCTAGGATTGCCACGTGCTTTGTGGGATGCCTTTCAGGCTTACTTTCATCATCTACCATATCAAAGCCAACCACCTGTTTCAAGAAGACATGTAGTTGAGGATGAGAACTTGGATCAACTGTAACCTCAAAAAGAGGAATGAATATGTTATCCAAAATATTTTGAAAAGATGGAACGATTCCCATTCCCTTGTACACATTGTACTGTCGAGGAAACTAAATTAACCAGATAGAATTTTCACTATATATCTCGTTGTTAACAAACCACTTTCCAACTGGTCTTATTCGCTTTGTTTCCTTCCATAAACAGATATCCTATACTCTGCCATCTGATATTTACTTGCCTCCAGATTAGAAAATACTTTTTTTTTCAACGTAGCAATAAAACAACCTTGAATGAGATTGTCTTGCTTTAGGGAAATTTCTTTGAGTCTACTTAAGCTTATCAAATCGGTGAAATGTATTCTTATTTTCGTGTACATCCAGGAGATCAACATTGAGGTCATACCCTGCCAAGTCCAAACTCTCAAAAACTTCCTTTACGGGGAGATATTTTCCATCCTGGAATATAACTACCTCATCTGGTTCTTTCCTCAGTTTAGATTTGATAAAATGCAGCGAATGCTTCTGGTTCATGCATGCTGAGTGATGTACATGGGTATCAAATTTTCTAACATTGTAAAAAAAACCATGATGGGGTGCACTCTTCTAAGCCACGAATTCTCTGTCTGCATTTAGCCTTAAATGAAGAGTAAAATTCTGTTCTAAAAGGCGCAGTCGACGATGGCACAAAGTACGAACATTTCCCAATGAAATGATTCTATGTATCTGATATACATCAGTGAATAATTTTCTTGCATCAGCAACATGAAAAGTTCTTCCCTTTGATTCTTTATTTGGATAAACATATACCACACCATCCTCCATTTGAAAATAATGTTCACTTGCTCCTCCTCCTCACTTGTTGGCGCATCCTTGTCCTTTGCCTGTAAATCAAGTGCATGCCCACCCTATGCGGTCCAGATGCCCGAGAATGAAGCTGACGTCTTGACAAGCATGGGTGTTGTATTTACGTAAGGTCACAAATATTGGTGGAAGTCGCACAGTCAGGTAGTCGCACATGCTGCGGACTCTCTCGGGCCTAATGTTATGCTACCTTGCGACTTGGTGGAGGTCGCACAGTCTGTTAGTCACACATGTTGCAGACTCTCTCAGGCATAATGTTATGCGACCTTGCGACTTGGTGGAGGTCGCGCTGTCACACATTGGTGATGGGTCGCATTTGCCATCGCTGCAAAGAAATGGGACTACGTGGCTTGATCACACACTGTTTCCTGTGACCCCTTTTGAACCATGCGAAACATGCAACTTTCGTTGACCATGGAAATGGATGGGCTGGAGAAGGTCGGGGCGAGAATTGAATCACTAGAAGTCGAGAAGCCAGAGTTAATGGCAACACCGAAAGCCGTGAAGGTTCAATTATCAATATACGAGACCTTGATCTTATACCCAACTTACGCAAAATAGTTGGCATGTTATCCCGAGTCTGAGCGGCCCATGGTGGAATTAGCCATGAAGGCCAACTTTTATGAGAGTTTCCATGAAATAAAACAAAAGACAATTTCCTCCACGGTGGCAAAACCCTTCAATAAATTTGTAGGTGGATAG
Source organism: Pinus albicaulis (assembly GCA_034641835.2). Classification (NCBI taxonomy): domain Eukaryota; kingdom Viridiplantae; phylum Streptophyta; class Pinopsida; order Pinales; family Pinaceae; genus Pinus; species Pinus albicaulis. The sequence continues at coordinate 77,635 of JAXQQM020059941.1, forward strand.
TCGCACAGTAAAATTGATCACAAGCGGGTTCTTTGCATTTTATAACCTTTGTTTCATTATGTAAGAACTCAGGCTTAAATTTCTATTCACTTCCATTTCTTCTCATTGAAAATCAGACAGGCAGAGTATATAAGCATTGAGGTTGTTTGGTCCAACCTCCTCTATTGTCATTCTCAGCTAATCGCGAGACCCACCTCTTCAACGACGTATTTGATATATCACCGGGGTCATCGTGCACATCGCACGATGGAGGCTTGAACCCTAACGTGCCAGATTATATAACAATTCTTATGGAGAGGTTTCCGCCTATTTGCAACCAACCCCTCTTCATTCATGGGCTTCCAACATATACAGATTGCAAAATCTCTTATAACTCCAACATGAGAACCAAATCTTGAAATAGGGACCGTGTGGACGATCTGCTACCAATATTTCTCCCGAACAAAATCCTATCTAACCATCCAATGCCTTTTCTCATCTGGAACTTTGCTTTTCCTAGGACATGAACTACCCCAGCTCTTTTTCATTTGCGAGGTCACTTATATCCTTTTGAACATACGGAAAATATGATATGAAGTCCGCGAAAGGAAAATTTGATAGATTTATCTATTTTCTCAAACGCACTAAACTTGATATACATGTTCCAGCTATGTGTAACTTGATCCAAAAATTCATCACCCCCAATACTGAAGAAATCACTGTATCCATACCAACCAATGCACCCGTAAACTCTTGTATATCCCAATCCTTCTACAAGAAACCTTTCATGCGATAATACAGTTTTGACAGGGACATACCTAATATTTGTTAATATAATTACCTCGTGCAAGGAACCTACATTTTGCACATAATGACCAACAATAGGAGGGGCACCATGGATGATATGGGTATAGAAGAAACACAATCATAGCGCCCGCTGAATTCCCTTGTCAGAGAGAAAAGTACCTAGGCTGCCCAAGCCTATGTCGTGGCCCACTTCACACTAAATTTTCTTCTTGTCTTTCATGATTCCGACTAAAAATTATAACAACAAGTACAATAGAAATTGCGAAAGGAAGCCAACCTCCATGTGGAACTTTAACTAGTACAGAAGAGACATATATGCCTTCCATAATAGAAAAACAGGTGGAGAACAGAAACGCAACTGGTAAAGGAACTTTCCAAACAATGATCATAACTTGTGCTAATAAGACAGTTGTAATCAACATCATCATAATCATCACCATCAAATATGTAGCAAGAACAAGCTACCACGTCCTCTTGAAATCGAAGATGGACAACAATATATTTTCCACCAATGGCGAAGCTGCGCTTAACCATGCATTCTACTAACTTCCTTGCAAGTTTAACAATGGGATCGACAAATTGTAATACTCCATAATTAGCCAAACATCTAGGGCACTAAATTGGCGGTGGACCCTCTTATGAAAATCGATTGGAAAATGGATAAATCTATATCATACCATCCTTAAGTAGTTTAGGGAGAAATTTTTCTTCATAATAACTGACAAGAGACCAAGCTTTAATCTTGAAGTTGAAAATATTTCTCATATTGTTGTCAAACTTTCCATCATGCCTTCGGGCAGCTTTATAACAATTTTCACATCATTTCTAAGAAAATCACTAAACTGATCTTCATAATATATGTCCTTAAACTTCCTAGGATCCTGCCAAATGCTGTGAAAATGGAAATTTGGAATGGTAAGGGTTGCATTCAAAAGCCCCACCAAAACTACCGCATTTCAAATTGATACATGCTACTGATTCAAGCCACCATTTTCTTCAATAAATATATAACCATTTGAATCAGGTAACCCTCTCTTTTTAGGAATGAAACTACACACCTAGAAATATGTGGCTTAACCGTGATCGAAAATTTCCCCAACAAGCGCGATCTTTGTTCTTTGCTTATAGATGTTACATATCTTCCACTTTTCATATTTCTGCTCAGACTACTCTTACCCTTGTCATCCACCTTAACGAGGTCTTCAACTGTAGTGTTAGTTCTCATCCCTACATGGTGTCATGTTTCGCAACTGCGCCCTTGTTGTTTTAGTTTCAGTTTTTTCCCTCGGTGTGGTGGCGACATTGTTGGGTATATCATCCGTGGGACTGACCTGCATGAAACATTATAATATCAATTAGTTCAAAGTTACCTTTTAGAGAATGATGTCCCTAGATACTTTACATGGGACCATGAACTTGATGGGGTACCCAAATAGAATGCCTAAATGATATATGATTAATGTGCTTCTAATGGACATAAGCTATGTACAGAAAAACATCCATTCAATTGTATGCATGATGATACCCTGCCACACATGGTGTGATTACATCAAAAGTATCTTTTCATGTTGATGAGAAGGTTTGCGAGGGGCTAGAAGAAGTTCAAGATCGTCTGAGGCTGCTACGATGACAATCTAGGGGAAACCTATCTCTGAGTTCACAAAGGGACTTTCAATGCTCTTTGAAGTAGGAAACCCCCAAGCCCTAGTGTATTGATGAGACATCAAGAATAGTGGGTGCGGCAACAAGGTTTGGTGGGAAAAGGTCATGGGGGCATCACTGACTAAAGGCCGGGTCAAAACCATAACGGTTGGGCAAGCAGAAGGGGATGCGAAATTTTGAATATACCAAAAATTTTGGGTGGTGTTGTAGCAGCTACAACAGGTTCCTAACCACTAGATGCGGTTACTGCGTAGGATAGCTAGATCGATAGCATGTTACCACGAGCACCACTAGTTTACTTTTGACATTTTGCATACATTTTGAGTTCAAATGACCAGTGTGTCTTGGGCACAAATTTTGTAAAAACCTATAACTATCTATCTATATGATTTCAGTGTTTTCCTATGTTTATTGTGCAATCCTATTCAATGATGTGAATGTTTTATTTACATATGTTGCAAATTTCTGTCTAAAACTTGATTTTTGGCAATATGATGTAATGTGTTGTCCGTGATGGCAACTTACCTGATGAATTTGTCCTTGATGGAAACCTACTTGATGAGTTACCTATAATAAGCAACCTATTTCCTAAAGATGCAAAATTATGTATCTACAGATCAGTTCATATTTGACAGAGAAAATAATTCTAGCAAGTTCCAGAGAAATGATAAATATAATATGTCACAATGTATACGCGAGTTTGTAAAGGCAAAGTCGCATATGTACGCGGAGAAGTACATACCAAGTCGCGTATTCCTGTTTATGCTCCAAAATTATAATACCAGGGGGCTTTACCATGGTATTGGCACACAGTATTGAGTGTTGTATTGTCTATTTGATTCCGTCCAAGAATACCATCAGAAGTTGTGTGGTTTTTGCTCATGGTATTGGTAAAGGCTAAAACTATATAAGGAGAAGAGAATCATAGTGCAAAGGTGTGCATGTGTCTAGGTATTGAATAAACACTTCACTTTGAAGTATATCTGCATGGAATGGGTTATAGTTTATTGATAGATTTGAATTAATAATGTACCATGGATATAATGATGGTTCAAGATCTCTAGATCTGAAGATGATGAATCTCTAGTATGATCTGCTGAAGAAACGATGAAGAACTGGCGCAAGTCTGCTGAAGAAAATGAATAAATCTGGGTAAGTTTTATATATTTGACCTATTCTACAAAATATAAATTTACAGATCTATACGCTAGTTGGTTTCAGGAAAATCACGTATATACGCGAGTTCGCTTCATTAAAAGCGCATATGGCAGTTAGGGTTTTCTCAAAAATACACAGAAGTATACGCAAGTTGGTGTGCAAAAAAGTGCGTATGTACGCAGCTTCAATGAAGAAAAGTAGCGTATGATATTTGAATTAATGACTGTTCAGGGTTGATTTTGTATCTGAATATCTATTCTGAAGTCTGGGTTATTCTTGAAGTTCTGGTTACGATGCTTTCACTGTTCTAATTAAAGTATTGGGCAAAGTTTATGATTGATGATAAAGGGTTGTGTTGATGCTGTTGGATCCAGTATGAAAATTGATGAAACGTGGTCCATGGTGGTGCTGAGGGTCGAAGTCTTTAGTGAGGAAGTTGTAGCTCCCTTCCAGTGGTAGCTGGTAAATGAGATCAGGGCGTAGTAGCTCCCTTCAAGGAGTGGTTGGTAAACGAGATCAGTGGGTAGTAGCTCCCTTCCAGGAGCGGCTCCTAAACGAGATCAGGGGGTTGGAGCTCCCTTCCAGTAGTAGCTGGAGAATGAGAGAAGGTTGCAACCTTCTACAGGTGGGTGCCTGCGTGCTGGTATGAGTCTGCACCAGTACATGGTTGTAAGAAGTTTTCTCTCTAATAACTATTGAATATAGAGACGATGGCAGCAGTAGTTTTCTCCCGAATTGGGTTTCCACTTTAAATCATGGTGTTCATGTGTGTTGCTTATGTGTGATGATTTATTTTGTTCTTACTGCACATGTTTACTGCTTACTAAACATCTGATGAATGAACGATGCAATGATCTAAGTAAATAATTATCTGCATAATAAGATCTCTAGACATACGCAAGTTTTCTTAAAGATATCCACGTATATATTGTTGAAGATTGCAACAAGAAACAGTGAAGGAGGCATCCTGAAACATCATTCCTAATCCTAGTTGGAAAGTGATCACCTAAACTAGGTGGGAGCCACACAGGTGATTTTTGTCGCAAAGTCTATTTTTAGACATATGGATCATGTTCTATAAGTTGTGGGATGTTATTTGTGGATGGTTGGTCAAGTTGGAAAAATAGATGGATTTCTATTTTTAGACATATTGGGCGGAATCTATTTTTAGATTGCCAGTCTAAAAATAGATATGTCGAATATTATTAGCTCTTAATAATATTTGGACTATAAACATTATCTTATTCTCTTGGAGCACTTCAGTTAAGTGCACGGATGTGGCACAGGAGCTGACAGAAGGAATTACGCTATTCCTAAGGGTTAAGTGGAGCTATTGCATGGATACTTCAGTTAGAACTCATGTGAGAGAGTTTGGTGGAGTTGATTGAGGAAGTTAATGGAGTTGTGTTCAGTTTAACTAATCTAAACATAGTTGAGATAGTTGTATCTAGTATAACTGATTGATACACTAGTGTGAGTGGTGTGAATTAATTTTTAATTAATTCACTAATTATAAACTCATTAATCAACTAAAGAATACATCAGTTAACTTCAGTGCATGGACAGTTTCAGTGGAGACCAGTGAAGAGATAGGTGAAAGAGCCAGCGTGACTATCAGTTGTGACTATAAGTGATGCATGATTTGCATCCAACACTCAGTAGAGATGCCTATAAATATTGCGTGAGCAAGGGTGGGGTAATTAATTCTCATCAAGAGGCATTCTTCATCAGGGATTGCGTAGTAGAGGCAGGCTATCAAGTGGCAGAGATTGGAGCATGTGTTTTGCTAGATCTAGCTTGATTAGTGTGTAGCAAGTGGATATTATACTGAGAGCTTGTGAGGAGATTTGTATGATGATTGTTACATGATCTCTGTGACATATATAATATACAGATAGTTGGGGGTTTTCATCTTTAAGCTTTCCCATTACATACTGTGTTCATATGTGTGAATTTTTATGGCTTTAATGTGTGCATGCAATTGATTTTATTTCCGCATGTGATGATCAATGGTAGAAGAGATTTTGTATTATGCATGAAGCTAAAATATTTTGTGATGAAGAGAATCTCAGTGGATAACATATCAGTTATTCAAATTTCTACATGGTATCAGAGCGATATTGATCATTGGAGCAATTGCAAAGCATTGAAGCGGTTGAGTTTTGTGCTAGTGGAATTCGAAATTGCTACAATGATTTCTTGGTGTCGAAGTTGAGATGTCTTTCAATGGATTGTGATTGGAGTATGCCCTTGAGGGAAGCTCGAATTATATTGCATGGAAGGATAGGATGGAGGCGGTGCTGGATGACAATGCGTTGAAGGAATTCATAGATGCAGAAATTCGTAAATCGGGTTCTAGCTATGCTGCCGCACTTGACGCATGGCAAAAGAAGGTAGCAAGGTGTCGAAGGATTCTGTTGGAAGGTGTGAAGGATCACATAGTGTCCAGCCTTCATGGTAAAGCTTCTCCATTCTTGATGTGGAAAGCTTTGACATATTTGTTCCAAAGCAAGAGTGACCAGAGGAGGTTGGTGCTCAAGGATAAACTTAGGAAAATAAAAATGGAGAAGAATGACACTATTCCGGAATACTTGAAAAATTTTGTCCACTGCAGGGATGAGCTTGGGAGTGTAGGAGTTAGTGTGGATGATGAGGAATTGGTGAGCTTGGCTCTCCTTGGGCTTCTGAAGAGTTGGCACTCCTATCAGGACTCTGTCAATGGTCGGGAGAAATTACCAAGATGGGAGCGACTTTGGTCGGATCTTGTGCAGGAGGAGATAAGGCGAGATACCAGGGATGGATCTTCATCAAAGAATGATGATGAAGAGGATTGCGCTTTGGCTGCCAAAGAAAGGAAGGGGAAGGGTAAGAAGAACGCTTCTCAATCTGGTGCAGATGGTAAAGAGCGTGACATGTCCAAAGTGAAGTGTTTTCACTGTCACGAGCATGGGAATTATGCCACGAATTGTCCACAGAAGAAGAAGAACAAGCAGGCTACTGGAGCTGCAGCTGATGAGGCTCTTGCCTCGCAATTTGAGCTAGACTTCTCATTGATCGCATGCATGGTGTCTAGTGCATTGGGATCAAGGTGGTATTTTGATAGTGGCGCTTCCTTTCACATGACGGGAGATGTGAATCTTTTCAGTGACTTGGTGGAGAAAGATCTCCAGTTGCATGTTGAGTTGGGTGACAATGGACGATACAATGCGACCGGCATTGTTACCATAACCTTTCATAGGGAGTCAGGTAAACTCATTCTTTTACAAGATGTAGTGCATGTTCCAGGTTTAAAGAAGAATTTGATCTCATTTGCAATGTTAGAGGATAAAGGGTATGATGTTGTCTTTAGTGAAGGAAAAATTTTCCTTCGGCACAAGGCAACAGGACAAGTCAATAAGGTTGGGATTTGAGTAAAGAATCTCTACAGATTTGAAGTAGATGGGATGTATACGGAGCTTCCTACTATTGGGAAGTGCGAGAAAGACATGCAATTGATGCTTGAGAGGGAGAAATTTTTTCATGTAGGTAAAAGTGAACCTCAGGATGTGGAGCAGACACAAGATGAGGATCATGGAGTGGAAGAAACCACTCATGCAGAGAAATTGCGTGCCAGATGGGCAAAGGGAGTGCATGCGGCTATACCACCAGGTGAGAGGTGGGGCAACATGCATGATTAATCCCAAGAGGAGATTTTTGGGAAGGATTCATGAGATGGTGTGGATCTCATGAATTGAACCTGGCTACGAGGTGCCCACAGCGTAGCAGTAGCATGATTAGTTGGAGTAATGTAGGCAGATCAAAGTGACAGTGTCAGATACTGGAGCACGAATCAAAGTTGACAGCAAGTGCAAAGTGCATGGGTGCAAGAGTTAAACATCGCAGTGGTTCCTGATGACATGTGCAGTTGGGCCCAGTAGAAGTCGAAGACTTTGATGATAGATGAATCAGACTGATTGAGTTGTTTGGAGCCTATTCAGTTTCAGAGGAGTTGCAAAGCAGATGCATGGAGTTGCATGGCGCTTGTGAAGGTTGCAGGGTGAATGCATGGAGTTGCATGTCACATGCAAAGATAGTCCTTTCTTGTTGAGAGGGAGTGTTGAAGATTGCAACAAGAAATAGTGAAGGAGGCATCCTGAAACATCATTCCTGTTCCTAGTTGGAAAGTGATCACCTAAACTAGGTGGGAGCCACACAGGTGATTTTTGTCGCAAAGTCTATTTTTAGACATATGGATCATGTTCTATAAGTTGCGGGATGTTATTTGTGGATGGTTGGTCAAGTTGGAAAAATAGATGGATTTCTATTTTTAGACATATTGGGCAGAATCTATTTTTAGATTTCCAGTCTAAAAATAGATATGTCGAATATTATTATATTTGGACTCTAAACATTATCTTATTCTCTTGGAGCACTTCAGTTAAGTGCACAGATGTGGCACAGGAGCTGATAGAAGGAATTACGCTATTCCTAAGGGTTAAGTGGAGCTATTGCATGGATACTTCAGTTAAAACTCATGTGAGAGAGTTTGGTGGAGTTGATTGAGGAAGTTAATGGAGTTGTGTTTAGTTTAACTAATCTAAACATAGTTGAGCTAGCTGTATCTAGTCTAACTGATTGATACACTAGTGTGAGTGGTGTGAATTAATTATTAATTAATTCACTAATTATAAACTCATTAATCAACTAAAGAATACATCAGTTAACTTCAGTGCATGGACAGTTTCAGTGGAGACCAGTGAAGAGATAGGTGAAAGAGCAAGTGTGACTATCAGTTGTGACTATAAGTGATGCATGATTTGCATCCAACACTCAGTAGAGATACCTATAAAGACTAAGTGAGCAAGGGTGGGGTAATTAATTCTCATCAAGAGGCATTCTTCAGCAGGGATTGCGTAGTAGAGGCAGGCTATCAAGTGGCAGAGATTGGAGCATGTGTTTTGCTAGATCTAGCTTGATTATTGTGTAGCAAGTGGATATTATACTGAGAGCTTGTGAGGAGATTTGTATGATGATTGTTACATGATCTCTATGACATATATAATATACAGATATTTGGGGGTTTTCAGCTTTAAGCTTTCCCATTACATACTGTGTTCATATGTGTGAATTTTTATGGCTTTAATGTGTGCATGCAATTGATTTTATTTCCGCATGTGATGATCAATGGTAGAAGAGATTTTGTATTATGCATGAAGCTAAAATAGTGTGTGATCAAGAGAATCTCGGTGGATAACATATCAGTTATTCAAATTTCTATATATATGCGAGTTGGGTTAATTAAAGTCGCGTATAGAATTCTGTAAAGAAAAAGTAAAAGTTTTGAGTAAGCTCTAAATACTAATTCACCCCCCCCCCTCTCAGTATTTTTCCCAACAATTGGTATTAGACCCAAGTTCTTCTGAAGGAGCTTGATCACTTGAAGGAGATCCATCACAATGGGAAGTCATGAAGGAGTATTTTCTATAAGGCCACCACTCTTCAATGGGAGTAATCTATTATTCTAGAAGATATGAACAAGAGAATATTTGCAAAGTCTTGGAGCAGACATATGGGGAATCGTGGAAGGAGGCTATCAGTATCCAGCAAATGTTCCTACAGATGCAGCAGAAAGGAAAAAATATGAAATCAATGCCAAATATGTCAATGCTTTATTAGGAAGCCTGTTAGAAACAAAATTTGTTAAAGTGATGCAGCTAAATTCAACAAAGGAAATATGGGACAAGATCATTTAGAGCTATGAAGGTGATGCAAAGGTAAAAAGTGCCAAACTTCAAACTCTTAGAATACAATATGAAAATTTTAGAATGTATGATGATGAAAGTATTTCATGTTTATTCCTGAGATTAGATGAGATTGTGAATTCTATGAGGAATATGGGTGAAGATATAAAGGACTCAACTTTAGTTGAAAAGATATTGAGATATCTAACTTCAAAATTCGAGTCAAAAGTGTCAGCTATTAAAGAAAAGAAGGATCTGCAAAATCTTATTGTTATACAACTACATGGTATCCTGACTGCTTTTGAAATGAGAAGAGGAGGTCCTTCACAAGTCAAAGACACTGCTTTTAAGGCTTGTGCAAAAGGAAAAGAAAAGGAATTTCTTAAGGAATCAAGTTATATATCAGAAGAAGAAGAAGAAAATTTTGTGAGAAGACTTCAAAAATGTACTGGAAGATTCAGAGGTAAGCTTCCCTTCAAGTGTTTTGTTTGTGGTAGAGTTGGTCATTATGCTGCTAAATGTCCTTATAAAGAAAATCATGATAAAGGGAATAAGATTGAAAAAGGAAGGAGTTACTATACAAATGAAGATAATAATGATGAGGAAGAAGAATATTCTGATGAAGATCTACAAGTGCTCATGGCATGTACCATAGATGATGATAATTTCCCAAAAGAAAGAGATCTGGTTATTGAATAATTGCATAGATCAAGAATGAAAGGATGTTTTCATGGATGTTGTTTCTATTGTAACTAATTTGGACATAAGGCCTCTGATTGCAAGTTAAGTATGATAAAAAGATCTGAGAAATTGGAGAAGTTCCAGCACACAATAAGAAATTTCAAGCAAAGCTAGAAAAAGAAGAAGCACCAGTCAAAAACGTAGGAATATTGACCCTACTCCAGTCATTTGTTTCTAAATTTTACTTCTCATAATGACTACAAGAGTGATGTGAGATACATTATAGGGATCAGTAATGTATCATCACAGGGGGAGCAATATATGGTGGTTCCCATGGTTGTTTTGGTAATTCTAGTTATGTTTATTTCTAAGAGTGCATCTAATCTGAAGAAGACAGTTACAGGTGGTACAATTTTAGGGGGAGGATGCTCAGGTTCAGGGGGAGCATTAGCCTTGTTGAGAGTAATGCATTGTTGGAATTATGATCTTTCTAAAATATGATCTCTCTCTTGAGGGAAGCATTCAAATATCTCAAAAAAAAAAAATTTGGGAGAGTCTCTGCCGCTCAGAAGATCAAATTTGCTTAAATTTAGAAGATCAAATTGGATACGCGGATTTAATAAAGGACAGTCGCGTATATACGCGAGTTTGTATATAGAAAGCTGCGTATGGGTTTTTACTGGCATAATTATCTGGGTCAAAATTTTTAGAATGGTTGCAGTGCTGTTGGGTATCTCTAGTGATGTTCTAGTTCTTACATTTCTGTTTTATTCTCTAATAAATTTTTGGTGAAGATGCCTTGATGGTTTTCTGTTGAAAGTGTTCAGGATGCACAAGCTAAGGGGGAGCACTTGTCCTGTGGGAAAGGATGAATTTTTGGCATTCTAAGTGATTGTTGTGGTCTGATCTCATGATTGAGATTCATTTGTCTTAGTTATAAAAAGTCATATCTGTAATTTGATGAAAAGGTCATGTTGAGACCTATGATGTAAAATTGTTATATTCAGTCATGTAAGGACTTGGTCAAATTATTAAACCCACTTGGTTGGGTAGTTCAGTCAAATATGTAATTCCACTCGGTTGGATCATTGATGTAAGTATGAGTCGTTGGTGATAGGAATGGTCATACTTGGTTGAGTTATAGAGTCATGTACTTCATTGAAAAGTCTGTCTAGAGATTTAGCATGAACTCAGGGGGAGCATGGTAAATTGAGTGCACTTCAGATCTATAGAGCTCATATTTATACAAGGGAATAGAAACCTTGCTTTGGTTTTGATCCACCCTTTGCCCTTGATGTCAAAGGGGGAGAATATCTTGGTGTTTGAATAATGGCTATGATTATTGTATTTATCTGTTATGGTGATCAAACACCCTCATGGTTGCCATCAAGTCCAAAGGGGGATATTGTTGGCAATATGATGTAATTTGTTGTCCTTGGTGGCAACCTACTTGATGAATTTTTCCTTGATGGAAACCTACTTGATGAGTTGCTTGTAATAAGCAAACTATTTGTTAAAGTTGTAAAAATGATGTATCTACAGATCAGTTTAGATTTGACAAAGAAAAAAATTCCAGCAAGTGCCAGAGAAATGATATATATAATATGTCACAATGTATACACAGGTTTGTAAAGGCAAAGTCATGTATGTACGCGGAGAAGTACGTACCAAGTCCCGTATTCCTGTTTGTGCTCCAAAATTATAATACCAGGGGGCTTTACCATGGTATTGGCACATAGTATTGAGCGTTGTATTGTCTATTTGATTCTGTCCAAGAATACCATTAGAAGTTGTGTGGTTTTGGCTCATGGTATTGGTAAAGTCTAAAACTATATAAGGAGAAGAAGATCATAGTGCAAAGGTGTGCATGTGTCTGGGTATTGAATGAATACTTCACTCTGAAGTATATCTGCATGGAATGGGTTACAGTTTATTGATAGATCTAAATTAATAATGCACCATGGATATAATGATGGTTCAAGATCTCTAGATCTGAAAATGATGAATCTCTAGTATGATCTGCTGAAGAAATGATGAAGAACTGTCGCAAGTCTGCTGAAGAAAATGAATAAATCTAGGTAAGTTTTATAGATCTGACCTATTCTGCAAAATATAAATTTACAGATCTATACGCTAGTTGGTTTCAAGAAAAGCACGTACATACGCGGGTTCGCTTCATTAAAAGCGCGTATGGCAGTTAGGGTTTTCTTAAAAATACACAGAAGTATGCGCAGGTTGGTGTGCAGAAAAGTGCGTATGTACACGGCTTCAGTGAAGCAAAGTAGCGTATGCTATTTGAATTAATGACTGTTTAGGGTTGAGTTTGTATCTGCATATCTATTCTAAAGTCTGGGTTATTCTTGAAGTTCTGGTTATGGTGTTTTCACTGTTCTAATTAAAGTATTGGGAAAAATTTATGATTGATGATAAAGGGTTGTGCTAATGCTGTTGGATCCAGTATGAAAATTGATGAAACGTGGTCCATGGTGGTGCTGAGGGTCGAAGTCTTCAGTGATGGGGTTGTAGCTCCCTTCCAGTGGTAGCTGGTAAATGAGATCAGGGGGTAGTAGCTCCCTTCCAGGAGTGGCTAGTAAATGAGATCAGGGGGTAGTAGCTCCCTTCCAAGAGTGGCTAGTAAATGAGATTAGGGGGTTGGAGCTCCCTCCCAGTAGTAGCTAGAGAACGAGAGAAGGTTGCAGCCTTCTGCAGGTGGGTGCCTACGTGCTGGTATGAGTCTGCACCAGTACATGGTTGTAAGAAGTTTTCTTTATAATAAATATTGAAGACAGAGATGAAGACAATGGTGATTTTCTCCCGAATTGGGTTTCCACCTTAAATCCTAGTGTTCATGTGTGTTGCTTATGTGTGATGGTTTATTCTGTTCTTACTGCACATGTTTACTTCTTATTAAACATCTGATGAATGAATGATGCAATGATCTAAATAAATAATTATCTGCATAATAAGATCTCTGGACATACGCAAGTTTTCTTAAAGATATCTATGTATATACACAAGTTGGGCTAATTAAAGTCGTGTATAGAATTATGTAAAGAAAAAGTAAAATTTTTGAGTAAGTTCTAAACAATGATTCACCCCCCCCCCCACCTCTTAGTATTTTTCCCAACATTTATTAGCTAAATAATTAGTCAATGTGTTCAAATTTTTGGAAATATGTTGATATTGAATAAAATCAATGTGTATTTCCAAAAGTCGAACTCTTAGGAACAATCTATTCATTGTTGGATTTCTAACAATATAAACACTAGTAAGTTGTAATACCACAGGTTGTGAGTCTAACCTTATGATGATACAGTTAATACCAAATGAAATGGCATCAGAGAGAAGTTCAATCAACACGCTATACTCAGCGATATTGTTCGATGATCTACCAATACAAATCCCTTCAAAACTCACTAACTCGTCGTTCGGAGCGAAAATGACCCACGCTGCAGAGGATAGATTCTACGTACTACGACTAGCACCATCAGCATATCCAACAAATGGTTCCGAAGATTCAGACATCTACGATGAAATCTAAAGCAGATTACTAACGTCAAGAATAATCTAAAAACAAATTAAGATAGTGAATACAAATAAAAAACATATATATACAATATAATACAAAAAATTAATACGCTCATGATTAAGCATAGTAATGTTTCAGATACAACCCATTTCTAGGTTGCACCAATGGAATTCAATCATAATCAACCAACTCATAGGCACCCTTAGCAAGAACTCTTTTGACAATATAGGGGCTATGCCATAATGGCTCAAATTTTCCTGTACCTATTACATCAACTTCTTGATCATAAAGAAGGACCAAGTCGCCCTCTTATAAAATGTGAGGCTGGACATTTTCGTTGTATTGCACCTTTATACATCTCTTATGCGCTTCGTTGGCCAATTGGGCTTCACGACACGTTTCATCAAGATGGATGAGGTCAAGGAGACACGCTTCTTCTTCTGAGGTGTCAGGTAACAAGTCGATTGCGAATTTTAACGAAGGTATTTCACATTGGATTGGTAACATAGCTTCCAGACCATACACCAATTGAAAAGGAGTAAATCCAGTTGCTTTTCTCACCGAGGTTCGATACACCCACAAGGCAGAGTACAGGATCAAATGCCAATTTCTTTTATGAAATCCTATCATTCGTTGAAGCATACGTTTAAGAATCTTGTTGATAGCCTCAACTTGTCCATTTTATTGTGGATAATAAGGAGTAGAATTATCACGTGACAATCCTAATTTGGCAGTCAATTCATTCATCATATGGTTGTGAAAATTCTTCCCATGATCTGTAACTATAGCCTGTGGGACTCCAAACTGTGCAATAACATGACTAAAGAAAAATAATGCATCTGTCTATCTTGTGTTGTTGAATGTAGGCATCGCTTTGACCCCTTTGGTAAAGTAGTCGACTGCGAAAATAATATAACCATGCCCCCCAGACGAACGAGGGTTATAGGTCATGAAGTCAATACTCCATTTCAAAAATGGTCCCACAGAGATAACAAGATTCATTAGCACTGGCGGTTTACAGATTTTATGATAAAAAATATGGCACGCATGACAACTTTTGACCGCGAGGATGTAGTCTCGAAAAATTGTAGGCCAAAAGTAACTGGCACGGAGTATCTTCTGCATGGTAGCGTATCCAGATAAATTTCCACCACAAGCCCCAGCATGACAATCATTTAAAACCTTTTTGGCTTATTAATGAGTGAGGCACCTCCTTAAAATGGTATCGAAACCACGACGATAAAGTGTATCACCGACAATCAGATAATCTTTGGCTTGGTATCAAATATGTCACTGTTTAGAGCGAGAGGTATTAGGTCGAAAAGTTTGAGTTTGGAGATCAATGATGAAATCTCCATACTAAGGATCAGATGATCTGATCAGAAATAGATACTCGTCAGGAATTGATGGTTCCGACGTAGTTGCAGTACTATCAGAGGGAAGCTCATAAAGAAGTTCAGCTAAAACCAAAGACTTCTTTGACTTGTATTTGATGAATTCCATATCAAATTCCTGCAAAATGACAATCCATTTTGAATATTTTCCCCTTAGCAATTGACGTGATAAGATATAAGTAATGGGGTTTCAATCTGAAACGATAATGGTCTTTCGAAGCAGGATATAACGGTGAAATATTTGGACGCTTGAACAGCTGCAAAGGCAAGATTTTCTATATATGAATACTTAACTTTTGTATCATTAAGATTACGACTCAAATAATAGATCGGATGTTCAATTCCATCTTCTACTTGGACCAAAACCATAGCAATGGTCATTTCAGCTACGGCGATATATAGGAAATAATCATTTTGATAATTAGGGGGGTACATTAATGACGCTCGGACAAGAGTACCCTTGACAGCATCAAAAGAAGCTTGCGCAACTTGGTCCCAATGGAAGGGAACCCCCTTTTTCAAGATTCAAGTAAATCCTTTAGCCATTTCGGCGTAGTTTGGAATGAACCTTCATAGGAAGTCAGCCTTTCCTTGAATTTTCTATATCTGAAGTAAATTTGATGGTGCAAGAAAATCAAGAATGGCCTAAACCTTCAATGGGTTGATCTAAATTCCTTCCGTTGAGACTACGAATCCAAGAAAACGACCAGAACCAACACAAAAAACACATTTATGTGGATTGAGGTGTATTTTGTAGTGTCGGCAGCATAAAAATATGGCTCTCAATTGCATCAGGTAATCAGTCTGATTTCGTGAATGCGCTGGTAAATCATCTAGATAAGGTTGAGCAATGTGCTTGATGTCATTGAAAGCATATTCCATTGCTCTCTGGAAAGTTGCCCCAGCATTTTTTAAACCAAACGGAAGTTTCCTATAAGCCAATGTTCCCCAGGGACAGATGACTGTTGTCTTATTTTGATCCTCTCGATGGATATTGATTTCATTGTAGCCGGAAAATCCGTCCATAAACAAAAAGATTTCACATCCAGTACAATCATCAATAATATTGTTGATAAAGGGAGTAGGATAGTTGTCTTTTGGACAAGAAATATTGACATCCCGATAATAGAGACACACTCTAATAGTTCCTTGATTTTTCATGATAGAAATGATGTTGGAAACCCACTCAGTCAGCAGAACAGGATATATGAAACCAACACGCAATTTTTTTTCAACTTTTTCTTTGATGGCAGCGGCTTTCTTCGGATGAATAGGATGAAGTTTTTGACGCACCATTTTGACATAAGGATACATATTAATAGTGTGTTTAACAATACTAGTATCTATGCCTGGCATTTCCTCGTAAGACCAAGCAAATACATCACAGGATTCACGAAATAGAGAGTGATATGTTTTGAGTTCTGACGGAGAACAAGATACACCAACATGAATATTTTCTACAACGCTAGGTTTGGTCGAAATTTCGATAGAAATGGTTTCTTAAATATTTGATATATTTCGCTCAGAATCGATTGCATTAATAGGTAAAGAATTCGAAAAGAAATTTTTGATTGATGGGTGATATAGTTCACTAAGATAGTTTTCTTCATAATCAGGAAGATGGGAATGATGATGATAATATTCCCATGGTTCTCCTTCTAACATCATGGCTTCCAAAATATTCTCATCTGTCAAGAACATTGAGGAAAAAGGATTAGAGTGAGTACCAAAATCTAAGGAACGATCAACCCAAACACTCGGCGATGTTGATTTCGGATTTTCCGCCCAAGCTAGATAGATTGATTGGTATGCTAGGTCAATATGGCTAGGTGGCAAAAGCTTATCCAAAGTAACAATTTCAGAATCACCTGTACTCTCCCTTAAGCTAGATGGAGTGGAAGAGATCATGTAGCAGGTCTCTATACTTGCAATTTCTGCTAACGTCACAGGCGGCGATAATGCAGAGGTTCCCATGAGAGTGGAATCCTTTAAGAATCCTACACCAATGTTATGAAGTGATAGTTGGGGTACGTGAATGAATGGAATGCTTCCATTTACCTACGAAGCGGAGGCAAATAAGGATAGTTGATTAATGACTGTGATAGTACCTTTATATGGAAAGGCAATCATTCTGAAATATGTAGAAATAGTTGCAGTCATTGCATATACCCATGGCCTTCCAAGTATAATATTATAGTCAAGGGGTCTGTCAACAACCTCGACATCAACATTCATTGTTTTTCCCCTTAGTTCAACATGCAGGTTATTAATAATACCACAAGGCTTATATGTACGTCCATCGAAAGCCTTCAACGTCGTTGATGATTTTGATAAGCGCGGCGAGCCAAGTGACTTGCAACAATTTAGAGACATAATTCATTTAGATTCTCCCTCATCAATAATAGTGCAATGAACAAGGTGATTGAGAACATTTACTTGTATGGAGAATGCCAATTCTGCTGATAATTGTGGCACATAGCCCGTATGATTAAAGACAACAAGATTAGAATCAGTCGGATCAATTTCACCAATAGCCGACAATAAAGCATGTTTTTGGGAGGGAAAATTTTGTTATACCTCAAGAGCAGACATAGCTGAAGGGGATTCAGCCAAATATTCAACTATATATAATTTTGTGCAGCTCTTGCTCGAGGATTATATGTCGATTTGTGAATTAATCCCTTTGGTGGCTTGATTTTCAATCAAGGAATAGCAGTAGGCAGTACTGATTCTGTAGAAGGATTTGTTGTCGAGGTAGTAGGTTGATCAGTGGCCTGACTACCATAATATTTATTACGCGTTGACACCAAATTATTTGTTGAAGGTTTTGTGATAGATAACATTAACACTTGGGAATTAGGAGCTGGATTCGTAGCAACCAAGTTTGTGTCCCGATTTGGAAATGGGTCTGTCAACACAGCTGACGCATGGGAAGTCTTGATGATTTTTGAGACTGTAGCGTGGTGAGGACAATCCCTAACAAAGTGTTCCTCATTACAGATTATGCATAGATAATGAGGTTTCCTAGGTCCATACTGTTAGCACCCTATAATTAGCAAGACTGGAAAAATTCCAACTGCAGGGAGAACATCAGACCACTTTGGGATTCAAGGATCTAGCCCTCCTGAATCCAGAGACGGATCTCTCTATGAATGAGCTTAAAGATGTGGTCTTAAAAACCCGAAATAGTGATATTAGGCTAGTTATGAAGAGCTTGGGTTTTGTTTTGTTTTTTTTGGTTGGGCAAAGACATGATGAAGGTGAAGGCAGTTTCAAAATGAAGGGTGAAAGTGTCTGCAGGTGAGGGAATGATTTGGCTGACAGAAAGGCAAAGACAGTTTTAACCCATTGGGCTATGGAGTCATAGGAGGATTTTAATTGGACAGCAAGGTTCAAGCAGGATCCATGGGTTAAGTCACTTATGTCAAAGGATCTCTTAAGGTGATTTTATGGAATGAAACAGATAGTAAATGAAGAACAAACAAATGAAGATATAGTGAAACAGCCTAAGATCAAGTAAGTTCTTTTAAACTATCTTTCTTCAGCATGTACTTAAAGAAAAACATAAGAGTATTCTGAGATCAGGTTAGTACCTTTAAACTAGCCTGCATTGAAGTACTTTCAGTTAGAAAATACTAAAAGACATTTGAACAGCTTAAGATCAAGTAAGTGCCTTTAAACTACCTTGCTTTCAGGATATTCAATAAGAAAAACATAAAAGTATTCTGAGATCAGGTTAGTGCCTTTAAACCAACCTGCATTGAAGTACTTTCAGTTAGAAAACATTTAAAAAAAAACTAGTTGAAAATCTTAAGATCAGGTAAGTACCTTTAAACTACCTTGCTTTCCGCATATTCAAATAAGAAAACCACAGATAATAGTGACAAAGAGAAATTTAGATCAGGAAAGTGCATTTAAACCAACCTGCATTGATGTACTCTTCAAAGAGAACTTTCAAATGAAGAAAACATAGACAATAAAGCTTTCAGTAAGAGTAGGGTACTGTTGAGAGTAAATCCTAGCTCTATGTTTGCTGCTCTTTATCAGAGAAAGTGGAAAGAGTGAAAACATTAAGTAAAATAACAATTGACAGTGAGGAACACATCACCATTGACATAAATCAGGATCCCATAAATCAGTAGCTTGTATTTGATGTTTCAAACTAGTTACAATCAGCAAGCCCGGTGGGTCTCTACAACTTCAAACTTCTCATATCAGCTTCTATATCTTCAAGTTGCAAACAGGGCATCAGTAGTTTCAGAAACTATTACATGCGTTCAGATGTCCAGAGACCAAAATTTGATCATCTTCTACAGAAGTATTTATAGAAGAATGAAGTGGTGGGATCTGATAAAAGATCTCCCGGGTCAATTAATACATATGGATGACTCTTCGGACTTTGAAGGGCTTGATGAAGTAATTTACAGATAATCTGTCTGTATTAAATTGATGTACATTTATGAATTGAGTTCAGTGGGAGCCTTTGTTGACTTTTGAGGCTCGATGCCATGCTTGAAGTAACTCTGTTGCTGCTTCCCAAGGTCTAATGATCGTAAAGATTAGCCTCCGGGCTGCTTTTAATCTTTAAAATAGTTTTGCCGACAATTAGAGATAAGATCCTTGAGTAATATTAATTGTTCGGCTGTCTTTGGGAAAAACACCTCTTGTTTGTAATAATGACTAAGCCTTCTTTAATTACAATGAGGCCGTAGTTGCCCTTTGGGAGGTGGAGAGGTTTATTTACTTTAGTTCAGTGTTTTCAATCTTCTGTTCTGACAAGAACTGATACTCTTTTAACTATGATTTAAAAACACAGTGTCTTGTTGATGTGCAGGCTGTGTAGGGGAAATATGGATCTTAAACCCTGCAAACGACTTTCCCTTGATACAGCAATGGTACGGGAATCGTCATTCCCAACGCTCAGCCCTTTCTTTCAACATAATGGAAAACCTTCATTACCTGCAAAATTCAACAAATATATCATAAAATCCCGCGTTTTTGGGTTTACTGCTTCAAAGACATGGGATGAGAGTAGAGCCATTGGATGGCATCATCCGATGGTGGAGATTAGCCGAGAGGAGGTTTAAAAGGGGCGGAAGGAAGAATTGAACAAAACCGTTAATCGGGCGATGATTGACGGTGGAGATTGGTCTTAAAAACCCCTTGGTGAAAGGTGGAGGGCAATAATATGAAGCGAGATTAGATCTGGTCTATCCGATCTGGACACGTGGATGGTCCAGATCCAATCGGAGGATCATAATCGGCGGGAGGAAAATAAGGGTATGATGAAAATCTTCGATGCGATTGCGCGATCGGAAGGGCCAATGCGGTTGAGTGATGACCGTTGATCTGAGGATCAGATCAACGGCGGGGAATGAATCGGAGGGATGGGCGATCGGGGGGACAAAAAAATGTATGCGATTGAAACATTGTGATGTGATTGAAACATTGCGATGCGATTTGCGCGGGCCGTTGATCAGCTTTAGATCAACGGTCAATATATTTTGATTTTTTGTACCGGCGGAAACCCTTTAACAGTTTATAAAACCCAAATTTTTCGAATAATACAACGTTTTTGGTGGATCGGGTGGAATATATATATAAGGTGAATAGGCACCCGTCCGCAGGGCCTTTGGGCTTTATGAATTGTAATATGCCTGGGGCATATATGAAACAAAGGCCAATCACGATCAGAGTTCGGAGACTGGTCTTTCAATCTACCCATTGTAACATTTGCGATGCGATGGGTGCCCGGGACCTTTAACACTTGGTCCCGGGGAAAGTCATATGAAATGGAAAGGCGGGGGAAGTTTATATGTATAAGGCCTGATCGCATCGGAAAGTTTGATGTGGCCTTTTCAATCAACCCATTGTGTTTTCTCTGATTGCGATTGCGCAATCGGTCTTTCAATCTACCCATTAAAATATTTCAACATGTGACTTGGGTTTTTAAGTTTAAAACTTTGGAAAAGTGGGTTTTTAAGACTTTACAAAAGAAAAAGAACGATCGAGAATAAAATATTTACAAGGTTTTAAGCACTGAGGTGGGCCCACGTTTAATATGAAAATGACAATGTGATCAGGGTTTAAAAAAAAAAATGCTAATCGCATCGGAAATTTATATGATGCAAAAGCCAATCGCATCGGAGTTTTTTAATATAAATCCAATCGCTTCAGAACTTCGGAATCATGGCAAAAGACTAGCGTGATTTGGATTTTTGCGATGTGATTAGCGCCAAAAGGTTTTTAGCGTTTGGTCTTAGCACCATGGGCATACGGTGGGGAAGTGGTTGAGACTTGGCCCGATGGGGCTTAAAACCTTAATTCAAAAAATGGGTTTTTTTATGATTTTTAATGGTTTTCAAAGGGTTTTGGGGTTTTCGCTATAGTTTGAAAAGGGGTCTCAAACTATGCAACAATGAGTTTCATGGATGGAAGAAGGGGAAAACATAAAAAAAGAGGAATTTCACGGAGGAAAAGGGAAACAAATGAAGGCTAGTTTCTAAATGGAGGAGGGGATTTTGCAGTAGTCTTTGTCATAGAATTTTCAGCAGAATTTTTGAGTTTCTGGAGGGAAATAGCAGTGAAGACCTTTAGACATGAGCATGAGATCTTCCAAAGGCTTCAAGAGATAAAATTTTGGCCAAGAAAGTGTTTCTTGAAGACTGAACAATGTTTTGGCCACCTTTTGATATAACAAATTTTATAGGTGGCCAACAGTGGCTCCACTTGGGGATGGTGCCTTCTTGAAGGCATCAAGAATTTTAGACCCGCATTCTCTGGGAGACTGACCTGTGTCACATCCATTATGTTCTCTGGGAGGCTGACCTGTGCCACATCCATTATGTTCTCTGGGAGGTAGACATGTGCTTGATCCATTGTGTTCTGCTTCCTTTGCTGGGATGATCTTACTCTGCTCTGAAAACATGTCAGCAGCTATAAAAAACAATGGATCTTCATTCAGCAAGCTTTCTACCTACCCAATCCTACTGATCTAGAATTTTTTCTTCATCAGAGTGCACTTGTATTGGCAAACTCTTTTCACAACATTTTATTCTTTTGAAAGCAGGAAATCTAATCTATTTCTACTCCTTATTTCTCCATGGACTCAGATTCAACAGTTGAGCCCATATGATTCTCTACCTATTCTATCAATCTGTTAGGATTAAACAGTCTAACAGATTTTATTCTCTAATTTCTACAACAGAAACTTAAAAGCATTCAAGTCAGGATTAAGCAGTCTAACTTGATGCTGGTCTATGGCATAAAAACAAGCTGCACATAGACATTTATTTTGTAGAAAATTTAAATCAAAATGGAAGGCTTAAGATCTGAAAATTCAAAGCACTTCCTTCATCCTTTTACAGCTCTGTTTTGACTCTTGTTCGAGTTGTTTCTTCCTTGTTCTCTGGTTCAGATTTTGAGCTAATTAGAACCAGATTTACATCTTTTCTGACTCAAAAAATAAAACAGATTTGAGTCATGTCTCTTTGGAAACTCAGGTTCAGATTTTGAGCATGTTTGAACCTTTAATTTCTATCCTAATATATCTACTAATAAGCCAAGATTAAACAGTTTGGCAAATCGAATTCATTATCCTATTAGCAGAAAATTTAAAGCTAATTAGTCAAGCTTAGGTTATTTGACTAACTAGAAGTGTGTTATTCAGGAGTGGAATTTAAGCTTGCACACTTTCAGATCTCGTTTCTCTTTTTGGTATGAGGCTGTACCTTTATTGTTTTGACAATCTGCCCTCTTTTTCTTTTTTCTTTTTATTGTTTTTGTACTTTTTCTTTTATGAAACTGAATAAATCAAATGGTATTTATAATGGGAATGAAAGCTTTAAAATAGAACTCAACGGTAGTAATGCTTAAGGACCCTGCCATTGACAGGACCCCCAAACAGATCTGTGCCATCTAACTCTTGTAGAAAAAAGGCATTTGGACCAATGGTGGATTGAATGATGTAAGGACCTTGCTACAAACTGTCAAATTTTCCATGTTTACCCTTATCCTCTCTTCTGGAATCCCATTTGAGTACCCTATCTCCAATTTTGAAAACACAAGCCTTTGTTCTCTTGTCAAACAACTTCTTTATGTTTTCTTGCACCTTCTGAGCCCTATTGTAAACCTCTTCCCTTCTCTGCTGGAGATGTATTGTCTAACTGATCCTCCTAATCATGTCGTCCTCTTCTGACTGTGTTTCTTGGATTAATTTTATTATTGGTACACCTAGGCTGGTAGGAAACATTGCATCTACTCCATAAACAAGCTGGTAAGGGGACATTCCAATGGAATTTTTTGTGGTCAATCTGTCTGCCCACAGAGCATGCACCAACTTGTTATGCCATGATTTTTTATTCTCTTGAAGCAGCTTCTTGATGATGGTCACCAAACTTTTATTTGATGATTCTGCTAGCCCATTACCTTGAGGGTAGTAAGCAGTAGAATGATCAAGTGTAATATGATACTTGTGACAAAAATCAATCATCTTTTTGGAACAAAAAGCGGCAGCATTATCAGTAATAATCTTCATAGGGCATCCGAATCTAGACAAGATATGGTCTTCAAGGAATTTTGTAATGACAGAATCTATGGAATTCCTAGAAGGGATGGCTTCAATCCATTTCGTGAAATAGTCAGTGGCTGTGAGAATCCATTTGTGTTGGGCAGACGAAGCAGGATGGATTTCCCCTATGAAATCTAGGCCCCACTGTTGAAAAGGTGCTTCAACAGTGATAGGTTGTAATGGTAAAGGAAGAAGTTTTCTTTTGCCTTCAAAAATTTGGCATTTGTGACAGGCAACTATCATTTTATGGACATCCTGGAAGAGGGTGGGCCAGTAATAGCCAGCTCTAAGGATTTTATTGGCTGTGGTTTTCTAGTAAAGATGACCTCCACTCTCTCCTTCATGGAATTCATGTTTGATCCTTTCTGCATCAACTTCAGGCAAACATTTAAGTAATAAACCATCAGCATTTTTCCAATATAAACATTCATTTAAAATGCAATAGTTCCTAGCTTTCAACTTTAAAAACCTTGCCTTTGTTTTTGACAAATCAGGAGGAGCATTAAGATTTGCAAGCACATACAAGATATCAGTGTACCAAGGTGAGTTTTGAAACTGCTCTTCGACAGTGGGAGCAGGTAATTCTTCCTGGTCATCCAAGGCATCTACCATGTTAATGTCAAGGGCTTGTAGATTAGATTCAGCCATTAATTGAGCTAAGCCTTGACGTTTAATAAGTTTGGTTGGTCTGATTTCCAAATCATACTCTAATATAGCAGCAATCCATTTGTCTCTCTTTCCATCTGGGTCTTGTGACAAGATGTCTTTTACCACTATATTAGGTACATAGGCAATGATGTGGGAATGTAGAATATACACCCTGAAGTCCTTTAAGGCCTTTACCAAAGCATAGGCCTGTTTTTCCATTATGTTATATTTCAAGGGTGCATCCCTTAAAGCCTTGCTGAAGAAAGCAATGGGTTGTTCCTGTCCCTTTGGGTTTTTCTGCAACAGGACTACAGCCACAGTATGCTCTGAGGCAAAGGAGAAAATAAGGAACTCTTTTGAAAAGTCTGGGCTGATTAGGACTGGTGCCCGGGTGAGTGCATGTTTTACCAATTCGAAGGATTTTTTGGTTTGTACAGTCCACTTCACTCCTACTTCTTTCTTGAGCATATTAGTCATGTTTCTAAGGAGCTCTGCTAAGTTGGGAATAAACCTCCTCAAGAATTTAATCTTTCCAATAAAGGACTACAATTATTTTATGTTCCTTGGTTGGTTAATCTGTAGTATTCCCTCAGCTCTATTTTGATCTATTTTAATCCCTTCTTCTGATATGATATGGCCAAGGAGTTTACCTTCCTGAAGGCCAAACACTGTCTTTTTGGGATTTAAAGATAACCCAAACCTTCTGCACTTTTCAAGGACCTTTCTTAAATGTTTCAGGTGCTCTTCATCCGATTTGGAATAAACTGTTATGTCATCAAGGTAAATTACAATGAAGTGCCCTATCTCCTCTGTAAATGCAATGTCCATGGCCCTTTGGAAAGTGGCCCCAGCATTCATTAATCCAAAAGGAATTTTCACATACATGAAAGTGCCCCAAGGAGTGGTGAAAGCTGTCTTGAGTTGGTCTTCTGGGAGTACTAAAACCTGGTTATATCCTGAAAAACCATCTAACATAGGAATCCTCTTCGAACCGACTACCCTTTGTAGAATGTGTTCCATTTGGGTAAAGGGTAATTGTCTTTTAGGGAAGCTCTGTTAAGGTTTCTGAAATCAATGCACAATCTGATTTCTCTTGTCTTTTTCCTCATGGCTACAAGGTTAGAAACCCAGTCTGAAAACCTCACAGGCACAATGATTTCTGCCTCATACCTTTTCTTGATTTCCTTTTCTACTAGAGGCATTTGTATTGGGTTAATTCTACGCAGTTTTTGCTTAAAGGGTTTTTGGTTTTCTTTCAAAGGGATCTTGTGCTAGATGATTTCTGTATCGTAGGCTTTCAAGTCTTCATAGCTCCAGGCAAACACATCGACAAACTCTTTAAACAGGTCAACGTATTTCCTTTTCATGTCTGGTGGCAAGGACCTAGCTAATTTAATCATTTTAGGCTGATCCTCGGTGCCTATGTTGCATTCCTCGACCTCAGACTCTGTGTATTCTACGGTGGGCTTCTTTGCTACGTCGTTGAAATCAAAGAGGTCTTCTAACGGTGCTAGCCCCCTAGGTATGTCCTTGTCCTTTGACGACAATACCTCAATGTCTTCGTTTTCTGTTTCCTTGTACACTTCACTATGAGTTTAAAGTTTTTTATTTAACATGTTGATTTCTACGGGACCAGATGGTTTTTCTTTTTTAGGGGAATTTTTGTTTAGGAAATTTTCATCGGATATAGAATCCGAATCAGATAACTCAAATTCGTTCCTATCCAACATAAAATCCTCTATCTGTTTGTCACCCTCAAAGACCTGCCAATATTTCTTATTATCTGGCATAGCTGGTCTAAACTTAATTTGAGTTGTACAGTCTTTGGTTTCAAATGGCGTTAAGCATGTTCTAGCCACAAAAGCTAAATTGTGTGCGGCAATATTTCTTTTTCTTGGAGCAAAAATCAATTTGGACTCCTCAAAAGTTTTTAAAAGGTCCGTGACATCGTTTCGGTAAGCTCTAAGTCTAGGATGATTTGTGTTATATTCCCCATTGACTTGCTTAATGACTAGTTCTGAATCCCCATACACATTAATTCTTGTGGCTCCTAACCTTTTTAATAGCTGTAAGCCTAAGAGAAGGGATTCATATTCTGCTATGTTATTGGAACACTGAAAGTTTAATTTGTAGGAAATGATTTCTGTGTGGTTGTTTTCAGTGTTGGTAATCCAGACACCTGCACCAGCATTGTTCTTAGTGCATGACCCATCAAAATACATACTCCACAGAGGACTATTTTCGGTTTCTTCTTGGTTATTGTCTTCTTCAACCAACGTGCTCAAGGGTTGTTGTGAAATCTCAGCACTTAGTTGTATTTGTTTCACCTCCTCAGGTTTTTCTCTTTGTTGAAGGTTGTTCTCTTGATTGTCAAGTTTTAAGAGAAATGGACACATGACTCGTAGCTCAAAAAATTTGTTTGGTTTGCTAATGTCTTCAAATGCAGCAAACTGTTTTGACACTTCTGAGTTGTGTTTCTCTTCCTCCCTATCGGCCATTAATCCTGTTAAAGTGACTTGTTCACTAAGTGTTTCATCATTATGTTCTATTCTGAAATCCACAACATGTTGTGCTGGGTCTCGTTCCTCAGGATGGTCATGGAGCTGAGCATGAGGGGCAATCTGCTGTTTGCCATCTTGGCTTTGTTCACTCTGGTCCATTGTTTCAACGCAATGTTCCAAAATTTCTCTCTCATTTTCTTCCATATCTAGAACTGCATTTATTTTTAGATTTGGGGTCTCTAACTGTTTATCTGAGTCACTGTGTTCTGGCTCTAACTGTTTTGTGGATTCATTATTGTAAAAGATAAACAAATCCAGGTCAGTATGGACATAATAAATGGGAGAATTTTCAGGCTTTCCTGGGCTACTGACCATGAATTTCATGTGCGACTCTCTGTACAGTCTTCTGAGCTGGCTAAAAACAGGGATAGTGGCATATGTCCCATCCATATGTATGGTACCTTGCAGCTTGGCACCCCATGATCTTGACAACAACATGCCATACTTAGGAGGCACATCAGCCACCACAACATCCATCACCATGCACTTGGCTGGGATTTGGGTCAAACTCACACAAAGGTCTTTGATCAGGCCAAGGCACTTCACTCTGTTAGAATCAAAAGAATATAAATCCTTCTAAGTTTCGGTTATTTCTAATCCCAGCCTTTCCATTATCACCTTTGGCATAAGGTTGTGTGAGGCTCCAGAGTCATGCATAGCATTATGCAGGATCTTGTCATGAACATTTAAACTCACATAAAAGGGAGGTACAGGTCCCTCTTGATATATACCTTCAATCTTAGGACCAAAAATGAGCTCTGGCTAGTCATCATTAAGATTGACTGTGTCATTACTATCCTCAATATTTAAAGCCTTCAAAATTTGGGTCCTATATGCATTCTGGGAAGCTAACTCAATCAGGGGAACAGAGATTCTGATCTTTGAAATTTCTTGCTCTAGGCTGAAAAGAATCTGGTTCTTCGATGAACTTGTCTCAGCCTTACTAGCTGCCAGTCTATCAGCAACATCAGCTTGCTGATTGGTTCTACTCATTTTTGACAAAATGGTCTTAACAGGAGTACTAGCTAAAGTGGTATTACTACTAATGTCTGCACTCTGTTTTTCATTGTTTTGAGTGCCTTTCTCTCTATCTCTATCAGAATTCACAGCTACTATTTTATCCTTTTGTTTGACAATTTTAGGCTTGGTTGTAGTGTTGTTTTGTGAAGATTTGTCAGAGGTTTTGGTGTTGGGAGTTTGTTGACTGGTTTTTATTCTAAGGTCATATTCTTTTTGAGGCTCTATGATGACATTTTCCATGTCCTGAAAATAACTTTCATTATCATCTTTGTTGTCATCATAAGGGGTATGAAAACCTTGTTCCCTATCAAAATGAATCTCAAAGTCATCATTATCTACTCCCAACATGTTGATTTCATCTTCCTCTATTATCTCATCTGTTTCCTCAACCTAACTTATATAGTTTTGATGAAAGGGAGGAGTGATCTGTTGATCATCTTCTCTAGGTCTGTTTGGAGGTTGGTTCCTTCTAAAATTCTGATTCTGGTTCTGGTTTTTGTTTTGAGGAACAGTTTGGTTTTGACTTGCTTGTGCTCTCTCAAGGATGCTCATTTTCTTCATCATCTCCTCCATCATTCTTTCCATCTTTGAGTTGGAAGTATAAGGGGCATTTTCCTCTCTAAAGGACACTCTCTTTTCAATTTTCATTCTTTCTCTCTTCTCCATCAAGTTGACTTCCACAGAAAGAGCACCATTTTGCATATCTTCAAGAGTTGCAAAATCTCTCTCTCTCAGCTGATAGGCCATCTCGGGGTCAAACCCTTCAGGAAAATTGTTTAAAGTTGAGCCTTGTGGAGGTTTTAGTTCTGGGGAAAGTGCATTATACACACTATTGAATCTAGTGCAATAAGCTTGCACACTTTCCCCAGTGTCTCTATGGAGATTCTTATAGTCAGAAAGGACTTGGAGAGGGTTTTTCTTTACATCCCATTTGTTTAAGAATGTTTGATGGAAGGCTTGTAGATCACGGATGCTATGGGGGGTTAAACCTTTGAACCATTTCCTCACTTCTCCCCCTAAGCTTTGAGAAAATAACCTAAGCTTGATCGAATCATCATCAATTTCATTTCTGTCAAAGTAGTCATTCATCTTATCCACATGTTGTGATGCAGTTGTAGCATTGCTAGCATCATATAATGGAATTTTGGACTGATAGTCCTGTGGAAGATTGACTAACGGTGCAGGAAGGACTAAGGGAGCATACCATGTTGCCATGATATGTGGTGGAGGTGGATTTACAAGAGATGTATTAACAAAAGGGAAAGTGGGATGAAGTGGAGTGATTTGAATAGTGGATGTGGGGTGAGCAGAAGTGGATGGACCAGGAACAGACTGCTGAGTTGATATTGGATGAGAGACGCCTAAGTTGTGAAGAAAATGCAAATCAGGAGGTGTTGTTTCTCTGCTACCAAGAGGTTCACTCGTTTCCGGGGATGATAGTGAAGACTCAGAATCTAACTGATCTAAATCACCAAGATACCTAGTTCTAAATGGATTTACTAAGTCAACTTGAGATTGTTGTAGAGCTGAAAGATTTTCAGGGACTGAATTAACTCTCAAGGGTGATCTGAAAACAGTTGATAAATTAATCTTAGGAGACTTCCTAAGGATACTTTCTGGGTTATCAACTATCTCAGGTGGATCAGGGTCAGGATAGGCTCTATTGTGAATCTTTCTAGAAGCCACTATGCTGTGTTTTTCAGATCCAAATAAAAAAAATAAGTTCGACCAGGTATGACAATCTTTAAGAGGTTAACTAGTCTGTTTTGGACAAAATTTTAATCCTACAGTCTTGTGACCGAGTTTGAAAGATATTACAATGATAAGGGTTCTTCCCAGTGGAGTCTTAAGGTCTGTTCAGGATTGTGGATTCACCAAGTGGAATTTTTTAGCTATTTTCAGAGGTAAAAGGTCTTATGGTCCACCACCATGTTTATTGAATACCAATCTGAAATATTTTTAGGTTTTTCTGAGTTGAGTGGTTGTATGGAAAACTAGAGAGTCTATAAAAGCTAGCCAAGCAACTATGAACTCAAAAATGTTCCCCAGTGGAGTCACCAGTATGTTAGCACCCTGTAATTAGTAAGATTGGCAAAATTCCAACTGCAGGGAGAACATCAAACCACTTTGGGATTCAAAGATCTAGCCCTCCTGAATCCAGAGACGGATCTCTCTATGAATGAGATTAAAGATGTGATCTTTAAAACCTGAAATAGTGATATTAGGCTAGTTATGAAGAGCTCTGGTTTTGTTTTGTTTGTTTTGGTTGGAAAAAGACATGATGAAGGTGAAGGCAGTTTCAAGATGAAGGTGAAGGCAGTTTCAAAATGAATGGTGAAAGTGTCTGCAGGTGAGGGAATGATTTGGCTGACAGAAAGGCAAAGACAATTTTAACCCATTGGGATATGGAGTCATAGGAGGATTTTAATTGGACAGCAAGGTTCAAGCAGGATCCATGGGGCAAGTAACTTATGTCAAAGGATCTCTTAAGGTGATTTTATGGAATGAAACAGATAGGAAATGAAGAACAAACAAATGAAGATATAGTGAAACAGCCTAAGATCAAGTAAGTTCTTTTAAAATATCATGCTTCAGCATGTACTTAAAGAAAAACATAAGAGTATTCTGAGATCAGGTTAGTACCTTTAAACTAGCCTGCATTGAAGTACTTTCAGTTAGAAAATACTAAAAGACATTTGAACAGCTTAAGATCAGGTAAGTGCCTTTAAACTACCTTGCTTTCAGCATATTCAATAAGAAAAACATAAAAGTATTCTAAGATCAGGTTAGTGCCTTTAAACCAGCCTGCATTGAAGTACTTTTAGTTAGAAAACATTTAAAAAAAAAATAGTTGAAAAGCTTAAGATCAGGTAAGTACCTTTAAACTACCCCGCCTTCAGCATATTCAAATAAGAAAACCACAGATAACAGTGACAAAGAGAAATTTAGATCAGGCAAGTGCCTTTAAACCAACCTGCATTGATGTACTCTTCAAAGAGAACTTTCAAATGAAGAAAACATAGACAATAAAGCTTTCAGTAAGAGTAGGGTACTGTTGAGAGTAAATCCTAGCTCTATGTTTGCTGCTCTTTATCAGAGAAAGTGGACAGAGTGAAAACATTAAGCAAAATAACAATTGACAGTGAGGAACACATCACCATTGACATAAATCAGGATCCCATAAATCAGCAGCTTGTATTTGATGTTTCAAACCAGTTACAATCAGCAAGCCCGGTGGGTCTCTACAACTTCAAACTTCTCATATCAGCTTCTATATCTTCAAGTTGCAAATAGGGCATCAGTAGTTTCAGAAACGATTACATGCATTCAGATGTCCAGAGACCAACATTTTCTCATCTTCTACAGAAGTATTTATAGAAGAATGAAGTAGTGGGATCTGATAAAATATCTCCCGGGTCAATTAATACAGATGGATGACTCTTCGGCCTTTGAAGGGCTTGATGAAGTAATTTACAGATAATCTGTCTGCATTAAATTGATGTACATTTATGAATTGAGTTCAGTGGGAGCCTTTGTTGACTTTTGAGGCTCAGTGCCATGCTTGAAGTAACTCTGTTGCTGCTTCCCGAGGTCTAATGATCATAAAGATTGGCCTCTGGGCTACTTTTAATCTTTAAAATAGTTTTGCCAACAATTAGAGATAAGATCCTTGAGTAATATTAGTTGTTCGGTTGTCTTTGGGAAAAACACCTCTTTTTGTAATAATGAATAAGCCTTATTTAATTACCATGAGGCCGCAGTTTCCCTTTGGGAGGTGGAGAGGTTTATTTACTTTAGTTCAGTGTTTTCGATCTTCTGTTTTGGCAAGAATTGATACTCTTTTAACTGTGATTTAAAAACACAGTGTCTTGTTGATGTGTAGGCTGCGTAGGGGAAATATGGATCTTAAACCCTGCGAATGAATTTCCCTTGATACAACAATGGTATGGGAATCGTCATTCCCAACCCTCAGCCCTTTCTTTCAACATAATGGAAAACCTTCATTACCTGCAAAATTCAACAAATATATCATAAAATCCTGCGTTTTTGGGTTTACTGCTTCAGAGGTGTGGGATGAGAGCAGAGCCATTGGATGGCATCATCCAACGGTGGAGATTAGCTGAGAGGAGGTTTAAAAGGGACGGAAGGAAGAATTGAACAGAACAGTTAATCGTGCGATGATCGACGGTGGAGATTGGTCTTAAAAACCCCTTGGTGAAAGGTGGAGGGTGATAGTATGAAGCGAGATTAGATCTGGGCCATCCGATCTGGACACGTGGACGGTCCAGATCCAATCGGAGGATCGCAATCGGTGGGAGGAAAATAAGGGTGCGATGAATATCTCCGATGCGATTGCGCGATCGGAAGGGCCAATGCGATTGAGTGATGACTGTTGATCTGAGGATCAGATCAATGGCGGGGAATGAATCGGAGGGATGGGCGATCGGGGGGACAAACAAATGTATGCGATTGAAACATTGCGATGCGATTTTCACGGGCCATTCATTAGCTTTAGATCAACGGTCAATATGTTTTGATTTTTTGTACCGACGGAAACCCTTTAACACTTTATAAAACCCAAATTTTTCGAATAATACAAATTTTTTGGTGGATCGGGCGGAATATATATATAAGGCGAATAGGCGCCCGTCTGCAGGGCCTTTGGGATTTATGAACTGTAATATGCCCAGGGCATATATGAAACAAAGGCCAATCACGATCGGAGTTTGAAGACTGGTCTTTCAATCTACCCATTGTAACATTTGTGATGCGATGGGTGCCTGGGACCTTTAACACTTGGTCGTGGGGAAAGTCATATGAAATGGAAAGGCAGGGGAAGTTTATATGTATAAGGCCTGATCGCATCGGAAAGCTTGATGCGGCCTTTTCAATCAACCCATTGTGTTTTCTCCAATTGCGATTGCGCGATCAGTCTTTCAATCTACCCATTAAAATATTTCAACACGTGACTTGGGTTTTTAAGTTTAAAACTTTGGAAAAGTGGGTTTTTAAGACTTCACAAAAGAAAAAGAACGATCAAGAATAAAATATTTACAAGGTTTTAAGCGCCGAGGCGGGCCCATGTTTAATATGAAAATGATAATGCGATCAGGGTTTTAAAAACAAAAAGGCTAATCACATCAGAAATTTATATGATGCAAAAGCCAATCACATTGGAGTTTTTTAATATAAAGCCAATCGCATCGGAACTTCGGAATCATGGCAAAAGATTGGCGTGCTTTGGATTTTTGCGATGTGATTAGTGCCGAAAGGTTTTTAGCGTTTGGTCTTAGCACCATGGGAATACAGTGGCGAAGTGGTTGAGACTTAGCCCGATGGGGCTTAAAACCTTAATTCAAAAAATGGGGTTTTTTATGATTTTTAATGGTTTTCAAAGGGTTTTGGGGTTTTCTCTATAGTTTGAAAAGGGGTCTCAAACTATGCAACAATGAGTTTCATGGATGGAATAAGGGGAAAACATAAAAAAAGAGGAATTTCACGCATGAAAAGAGAAACAAATGAAGGCTAGTTTCTAAATGGAGGAGGGGATTTTGCAGTAGTCTTTGTCATAGAATTTTCAGCAGAATTTTTGAGTTTCTAGAGGGAAATAGCAGTGAAGACTTTTAGACATGAGCATGAGATCTTCCAAAGGCTTCAAGAGATAACATTTTGGCCAAGAAAGTGTTTCTTGAAGACTGAACAATGTTTTGGCCACCTTTTGATAGAACAAATTTTATAGGTGGCCAACATAAACGATTGATCAGATGATTTTTCCTACGGATTAGAAGTTTGGTTTTTCTTAGATTTCCCCTTTTTATTACTTACGGGTTGCTTGTCACTTTTTCCCTTGTCAGACGACATGGAATTAATTTCGGAAGAAGGTGCAGGATCAGATGCAGTAGTATGATGTGTGCTTGCAGTACCAATCAAGCCGTCTCTGGCATGAGAGTCCTTTAATTGAGGAGGAACAGTAAAATTATATCTCGGCACTTTAGGAATTTTTCATAGGGCGTGCCAGACTGAGTGTAAATCAAGCCTAAATATTGGGCACGATTTATATCTTGATCTTCTGTGACGACGCCACCCTTAGCCACATCCTCATTTATAGATGGTAATAGGGACTTAATTAACCAGTCAGCAAGGAGTTGATTTGGAACAAATGTCTTAACCATTCTACGACGAAGACGCCACT
This sequence comes from Pinus albicaulis, assembly GCA_034641835.2. Classification (NCBI taxonomy): domain Eukaryota; kingdom Viridiplantae; phylum Streptophyta; class Pinopsida; order Pinales; family Pinaceae; genus Pinus; species Pinus albicaulis. The sequence continues at coordinate 111,556 of JAXQQM020059941.1, forward strand.
CATGAATATGATCAGAAATGTGAGTAGAATTTGTGTGTTTGAAATTGGTCAAGAGTTCCATTACAGTTTCATATCGTATGGGTAACTGGAAATGAGTCAAAGAGATAGTGGCTATGGCAGTAAAATTATCAAAATAAGCTCTAGGTAACTTAATATACCATTTCGCAGATGGACCTGTGAGTGTACGCTGGAAAAGACATAGTTGAATAGAATCATCATTCAGGGAATTTGATGAACACCATAAATGATAAGTAATGACATGAGTCGACGGACATTCTCCAGGGTTTCCATTGAACTTAGGAATATCGAAGGGTAATTTTTGAGGTATCACCAGCCACCAAGGAGCATAGTTAATTGGATAATTAGTTAGCCGATTTAAATCTGGTAACTCTAAAGTTGCAAAAAAGGGTAACTGTCTATTAAGGGTAACTGTCTATGGAATTTCTTGAGAAACAGGCCTTTGAGCACCAACATAAGGAATCTTCTACTGGTAACCCAGATAGGGGTTGTTTTGAAAATCAAACGCTTGAGGATTCTATTGACCAAAACCTGGATATGATACTTGTTGAAATGAAGTTTAAGGCATTTGCGCCTGATGCTACTAAGGGATCTGTCCACCAACGTTATAACCAAAATTAGGATAACTTGGATTCGGTTGATAGGTATAACCAGGTTGCAGCTGTGACATCCCATAAAATGGTAAACCAACTTGTGAATAAATGATTCCGGATACAGGTTTTTGTAAATTTACCAAAGGATTTGGAGTCTGTGGACCCAATATTTGAGGGTATTGAGTTAAAGGACCTGCTTGATAAGGTTTTTGTATAACATTTTGATTCTGTAATAGGGGCAAAGATGTATTAACAAGTGGAAATGATGTGGGTGTAATAGGTTGAATTGGTTGATATGAGTGTAAAAATGTTTATGGTTGGATTGGCAGAGTGGGTTGCCATTGAAAAACATTCATTTCAACATTAGGTTGACAAAAAAGTGACGGAGTACTATCATATTGGATGACCAAACGTTGCCCCCCAGCATGAGGAGGATAATAAGATGGAAAATATTGCTCTCCAAATGCTGGGAGTCCAGTTGATATGGTACTTGAAGGAATAGACCTAGAAGGACTGGCTTGATATTGCCCTAATGATGTGTATAAAGAATCAAGTCATTCAGTACTCACTATAGGATTACCATTTAGAATACCAAATGATGACATTGGTAAAGTCCATCAGTTTGAAGATGCGCCAGAGAAAACTTAAGATAATGATTTGTAACCTGATGGGACCATAGGGCCACCATGAAAATATGACTCTGGTGAAGTTGTGAACATCGATGGGGTAGTGAGGGCAGGTGCTGACGTAATTGGAACAGATGGCCCAACCGAAGATGTTGGTTCATGCATGGTTACTTAACCAAATGTATACCCATTTGAATCGATGGGAGTTTGAAGAGGAACAGGATCAACAAAAGCAAATGGTGACGATTGAGGAAAAGACTCGTACAGGTAAAGGTCCTCCCCAAAATGGGTTGGATTTAAAGGTGTCTCATCTTGTGGGATTTCTTCAATCGCAATTAAACCAGGTGGAAGTATTTCACCATCAGGCCCAACATATATTTCAGGTGGTTGATTGTGTGATATGGTAGACTCAATGGCTACAGAAATTTGTGGGATGACCAAGGCAGGAACAACTTATGGTTGTACGACTTCAGGATTCAGATGTTTTGGCAAACAAGAGATAGGATCTAGATCAATTTATGGTTGAACAACGTCAGGTCCAGGAGGTATGGTCTCACTGATTGGATGGATCGTGACCACAGGTAGCTGTGAAGACTCTGTTTCGATAACATTAGACAAACCAGGCTATGTAGAAACAACTTCAGATAACTCTTGTTTATGGGAAGATGATGTTTCACCAAAGGTATGAATTGTACTTGATTCGACAGAGCATGATCGCCTTCGCACTAAAAGTAACTTCTTGTGGTAAAGGTGGTTTTAATGCTAATCTACGCGAACGACGGGGGAAAGGATTTTTTTCTTCCACGATTACTAATTTATTTTAACCAAAACAAATAAAAAAAATAAAAGGGTAATGCTAGGAAAAAGGGTTTATAAAGAAATTGTGAACTGCAGAATACCTCCCGGCGAACCAAGAAGCACGGGTAGGCAATCTCCCAAAATGTTGTGTTCGGTGTATCACAAGTTACAAGGTGGACGACTCGGTTCACTATGGATGGATAGCACCTAAAATTTGTCCTTCAAAATATAACTGAAGGTACGTGGATGCCCAAGTCCGTATTTGTTTTGTTTGATGCGAAACCACACAGTGAGAGCACCCCTTTATACTTTCCGTACTGTAACACCGCCTGATATACCCAAAAGTATGTGGACGAGCTACGATATACTTACATACGTGGAGTGAGGTATCGCACTTGGAATGTATTGGAGAAAAGTTAACGACACCTGCTATGTTTTATGACGCTGGAACATGTCTCTAGCCTAGACCTTCTAAATGTTATCGTTATGGTTCTAATGCTTTGTTAGGTAAATTGAGAGAAATTTTAAGTTGATATTGTTTATCAATTTTACTTTCAAAGGTTCACCATGATGATGTGTTGGAAATTCCTAAAATGCAAACTAAGAATGATAAGAAATCTTTTACTTTCAGTTTTTCAATGAAAATCCTAGCTACTAGAGGGAACGAGCAATCAATTTGAGAGAAAACAATTCAAAAAGCACAAACTAAATGCATATTTCCTAATTTTTCCTTTTGCAAATCACACAATCCACTACATGAAAATGTAGGTTTTTCTTTTCAGTTCCTTTAATGTTATGAATGCAAAAAAGAAACTAAGTGCACTAAATCAACAAAACCAAATGCCTTTTACTTTTGAGAAATGAGGAATAGAACAACAAATTCTCTTTTGAAGGAAAAATGAGGAATTAAACAACAATTTCTCCTATCAGGAAACGAAGAATTTATGACAATTTCCTTTTCAAAAGAAAATGGATATAATGTGACAATGAAAATACTTTGAAATTAATTCATCAATGATAAAGAAAAACGCTTTAAACAAACATTGAACAAATTTTTCTTTCAAAGGAGGAAGTGGTAGATAAGTTCACTGGTTAATATGAGGCTCAGGATTTTCAAAACACAACATAGAACAAATTGAAAAAAAATTGCAATGACAAACTCAATGAAATTTGGATGGTTTCAGGAAGCAACACAGTCTCTAAAGAGAGACAGTGCTCTGCAACGCAGGCCTGAAAGGGATATAGTGCTATGCAAAGCACTGAGTCCTGTCAACCAGTGTGTTGGGTGCAGTGTACAATGAAAAACACAGTTGTTTAACACACTTCTAATGCAAATTTGGATTTTAAAAAGACTAACATTTTTGAGTAAAAGCTATTGGGTGAATAAATAGAGAAAATCAGAGGCAAATACACCTAGGATGAAGGGTAAACTCCCCAATGGAGTCGCCAATTTGTTATGAAGAATTATGAATTACGAATAAATCATTGTTCCCTAGGGCCTAGATAGATGCTTATCTAGAACAACAGATTAAAGTCTTTGTGACTACTTTTCCTAACTATGAATAGACACACCGAATGAAATAAGAAGCTTACTTGGAGTCCAAGCGCTTCCAAAATCTCCTTTTGTCTCTTTTTTTGTAGCTTCAAATTCCAGCCGGCTATGAAAATATTTCCTGCAAGAATAAACACTAAATAGCAAGATATAGCAATAATACAAATTTCTATTCAAGTTATTTAGCTAAATCAATGAAGCATAAACCATATACATTAGATAAGAATTCATAATATGGAAAACATGAGCTTATACAAATATATATGTGGGAAAGTAAGCAGCAATCTTTATTAATGGATAGAAGGGGATGTTACAACCCAGTGATTGATTTGAAGTGACCATATCTAGCAGCATCCCAGCCTCATCACAATGCAGATCTCTCTAGCAGCATGTTACATAAATCAACTTCTCAATTGAAATTCCACCAGCATTTCTCTACTCAAATTCTTCCTTATCAAACACTAAGATCTGTGCTCAATTTATAGAGGAGCTGAAGTTAGTTTTACAATCAATGAATTTCCAATAATATGAAATACATGTTCCCTATCTTGTAGATGTCAAATGGACACATATATTCTAAGTTTGACACATGTGAACTCTTCTAGGAGGCACTAGCCAAGTGGAGATTCCAAAACAATGAGAATTTCACTCCCAATGTGACCAACGCACCTATGAGTGTCGGGAAGTGCTTTTTAGAGAAACCTTGAATGGGGATACCTGCATATGCAACGCACTTAGTCCCTTTAGAGGCAGCTTTGGTGAGCTCTCATATGATATATTATAAACTTCAAATCTTGGAAACCTTTGCAGACAAAAGTCATGACTGATTTGTCTTGGTTTTTGTCTTAGGGCATGTAGCAACTGAAGTGATAGGGGATGATAGACCCTATTCACTGGTCCTGGAGATGATTTCCAGTTAACCAGGTCATTGGGAATGATGCCCAAATTGACCTATAACAAAGATGATTTATTATTTTCCATTAAATTTAAAATTTGATCTTCTTCATCTATTTGTGAAGTAGCAAAAATTGTTGTATACCAATATCATTATCTATCGATTATTCACTTTATACTTCTATCATTCTTTTTGTAGGTGGATACAATGTAAATTTATGTGTTGAAATTCCATCAGAGATAATCATGTCACCAGATCTACAACTTATAAAAGCATCAGTTGTGGCTAACCATGGTGTTCCTAGGATCAATGGATGTCCTCCTAAGTTATTCTTGGGTGGTAAAATCATAAAGTCAACAAGATATTCCCAAGAATCTAAGGATACATATACATCTTCTAAAACACCATCAGGTTTAATTAAAGACCTATCTACCAATTGTAACAATGTAGGTGTATATTAAAGATTAGGAAGTTTTAATTGATCCATAGTTTGTTTACTCATGATGTTTATAGTTTCTCCTAAATCAATCAATGTATTTGGTATTTCAACACCATTAATGTTTTTTTTTCACAATGGGACCTCCTAGATCTAAGTATTTTTGAGTTGTCGTTTTATATCTGCAATTTTTCCAACTAATTGGATTCTTTTGACTTCTTTTATTTTCCTTCATGGTCTTTTAATGCTCAACTCCCTAATTGTATTTGCAAAAATTTTGAATTTTTTGATGGCCTGTAACAAAGGAATTTTTATGCAAACATTCTTCAGTTCATCCAACATATCATAGTCAGGCAATAAAATATGTATTTCTACTCCTTTATCAATTTTTAATCTTTCAGGAAAAGGTGATTTGAAACAGATACTCAAGGTTGTTCCGTAATGGGAGTTGAGTTTATTGGAGTATCATGTGCAGACGTGACTTGTTTTTGAAGTTTTTATTTCTGATGAAGAGATGTCTCTTCCTTAGAGTGATCATCCTTCTTTAAAGGATTTTCATCCTGATGAAGAGGTGTCTCTTCCTTGGAATGATAATTTTTTTCATTTTCTTGAATACCAACATATGGTTACTTCTTTTCCAATACTCTACTAGATCTAAGTTGAACATGGTTAAGATCTAATGGAGTTATCATATAGGTCTGGAAATTTTGTCCCTCCATATTTTAAACAGGATATGAATTTTTATTATTTGGGTTTGGAAGTGGTTGGGCAGGAAATTGATTTGGTTGCTGTGGAAATGGTAATGAAAGTTGTGGATTTCGAGTTTTAATTTGAGCTTGGGGTGGCGGTTGACTAGACTGAGGAAAATATTGTGGTGGGAAAGTACGATAATGTTGAGGGTATTCAGAATATTGAGGATATATTCCATAATGATTTTGTCATCCTTGTGCTATGGGTTGAGGTTGAGGCCAAGACTGCCAAGGCATAGGTGCAGTCCAATAGTTTTGTGGTGGTTGTGCATATGTTTGGGTGTTAAATCCTTGATTTTTCCATGGTATTTTGGCAATAAAACAAAGAGGATCTATCTGATTTGGAACTACTTCCTCTTGGTAAACAACTTTAAGACCTTGTATTGAAGGACATTTTTTAGTACCATGATTTTCTTCATATATAACACAATTTTCTACACTCTTCAAGTCAAGAGGATATTCTCTCAAGGCATGTTTTTTTTGCACTTAGGACAAAAAATAGACAAGGCATCACTTTCAAATTTTTGCTTGTTTTGTAATTTAAGGTGTCTATTTGTTCACTAAGACTTCCTAAAATGTCTTTCTTAAACTAATCAAGAAAATTTCCTATTTCATCCCTACTTACAGTTCTGACTGCAGATTTATTAATTCTAGAGATAACAATATATCTTGAGCTATTTTAAACTCTTGACTTATGTCTTGAAAGGTGTATGCATAATTCAGAAATTTCTGGTAATGATAATTGAGAAATGTCTCCTTTTCCCATCATGTTCAGGATATCTATCCATTCATCTCTAATGGACTTTAATAGGAGAGCTTTCAAAGTGTCTTCATCCAAATTTTCCATTTTAGCTCTCTTAAGATTGTAACTAAACCTTTCAATTAAATCCTCAATATTTTCATCTTCTCTTTGCATCATTTTGAAAACTTCATCCGTAAGACTATGGGGTATGCAGTAATCCTTGTATTTTGGTAACAATGCAATTTTCATTTCTTCACACGTTCTAATAGAGTTTGTTATTAAACCCATGAACCATTTTAATGTTGCATCCTTAAGAGTTGTTGGAAACAATTTCATCATTTGAGAATTGAGCAAACAGTCAGAAGATCTACATAAAACTTCGAACTCAAAAAGAAATGTTTCAGGATCCTCACTTCTTAATCCTTGGAAGTTAGGAAGGACAAATGGTGAGATATTTTTCATTGCTACTGTAGTATCTTCATCAAAGATAGGAAACGCAATAGGATTGGGTTCTCTTCTATCTCCTCCTCTTCTTCTTCTTCCTCCACCTCCAAGCCTTAGATGTTCCCCATTTACATTGTGTACTTATCCTTCTCCTTCCCCAAACATTATATATTCTTCAGAACTAATGTAAGGTTCTAATATTGGATTTGTTTGTTCCTCTTCTTATTCTTCTGGTTCCTCTATCAATGGTATATTAAAATAGGTTTCTTCTTCCTCTTCATCACAAGAGAATTCTTGTTCTTGAGCTAGAATTTTTTCTCCAGTTGAAGTTAGGAAAACTAATCCTTTTGTTGGGGATGTAGGATCTTCTTCTTCTACTGTTGCTTCATGATGCAGGAGCATCAAGCTCCATTTTTCATTATTTAATTATGTAATAAGGGGTGAGACATTTTAATTATTTTATTAATTAAATTGTTTATTTTAATAAATTAAGAGAAAGGTGAAGATTTTTGTATATATTCTTTTAATAATTAAAAGGATATGAGTGAAATAGGATTAGGTAGAAAATTTAGGGAGTAGGAATTATATGTATGGGAATTTGTTGAGTCCACACCTAGAATGAATCTAAATTAGATTTAGTTGAGATTTATGTGGAGAGATTTTTGGAATGGAGTAAATCCATATTTGTGTATAAATAGGAGAGTTGTGTAAAGAAGAAAACGGGGAGGAAGGGAGTGAGAAGTGAGAAGTCAGAGAGTGTGAGGAGTGATTCGAGAAATTTGTAAAGGGCCAAGAGCTGAAAGAAGCTCTCCATTGTAATATATGGCCAAAGATTTCTGATGTTATTTTATATCTGCGTTTTATTGTATAATCTCTCTTTCGATTATATGTATATTTGTTTGAAGCAAACATAATTTTAATGAGTTTTTCTTAAGTGTTTAAGAAATATGGAAGAGTTCATTGTTCTATATGAGGGAATTTGATTTAACCCAGAATCCTTGCCATCATTTGGTATCAGAGCCTAAAGATATCTGTGTTGAATTTGCAAATTTATATGGGCATAGACTATGTGTGCACTGTGAGAAACTAATTTGAATGCGGGAGCCAAATGGAAAAGGGAGGAAACTATCCATAAATGTGGACGTATTGGAAGAGTGCCATGAATTTGTGACATCTCGTGCAGATTTATCAATGCAGAGATTTATATAAGAATACCAATGTCGAGCCATCCCAAAAGGGTGCAGAGCTGAACTCTTCTTCGTGAGAGCCGTGTCATCAACGTGAAGCGAGTCAAAAAAAAAAATTAATGCATAGCACACAGCAGTGAACGCAGAGCAGCATTGATTATAGTAGTGAATTAACATGGTAAGCGATTTTATATTTATGTTGAAAAGCAGTGTTGAATAGCAATATTAATGTTAAGAACCAGTGTTGATGAAGGAAGGCGAGACCATTAGCATGACAAATCCATGGTTAAAGAAGATTAAGTTGCATATGATAGAGCAGAACTGGCATTGATTAATTTGCAGCATAGATCAAGCAGCATTGAAGTAAAGCTACAGCCCAGGACATGAGGAATGATAGTTAAATCTGCATTCGACCCAAGTTAGTCAACGCAATTTTAATCGATTTGCAAACAGAGGTTGGTCACGGGTAGTGAAGTTTGTGTTGAGTTTATATTGATAACCATCGACTCTTAAATGCAATTTTTGTATATATATATATAGTTGCTCCCTTAAAGATTCAAATTGTTTCTAAATGAAGTTTGTATAATAACGATGCAACAAAGATCAATTTTTTTTTATGGATATAGAGTTGCAAAAGAAAAAAAAACAAGGGAAATTTTGCTATCAATTACATCTTATTGAAGGATGCAAGCTAAATAGAACTAAAATTTGTGTAGCTACTACCTTTGCAGTGTAAGTGTAGGATTATTTAATTTTCCTACATCATTTGTGGTAAGATGCTTGCGTAAGGGAGTTAGAGATGGTTGTCAAAATATGGTATGGTTTGATGATTGCGTTATATAGAAAATGCATGATTTATGAAGGAATTAAATGGGGATCGGACTTTGAGTCTAAAAGATGATAGCACATGGAGATACAGTGCAGATGAGAGATGGAACAAGATCACACAGAGATCTTGAGGGTGAGTTGATATGTTATATTTTAACTCTGGTTTTGAAGATGATATTTGCAAAATACAGGTTGCAGATAGTTGAAGGAAATATCAACAAACAAAGATCATAGTTTTGAAAGTATTGATGAAAGAGACTAGTAATAGTTTCTAAATAAAAGAAAAGTGTGGGCAGAACCTTGAATAATTCCAACGGAGATTGGATAAGAAGGACAGTTTTGTGCAGGTGAATTGAAGCCTAGAGGGAATAGAGAGGATGCTCAAGAGGTTCCAGAGAATAGAGAACCGATGCTTGCCAAAAGACCAAGTCCAGAGGGAGGATTGGTGAGGTAAGTGGCAGCAGGGAAGACTTGTTGTTGCAAAGGCTTTATTACAGCTCATGATGGGTGAGTGAGGAACTCATGAAGATAGAGAAAAAGATAACTACTGAAGGTCATTGCAGAGGTTTTGAATAAGACCACAACAAAAGAAATAAGAAAGAATATGCCAATTCAAATGGCATGAGAATGAGTCAAGGGTAGATTGATAGAGAGACAGCTGGGATAAATTTCCGTCTTGAGTTGTTGATGGAAATGTTACGAACAAGTAAAGTAGACCAAGGATGTGGATGGAGTATGAAGAGGAAAGTCACATGGCATAGACTGCAAGTGAAGTGGGAGCATAGAGTGAATGTTCAGTTAAAGGAAGAGTTACTCAGTTTAAAGGAAGATTTGATATGTGAGCTAGCGTATGGTCCATTACTTTCTGAAAGTAATGATGTGACATAAGAGAAATCTACACAAGAAGTGAATGAAATTAAGGATTTAGAGCAGCAAAGAGAGTTTTTGACCGAAGCATCAAGTGAGACTACAAGGTCTTATGTTTTTAAGACTAATGATTTGTGTGTGATTACAGGTACATCATAGGGTGTTGAAAAAACTTTGAAGTTTGTTAAAGAAGAAGGGTTGAATCTGAAATCTATTTAGAATGATGCTGAGATAGCAAGATCTCGGAAAGAAATGAAGACAGAGGGGTCTCATGGAAATATTTAGCAGAATATTAAAGTAGAGGAAGAAGGGCCATCTGATGATTGGTCAACAGTAAATGAAGGTATGCAAAGTTGTGTAAATTTTCCAAGTTCTACCCCAATTGAGATTGTTAAGTTATATAGAAAGTTAGATCTTCAGAGAGGAGAGTTGGAAAAGCAAAGGATCTATATTCAGGGTGAGTTGTTGAAAGACAAAGAAATTGTTCTAAATAATAATCAGGAAACAGAGAGTAAGGAGGTAGGAATGATTCAACAATTTGAAGAAGTTCATTATTGTGAACTAGAACAGGGAGACATTCTTGAAACAGATGATATGGAGGAGGAACTAGCTAATAGCCTCATGGAGGATTTAAATCAACATATTGATGTGCTGATGGAAGACGAAATTTCTGAGCAACATACTGAAATGTTGCCAGAGAAGAAAGAGACACTGAGGCCTTATATTTTTTATTTTAATAATTGATTTGTGAGTACAGTTTTTATTTCCAATGCTGGAGAATATCTATTTGACAGAGAAATTGAATTGATAAGGAGGATAATGATGAAAGTATCCCAGAAGCAGCCAATGACAATAAAAAAAATAAAAAGCAGCAAGAGGAAGATAGCAGAAGACTGTGAAAGCATAGCCAGTGGGGTGATGAAACATAAACTGTGGAGACCTGGAGAAAAACAACAAAAAAAAGCAACAACAAATGGAGAATTGCAACACAAGATATGGGATCCAGGAAGACAAAGATCTGAAACACATGATCAGGTGATCATGGCTAAATTTCAACCTTGGGAGTCTGATGTAGGAGCATCAAGCTCAATTTCTTATTATTTAATTATGTAATAGGGGGTGAGACATTTTAATTATTTTATTAATTAAATTGTTTATTTTAATAAATTAAGAGAAAAGATGAGGATTTTTGTATATATTCTTTTAATAATTAAAAGGCTATGAGCGAAATAGGATTAGGTATCAAATTTAGGGAGTAGGAATTCTATGTATGGGACTTTATTGAGTCCACACCTAGAATGAATCTAAATTAGATTTAGTTGAGATTTATGTGGAGATATTTTTGGAATGAAGTAAATCCATATTTGTGTATAAATAGGGGAGTTTTGTAAAGAAGAAAACAGGGAGGAAGGGAGTGAGAAGTGAGAATTCAGAGAGTGTGAGGAGTGATTCGAGAACTTTGTAAAGGGCCAAGAGCTAAAAGAAGCTCTCCATTGTAATATATGGCCAAATATTTTTGATGTTATTTTATATCTGTGTTTTATTGTATAAGCTCTCTCTCGATTATATGTATATTTGTTTGAAGCCAACATAATTTTAATGAGTTTTTCTTAATTTCTTAAGAAAGGTGTAAGAGTTCATTGTTCTATATGCGGGAATTTTATTTAACCCAGAATCCCTGCATCACTTCAGTTGATGAAGTTGGTGAATCTCTAGGTTGGATTTCAGATATCAGTACCTCAGGAAGTCTATGTTTGCCTAAAATGGATAGTATGCAAGTTTGGGTGAATGGTGTGGCACTATGAGGTCGTTATGGGGTGAGTGGTGTTGATGGAATTAAACTTCTACCTCTAGCTACAAATCCTCCTCTAGAATCTCTTTCCTGATGTATGTCTTCTTCTTTTTTTGTTTTTTTTTTAAACAACAAGATTTCTATCTACACTTCCTTGGAAACTGTGCCAAAATGTTTGTCAATTTAATTATCTTAAATTGATTTCATAAATTATCGACCAGGGCTTGTAAACTGACGAAGTGTAGTACACTATATGTGCTAGATGTCTTTGCTTATTAAAGTTAAAGTAGATTATTAATGTAGATGATCACACTTCTATCTCTCTCTTTCTAAAATAGAAAATTGACACTCTTAATATAATCCAAAATTTCTAAGATATTCTCACACTTACATAATGAAACTAAAACAATCTTCTCTCTTGCAAAATGAAATTAAAGCAACTTCTGAAATTAATCTAAAGAAATCTTACTTCTACAAACTAGAATTCAAACAATATGCTTACCTATTTAGATTATACTTGTAAGAAAACTAGATCAACTCATCACATTACAAAAGAAATATTTTATCTAACCATCTAACACTCCTTTGCATTAAAATATAATCACACTTGCTTTCTAAATATCAATCACTTTGAAATATAACTTGCAGAGAAATCTTATGAAATTACACTACGTCTACAAAGAAATTTGATGAAATTATTCTACAACTATTGCTATTTCAATTCAATTAAATTTCCAAATATATGAAAGAAGATGCTTAACTAATTTACTCCATCGCTACCTACTCAATTAAAATCAATACAAATCTGAAACATAACCCTACTATTTGTAGGGGCCCTCCACAAACAGGTGGTCACAGAATCCACTTGAAAAATCATCTACGCATTAAAGATGTAAATGATTTCTTCATAAAAGAGTTAACACAATTTTTTCAAAAGATTGTTGCTGTGTCCAATGTGTTGCATTCACGTTTGCTGCATGGTATTTATAGAGCATTTAACAGTTAATTGTTTGAGGCCTTTATGCCTGCCATTGCTAACAAAATTCTAAATTTAACTTAAGAAGATAACATGATATCGTTGCTCACGATTTTCTATTTAATACAACAAATCGTGAGGCATTCATTTCGAACCCTCACTTGCCTGTTATAACCACTGTGTTGAATTTTTCCTTTGAACATGCATTTGAACCTTCCTCCACTGATTTGACTCATATAGATAGGAGAAAAGTTTTGAATACATTAATCTCCACCTACCCATATATTTATTTCCTTAGTTGGCACCTCGGATCCTAGTAAACTATGGAGTTAGATATAGAAACATGAATTAGATGCAGAATCATGTTAATTCAGTAGTTGGGACAAATATTAACTTAATAATAAAGAACATTATTAACTATGAAATATAAGACACTTAGATACCTGCCATGCCAAAAATCCTCTAGCCTGATTCATTTTGAGTGATTATAATGGTCAAAGAGAAGAAAATGGGTAAGCGAGAGTGTAAAAAATGAAGCAATTATGAGGCTCAAAAACCACCAAAACCCCTCTAAGGGGATTTCTTATTCCGGAAAGACCAAAGAGTGAAACTGTGAAGGTAAGGTACCCTAGATTAATCATGCTCCCAAGTTTCAACTAAGAGAATAAGGTCAATATCACTCGGGATCCAACTTAACATAGGACCTTTACACCATGGAAAGCCACGAAAGTTCGAGAAGAGGATCCTGAGTGATGCAAGTCCCTATTTATCACTTGTGCTTGAGACTTTATCTCTAATAATAGCTTTCCTATTCCTAATGATTGCCCATTTCCTGCCTTTCTTGCCTCCTTGACCTTTTGGACTTCTTTCCTAAGTTCAGTTTGGTCCTTTGGAATGAGATCTTCATTTATAAATATTCTTGTTCCTTTTAGTCTTGGGGATTTCCTGAGTATATCCAATTTATGTTCATTACAACTGAATTTGACACAGATGAGTCTATGTTTATGCTCAAGTATCTTTCCAAGCCTTATTTCTTCTGTGAGATAAGTTGTTTTAATTTGAGATTTTGTTTTTTTATTGTTGTTTAACAATTTCTAATGTGTTTTCATTGTTTTTCTCTTCAATATCACAATTATAAGATTTAAGGCTCTTTTGTGGTGCTCATGGTCAAGTACAATTAGTTTATTAATTTCCTCTTTTATGGGTTTAATATCTAAGTTATTTTCTGTGTTATGTATGACTGAGTGATCTGAAAATGGTCTGGATAACTTGTAGATATTTCAAGAACCTACCATCCAGTTTAAATTAAATGATCTAGCTTGAACTTGACGTTTTGCGGAATTCTGGCTTGAAAGTGGTGTATGTGTTTTTTTTTTTTTTTTACTATTTATGTGTCTTAAGTTTATTTGTTCTTGCTGTAATTTAACATGTATATCAGCAACACAATTCAGCAATAAAACCATTAAACACAACAGCTATATAATATAGGAGTTCACCCGAAATCTCATGGGCTACGTCTCCTTTGAGTCTTGTCAACTAGATTCGACTCTTTGGGATTAAGGTAATTTTTCTTTTACAAGTTTCATACTTAACACCAGTGAATAAAAAAATGATTCAAAGGGCTAATAATACCATTAAAAATCCCTTTAATGGTTGTCCAAATTCTGTAAACAACTTTAGGCTCATGTTAACACATTTCCTTCTGTCAGTGCACTAAGCTACTCTGAGCTTCTAAATGGCACAAACTCCCTCGAAATTCTATTTAAATCACTGAAACCACTACTTATATATACAAAAATTATCAGACATCAAATGTAAACTGATAAATTTCTTAAATCAAGCACAACATCCCCAAAAATGGCTATCCTCCACGGTTTGCCCAAGGCTGCCCACAAATTCACATCAACTTCTTGAGTTGTTGAAGTTATACAAGTTTTCTAAAACCACTTCCATTGGTTCCAAAATTTCGGAATTATTCAAAATATACTATTCGTTCATCAGAAACGGCCTCCGGCTGCTCCAGTTTCGCCTCCAAACACTGTCGGCACCCCCTGGCACTAGGGTCAAAGAAAAATTCTTTGCTGATTTTTCGACCTCTAGAATTTCTCAAAACTTTCTGAAACCTTTGTCATTAGATTTAGAATAAAATTTTCAGTCAATAATGACCACTGGTTCGCTGCAAATGGCCTCTAGCTCTCCAGGCTAGGCCCTACACTGCTACTTGCAAAATCGGCAAAAATGGCCTCTAGAACTTAAATGAAGCCTTTTGGCTTTCTAATTTTCTCTACAGGTTTTGAAAACCATATAAACATATTCAAAAGGTAGGAATTAGACAAAAATGACTATTTTTTTACCTTAAACAAATAAATACAGCCTAGTACAATGCCTTCTTCCTGATGGCCCTAATGGCTCCTTCATCTTCATCGAAGCTTAAACCTCTGAATATGACCTCTATTCGACCTAAAAACTACTCCAATGAGTCCAAAAGGTCGAAGAAACCCAAAATTGACTCAAATTTCACTCAATTTGGTTCCATAATGAGAGAGTTATGACTTCTGCAAGAAAAATGCCCAATGTCCCCCAAAGCCCCCACTAAAAGTGGAGGAACTGCCAGTTAATGTTGACAAAATAGCCAACCTTCCGAAAAATGGCGGAGGCACTCCAAAATTGGTGAAACTTGATAGGTTGGCGTTTAATTTTTTGAGTGGTGGTCAGATGTATCAAACCCGCCGAAATAGCCGACTTAACCGTGTATCTAACAATTTCATTAAAGGTTATAGTGCTGCCCTGGTCATATGTCCACAAAGACCACAGTCACCCAAACCTTAACCACCAGACCATGAAGCGCTTGGTTCCAAGCACTGGTCATGTGAAGCGGGGCTAGTCTTGAGGGGCTAGCCCTCTAAGTTTTATGCCCAATAGAATTTTAAAATTTAAATAATTTTCAGCGCCAACAAATGTTAACATATGCTACGGTGGTGCAGTGGTTGGTTGTTGCATTGTCGGGCATGAAGTTGCAAGTTCAAACCATGTTTGGTATAAAAAAATTTCAATAATCCATCCACCTCTGGCCTAGGGCCACGTGGCAGCCTCCAGGCTTGCCACGTGGCACCCTCTAATTGGCCACCAAACTGTAAAGTCAACCAATCAACAAATGAAATGCTGCCACTTGGAGGAATGTAATATGCCCAAACGAAATATTCTAAGGGAATATTCCAAAGAATATTCTCTTTTTAATTTTTCCAAATTTGAAAAGTCAACCCTGGTCAACTAAATTTTGGAGTTTACTGGGCTATTTCAAAGCTCAATAAATTTTTCATACAAGCTCGGTTTTGAGAACCGTTCATGGCACCATAATCGTAGCGACGAGACCTTTCCGGTATTTTAGGTTTGAAACTCTTCTGAGCACTTTTAATTTTGAGCTAAAACTCTGGTCCATGATCCAGTTCTGATCACACCTCCCAACTGAGAATATTTTGGACCCCAAAAGACTGATATACTGATCTGTACATTAAATGAGAGTACAACACCCTCTTCTCTTCAGCCTCCAAACACTTGCCTTGCACGGCTAGTGACTTTGAACCACAACTAGAAAGAAATTGAAACTTCCCTTCCTGAATGCCTTGTCCTCCTGTCCACAATTGTCTTTATTGAACTCACACAGAAATTTCTAGTGAGAAAATTGTAGAAGGAAACTGAACAACGCTGCCTTGATCAAAGATCCAAGGTGGCTCAACCAAATGAGAGATTACAGCATAAAATACATGCATACAACCAAAATTTGTATATGTACAAAGGAGTAAGTCTTACTATGTCAAGAAGTCCATCCACTTCTTACCAAGCCACATCCATGGCAAATTTTGCTGCTACAACTCTTCCTCATGTGAAACTTCCATTTCTACATCAATAATGGAATTTGTGGTTCCACCTTTGCCAATATTTTTGTCCGCTTGTTGCATGTGCTTGGGACGACGGGTTGGATGCAAAGTCCAACAATGAGAGACAACATGTCCCTTCTTCTGGAAATAAGTGCAAATCTTATGCACCTTCTTTGAAAGTAGCCTTTGCTTCATGTGCTTCATGTATGCTTTCTTCGTCATCCAACATCTCAAAACATCATGGTTAAAACGACCACAATATGTACAACAAATATTTCTTCCATTTAAGCATGAAAAATTATCATTCCTTGCAGAAACACAATCAAATTGATTATGAGAAGATTTATACCTCTTGTGTTGCTTTGCATGTTCATCTTTTCGCCTTCATGAGGAGATGAACTAGTAGAGGCTCTAGCTTTCATTTGCAGACTAACATCATCGTTCTTGTCTTGAAAACTATCTAAAATCACATGCTTGCCATAAGCTGCATGTATGCCATATTCTTGCTGCAACAAAGGATTAAATCAATGGAAATCATCTTTAGAACAAATTTGACATATTTGCATCATAGGACTTGGAACAAAAGTTCTCTTTAAATTAGCCTCACATGCCTTCATGGCGTTGGAGTCTTCACCAGTAAATTGCACATAACCAAGACCAAGATTCTTGGGTCGTTCCTCAACATAAATGGGTTCAACCATGCCTTGTGCATGCTTTCCTAATCCCTTGCCTTCGTAGCCCATTTTAATCATTAACTTGGACCCTACTCCCCTCGTATTCTTTTCGAAAGAACCAACACATATTTCTAAAGAGGAAACTGAAGAAAAATTAGAATGGATTACCTCTTCCTCATGCATGTTCTTTGTTAAAGCGTCTTGGGCTTGATGGAGCTGTAGCTCCATATCATGCAATATTTGAAGAATTTATTCCTTCTCCTACTCCATGGCAAACAATTTCTCACGAAGCTCAGTGCTTTCTCTTTTATCCTCAAACAAGATCTACACCATGTCCTTCAATATAATGAATTCACGCTTCATATCTTCATCGAAGAAACTTGTGAAGGAGAAAACTTCACTTGTAGAAGTTTTCATAATGATGTCAATGAACAATTAACTTCAAAAAATTTCTCAAAGATTTCAAAACAAATGAAAAAGCTTTTAACCAAATGGCTGTAAAGAAAAACTCTTATTCAAGCAGCCAAACAACAATCTCCAAGAGTTTTATTAACAAACAATCATTTACCTCTTGACGATTTTGTGTTCTAAGGGTGACCTTGAGGTCCTTTGGGGTAAGGAATATGCCTTCAACCCTTTCTTCCTTTTTTTCCTCTCCAAGACTTAGCTAATCAGTAGCTATCCCCAAACTTCCAACAAACTCAAATAACAAGCAGTTTGTAAACAGTAAAGCAGTCAATCTTTTACACTGCTTTAAACACCTTTCAAGCTATACAATAAAGCTATTGTTACATAAATCAATCGAACCAAGTGCTCTGAGACCAACCTGATCTGAAAATGGTCTGGATAACTTGCATATATTTCAAGAACCTACCATCCAGTTTAAATTAAATGATCTAGCTTGAACTTGACGTTTTGCGGAATTTTGGCTTGAAAGTGGTGTATGTGTTTTTTTTCTTTTACTTTTTATGTGTTTTGTTGGGGTTCCTATGTTTTGGTAGATTTGGCAATACCAAAAGATAAGACAACATAAACCCACTTTGGGGCCCTAGGATCTAGCCCTCTTGGACCCGGAGAGGGATCTCTCCAATCAGAGCAAAGAATGATATATCTTTGAAGCTCAAAAAAGATGTTAGGCTAGTTATGAAGCACAAAGGGGGGTTTAAAATGATTTTGTTGGTTGGTTGCTGGGTTGAGTCATGAGATCACAGACTGGGAAAGCAATGGGAGAAAAGGAACAAAGCAGCAGGATGCTTCAGCAAAGGGGATAGGTCGAGAAAGTGCTATCCATTGGGCTATGGAATCATGAAACGAGAATTACTTGCAACCACTAGCCAAGGCTTTCAAATGGCAAGTCATCTATACTAGAGGATCTTTTTAGATAGATGATGGAATGGAACATTAAGGGAAGAAAGTGAAAGAAGTAAAACAACCCAATTTCTGTCTATAGATCAGGTCAAAGGTCATTTAACTCCAGGCCTGCATGGACATACTCAAAGGCAGCTCTCAAAGAAGGAGAAAGGGGCAGCTTATAGATTGGACCAGAGGTCATTTAACTCCAGGTCATCTTTAGCAGCTCCAAGGGAAAAACAGAGATAAGTTTAACAGAAGGGATCTTAGAAAGGCCATCCGGTCGCGCAAGGATCCTAGTGGACAGGGCTAACTCTAATCCCCAGTGTTCCCAAACCTTCTAGCTTAAACCCAACAAGAACATCTAAGAACTGACCCATCCAATTCATACATCAGAGAGCAGGCAATAACATCCACTACACTGGTTAATTCGACTGAAACCAATTCTTAGATATCACATTTAGTGGAAAACATTGAGGGCAAGGAGAGGAGAAACATAGGGCACCTAACAAGGGTGAATCTAATGCCAGATTTCTGATGCGAGCCTAGAAGAACATGAAATAACATGAAAATGTAATTAACAGTGTTAGAAAAACATCACCAATAGTAATAAACTAGGATCCTGTGAAATGTGCTTGATTAATTGATGCAAAACCAGTAACATACATCTGAGCTCAATGGATGTTACAGTCCAGACTTATCCTCCCAGCCTACTACGATACAAATACTCTGCTACTCTCTCCCAAGACTGTTCTAACAGTCAACATGAATCCCTCTAACTACAACGGCAGCAGCTGAACAAAATCGGCCCAACAACAACCTTTACAATTCGTTCTTGGGAATTCTTATAGGAGAATGAGAATAACAGGGGTAGATACAAATTAAATGAATTTCATTAAGACAGAATGGTGGAGGAGTTCTTTCTCATGCTGCTTAATGGCTCTGCAGCTCTCTATGTACTCTGTAGGCTATTTGGAAGCCTCTGTCAGGTCGAAATTGACCTCTGATATGTTCCTTGTAATCCTCTCGGCTATCTGGAGCTCTATGCTGCCTTCTGGATCTGGTTAACTGGTTTAAAGTCTGCGGGCTTCTCCATACCTCCATTACTACTACTCAGACAGTCTTTAATGAAGCTCTGTCAGTGCAATTAACTGCTTATGGGCTCGAGGCGGCATGGAAACTACTGTAGGAAGGTGTACCTCTGGAGAAAACACGTTCTGCTATTAGGTAGCGCAGTTATGACTTGCTAGTGCGCTCATTAGTCTTCAAGCTGAGCCTTGAGTCCTTTGAACACGAGATTAGTCCTTTAAATCTCCAATTACAGGCTCAAATCCCTTAAATCCATCTCTTCTATCCCGTTTGGGCACTGAATTGGCCCCTCTGTGACCCTTGCACAATGAAATAACTTGTCACAAAACCCGAGCAGTGGCGGAGAAATGCCGTGGGGGCCGGAGGAGTGGTGGCGGAACAGTGAAAACAACAGAAATGATGAAAAAGTGGTGGAAGGGATGGTTAATAGAGTAAAAACCCAAAGATTAAACGTTTGGGAGAAATGCAAAGGAAATGGAAGAAATGTAATGAAATAGACGGGAAAGATCGTACGAGGTGGGACCAGGTGCAAAAATCGCAATCGCAATCGGAGCGGGGTGGAGGGCGGAGTGATACCACACAAACTTGTGATGCGATGAGAAATCCTTTGTAAAACTGAAAATATAACAAATTTCCCATTTACAAAGGGAAAACCCCTTATTATATGAGCCGGTCGAAGAATTATGTGGTGGGACCCAGTAGGTCAAATCGCAATCAGAGATCGGAGCGGGTGGCAATCGCAACACACATTTCAAAAGTTCCGATTGCGATTGGGAGTGGGGATGCGATTGAGCACTAACCATTGATCTCGGGTCCAGATCAACGGCGAGGAATGCAATCGGAGGGGCCGTGCGATCAGGGGATCGGGAGATACATTGCGATTGCGATCGGAGGTCGGGGTGCGACTGAGCGCTTACCGTTGGATCCGCAGGGAGATGGACGGGGAGTGCAATTGACGCTCAACTATCGGATTTAATTGACAGATCAACGGGGGATCACAATCGGGGCGACACCACTGGGAGTTGCGATTGCGATCGGATGGGGGTTGCGATTAGCGCTCCACCGTCAGATCTGAACAGCAGATCGACGGTGTATTACATATCGAGGGACTTAATGTAATAAACCGATCGCATCGGAATTTTTCAACGTAACAAAGGAATTTGCCCCTATGACGACCTTCGATGGCGATTGGCGCTTAGGACTTAAGCGCTTGGTCCTAGCGCAAGGCCATGCATGGGAAGTGGTTAGGGGGCTTGCGGTAAGGGGCTAGGCCTTTATAATAAGGTTGGGAAGTGGGTTTTAACTTATTTTAATACATTTCAAGGCCTATGGAGGGTAACGATAGGGGGAAAAGATGGGAATTTGGGAAAATAAAGGCAAGGGAGGGATTTTATGGGGATTTTGGGAAGATTTAGGAGGTAAGAAGGGAAATAGAAGGGGAGAGGAAATAGAAGCTAAGTTGGGGTGAAATAAGAGGGGAAGGGGCCTTTTGGGCATTCTTCTTCATAATAGAGAGGCTTTATGATGGAAATCAGTAGAGGGGATTTCACCAAAGGACAAAAGGCACAAGGAGGCTTCAAGGATGATGCGTTTTCAGGGGAAATGCATTCCTTGAAGGCTCAACAACAATTTAGCCCCCCGTTTGCTTGTCAAAAATTTATAGGGGGGCTAACAGTGGCTCCACATGGGGATGGCTCCTTCTTGAAGGAGTCAAGAATTCAGAAAATAGATCTTTGGTGTAGGCCAGATGCCTGGTGCTAGACTCATCCATTTCCTTCTTTGATCAGCTGCCACAACTATGAAGACATCATATCAGCAGTAAAATCTCCCAAAAAACTACCTACCCATACCATAGTCTTAACATTTTTTCTTCTTGGGTGCATTTGGACTTGTAGACCCTTTTACATCATCAATTTTTACAAACAGGAAAAATAAACCTATTCTACTTCTACCCTTATTACTCCATGAGACCAGATTAGACTGTTGGCCTCATATGTTTCTCTACCTAATCTAATGTCTGCTGGGATTAAACTGTCCAACAGATTTCTTCTCTACATTCTAAGACAGAAATTGAAAAACAGTCAAACTAGGATTGGACAGTCTAGTTTGCTGGACTTTGCAGAAATTAAAAACAACTAACTACATGCTCATACACTGAGCTTTATTTCAGACTTCCTACCTACCCTACTCTACTTGGAAATCTTTGATGTACTAAGTGATACAATAATGCCAATGCAGCCAGTCAAGTAGTAACAAAAAAGGATATGAGCACTGAATGCCTGTCAGAGATAACCACAAGGTGCTCTGCATGTGGTTCTTCAAAACTATGGTCACCATCAGTAGTGACCATTTCTGATGAATATGGCCCGTGCTAAAGATCAATGCTAGAGTATTCGAGCAAATCAGGGCCTCCATGTACTCTACCATAGGATCGACGAATGCATGATGTACCAGCTCCTTCTTTATGCCTTCCATGATTAGTAGGCTGTCTATGTCCTGGAGAGCTTTGTTTTCTGCGTTTTCCACTGCATCTTCAAAGCGGCTCTTGAGAACTGGATCATCTTCTTCTTGCACATCGAACAGCAGCGGAATCTCTTCACTTTTAGGGGGCGGGAGACTTTCCAAGAATGCTCTCGGGTCTCTGAACTTGTATCATATCTCCTGTAAGTTCAAAAGTTCGAGCTCAGCTTCATATCTCTCAACCACCAAATCCAAAAAAAATTTCTTAAGCACGGGCTGATTATCGAGAGGTGAGCTGAGAGGGACAATTTTTGGAAGGTCCTCCCATTCAATTTCTACCAGTACACTCGCTATTCCATACTGAAACTCTGCTATGAGGCTTGGATCTATTTCTGCAAATGGTTCAGAGTCTTCCATTAGCGAAGTGACTAGATCTTTGGCATGGATGATGTTGTATTGCGACATGGTCTCCCAGTGGAGTCACGTGAAACCAATATAATCAGTGGCTTGCTGATCACCAATGGAGTCTTTTATCATTTAGGAATTGTGGAGTCGCCAGGTGGATGATTTACAACTTATTGTCTACCACAGTGGTTTACCAAATCAAGGCTAATGGGTCTATTCCCTAGCGGAGTCGCCATTATGTTGGGGTTCCTATGTTTTGGCAGATTTGGCAATACCAAAAGATAAGACAACATCAAACCACTTTGGGGCCTTAGGATCTAGCCCTCCTGGACCCGGAGAGAGATCTCTCCAATCAGAGCAAAGAATGATATATCTTTGAAGCTCAAAAAAGATGTTAGGCTAGTTATGAAGCACAAAGGGGGGTTTAAAATGATTTGGTTGGTTGGTTGCTGGGTTGAGTCATGAGATCACAGACTGGGAAAGTAATGGGAGAAAAGGAACAAAGCAGCAGGATGCTTCAGCAAAGGGGATAGGTCAAGAAAGTGCTATCCATTGGGATATGGAGTCATGAAAGGAGAATTACTTGCAACCACTAGCCAAGGCTTTCAAAGGGAAAGTCATCTATACTAGAGGATCTTTTTAGATAGATGATGGAATGGAACATTAAGGGAAGAAAGTGAAAGAAGGAAAACAACCCAATTTCTATCTATAGATCAGCTCAGAGGTCATTTAACTCCAGGCCTGATTGGACATACTCAAAGGCAGCTCTCAAAGAAGGAGAAAGGGGCAGCTTATAGATTGGACCAGAGGTCATTTAACTCCAGGTCAGCTTTAGCAGCTCCAAGGGAAAAACAGAGATAAGTTTAACAGAAGGGATATTAGAAAGGCCAGCCGGTCGCGCAAGGATCCTAGTGGACAGGGCTAACTCTAATCCCCAGTGTTCCCAAACCTTCTAGCTTAAACCCAACAAGAACATCTAAGAACTGACCCATCCAATTCATACATCAGAGAGCAGGCAATAACATCCACTACACTAGTTAAATTGACTGAAACCAATTCTTAGATATCACATTTAGTGGAAAACATTGAGGGCAAGGAGAGAAGAAACACAGGGCACCTAACAAGGGTGAATCCTATGCCATATTTCTGATGCGAGCCCAGAAGAACATGAAACAGCATGAAAATGAAATTAACAGTGTTAGAAAAACATCACCAATAGTAATAGACCAGGATCCTGTGAAATGTGCTTCATTAATTGATGCAAAACTAGTCACATACATCTGAGCTCAATGGATGTTACAGTCCAGACTTCTCCTCCCAGCCTACTACGATACAACTACTCTGCTACTCTCTTCCAAGACTGTTCTAACAGTCAACATGAATCCCTCTAACTACAGCGGCAGCATCCGAACAACATCGGCCCAACAACAACCTTTACAATTTGTTCTTGGGAATTCGTATAGGAGAATTAGAATAACAGGGGTAGATACAAATTAAATAAATTTCATTAAGACAGAATGGTGGAGGAGTTCCTGCCCATGCTGCTTAATGGCTCTGTAGCTCTGTATGTACTCTGTAGGCTATTTGGAAGCCTCTGTCAGGTCAAAATTAACCTCTGATATGTTCCTTGTAATCCTCTCGGCTGTCTGGAGCTCTGCGCTGCATTCTGGATCTGATTAACTGGTTTAAAGTCTGCGGGCTTCTCCATACCTCCATTACTACTGCTCAGACAGTCTTTAATGAAGCTCTGTCAGTGCAATTAACTGCTTATGGGCTCGAGGCGGCATGGAAACTGTTGTAGGAAGGTGTACCTCTGGAGAAAACACATTCTGCTATTAGGTAGTGCAGTTATGACTTGCTGGTGTGCTCATTAGTCTTCAAGATGAGCCTTGAGTCCTTTGAACATGGGATTAGCGCTTTAAATCTCCAATTATAGGCTCAAATCCCTTAAATCCGTCTCTGCTATCCCGTTTGGGCGGTGAATTGGCCCCTCTGTGACCCCTGCACAATGAAATAACTTGTCACAAAACCCGGGCAGTGGCGGAGAATGCCGTGGGGGCTGGAGGAGTGGCGGCAGAACAGTGAAAACAACGGAAATGATGAACAAGTGGCGGAAGGGGTGGTTAATAGAGTAAAAACCCAAAGATTAAACGTTTGGGAGAAATGCAAAGGAAATGGAAGAAATGTAATGAAATAGACGGGAAAGATCGTACGAGGTGGGACCGGGTGCGAAAATCACAATCGCAATCGGAGCGGGGTGAAGGGCGGAGTGATACAACACAAAATTGTAATGCAATGAGAAATCCTTTGTAAAACTGAAAATATAACAAATTTCCCATTTACAAAGGGAAAACCCCTTATTATATGAGCCGGCGGAAGAATTATGTGGTGGGACCCAGTAGGTCAAATTGCAATTGGAGATCGGAGCCGGTGGCAATCGCAACACACATTTCAAAAGTTTCGATTGTGATTGGGAGTGGGGACGTGATTGAGCACTAACCGTTGATCTCGGGTCTAGATCAACGGTGGGGAATGAAATCGGAGGGGCAGTGCGATCGGGGGATCGGTTGATACATTGCGATTGCGATCGGAGGTCGGGGTGCGATTGAGTGCTGACCATTGGATCGGCAGGGAGATGGACGGGGAGTGCAATTGATGCTCAACCGTCGGATCTAATTGACAGATCAATGGTGGGGAAGTGGATCGGGGGATCGCAATCGGGGCGGCACCACTGGGAGTTGTGATTGCGATCGGACGGGGGTTGTGATTAGCGCTCCACCGTCAGCTCTGAATAGCAGATCGACGGTGTATTACATATCGCGGGACTTAATGTAATAAACTGATCACATCGGACTTTTTCAACGTAACAAAGGAATTCGCCCCTCCGACGACCTCCGATGGCAATTGGCGCTTAGGAATTAAGCGCTTGGTCCTAGCGCAAGGGCATGCATGGGAAGTGGTTAGGGGGCTTGCGGTAAGGGGCTAGGCCTTTATAATAAGGTGGGGAAGTGGGTTTTTAACCCATTTTAATACATTTCAAGGCCTAGGGAGGGTAACGATAGGGGGAAAAGATGGGAATTTGGGAAAAAAAAGGCAAGGGAGGGATTTTATGGGGATTTTGGGAAGATTTAGGAGGTAAGAAGGGAAATAGAAGGGGAGAGGAAATAGAAGCTAAGTGGGGGTGAAATAAGAGGGGAAGGGGCCTTTTGGGCATTCTTCTTCATAACAAAGAGGCTTTATGATGGAAATCAGTAGAGGGGATTTCACCAAAGGACAAAAGGCACAAGGAGGCTTTAAGGATGATGCGTTTTCAGGGGAAATGCATTCCTTGAAGGCTCAACAACAATTTCGCCCCCCGTTTGCTTGTCAAAAATTTATAGGGGGGCTAACATGTCTTAAATTTATTTGTTCTTTATGTAATTTACCATGTATATCAACAACACAATTCAGCAATAAAAACATTAAACACAACAGTAATATAATATAGGAGTTCACCCAAAATCCCGTGGGCTACGTCTCCTTTGAGTCTTGTAAGCTAGACTCGGCTCTTTGGAATTAAGGTAATTGTTCTTTTAAAAGTTTCATACTTAACACTAGTGAATAAAAAAATGATTCAAAGGGCTGAGAATACCATTAAACATCCCTCTAATGGCTGTCCAAATTCTGCAAACAGATTTAGGCTCATGTTAACACATTTCCTTCTGTCGGTGCACTAAGCTACTCTGAGCTTCTAAATGGCACAAAATCCCTCAGAATTCTATTTAAATCACTGAAACCACTACTTATATATACAACAATGATCATACATCAAATTTAAATTGATAAATTGCTTAAATCAAGCACAACAATCCCAAAAATGGCTATCCTCCACAGTTTGCCCAGGGCTGCCCACAACTTCACATCAACTTCTCGAGCTGTATAAGTTATCAAAATGTTTAGAAAACACTTCCATTGGTTCCAAAATGTTTTAATTATTTGAAATAGACTATTATTTCATCAAAAACAGCCTCTGACTACTCCGGCTTCACCTCCAAACACTGTAGGCACCCCCTGGCACTAGGGTCAAAGAAAACTTCTCTGCAGAGTTTTCGACCTCTAGAAGTTCTCAAAACTTTCTGAAACCTCTTTCATTAGATTCAGAATCAAATTTTTAGTCAAGAATGACCGCTGATTTGCTGCAAATGGCCTCTAGCTCTCCAGGCTAGGCCCTACACTCGTGCTGGAAAAATTGGCAAAAATGGCCTCTAGAACTTAAATGAAGTTTTTCGACTTTCTAATGTTCTATACATGCTCTAAAAACCATATAAAAAGATTCAAATCGTAGGAATTAGACAAAAATGACTATTTTTTTTACCTTAAACAGAGAAATACAGCCCAGTACAATGCCTTCTTCCTGATGGCCCTGATGGCTCCTTCATCTTCCTTGAAGCTTAAACCTCTGAAGATGAGCTTTGTTTAACCTGAAACCTACTCCAATGAGTCCATAAGGTCAAAGAAACCCAAAATTGACTCAAATTGCAGTCAATTTGGTTCCATAATGAGAGAGTTATGACTTATGCAAGAAAAATGCCCAATGTCCCCAAAAAACCCCACTAAAAGTGGAGGAACTACCAGTTAATGTCGACAAAATAGCCAACCTCCCGAAAATGGCGGAGGCACTCCAAAATTGGTAGAACTTGTTAGGTTGGCATTTAATGTTTTGAGTGGTGGTCACATGTACCAAACTCGCCAAAATGGCTGACTTAACCATGTATCTAATGGTTTCATTAAAGGTTATAGTGTTGCCCTGGTTATATGTCTGCGAAGACTGTGGTCACCCAAGCCTTAACCACCAGATCGTGAAGCACTTGGCTCCAAGTGCTGGTCATGTGAAGCGGGGCTAATCTTGAGGGGCTAGCCCTCTAAGTTTTCTGCCCAATAGAATTTTAAACTTTAAATAATTTTCGGCGCCAAGAAATGTTAACATATGCTACGGTGGTGCAGTGGTTGGTCATTGCACTGTCGGGCATGAAGTCAGGAGTTTAAATCCTATTTGGTATACACAAGTTTTAACAAACCATCCACCTCTGGCTTGGGGCCACGTGGCGGCCTCCAGGCTTACCACGTGGCACCCTCTAATTGGCCACCAAACTGTAAAGTCAACCAATCAACAAATGAAATGCTGCCACTTGGCAAAATGTAATACGCCCAAACGAAATATTCTAAGGGAATATTCTTTGGAATATTCCAAAGAATATTGTCTTTTTTAATTTTTCCAAATTTGAAAATTCAACCCTGATCAACTGAATTTTGGAGTTTACTGGGTGATTTCAAAGCTC
Source organism: Pinus albicaulis (assembly GCA_034641835.2). NCBI lineage: Eukaryota > Viridiplantae > Streptophyta > Pinopsida > Pinales > Pinaceae > Pinus > Pinus albicaulis. The sequence continues at coordinate 139,233 of JAXQQM020059941.1, forward strand.
AATAACTTTTGCATACGAGCTTGGTTTTGAGAACCGTTCACGGTGCCAGAATCGCAGCGACGAGACCTTTCTGGTCGTTCAGGTTTGAAACTCTTCCAAGAATTTTTAATTTTGAGCTAAAACTCTGGTCCATGATCCAGTTCTGATCACTAAGTTATTATGTAGTTGTTCTTTTAGATTTTTAATATCGCTTTTCAAGGTGTCGTTCTCTTCATCCATTTCTTGTTTATTATGTTCTATTTCTTGGATTTTACCATTCATTTCTTGAAGTTCAATTTCGAGTGTGATTATTTTATTTTCTAATGATTTGTGGTTGTATTCAAGCATGGTAGTTAGTTCTAGTTTAAAATGGTTTTCTCTTTCTTCTCTTCATATTTCTAAAGATTCAATGTACTCATAAAGACTCTCTAAGGTAATTTTACTTGGTTTGCCTTTGCTAGAGGGGGGCTTAGAAATATGAGTGGAAGTATTCATAGTGTAATAAATCAAAAATTAACAAGGGGAGGGTAAGTAGGAATGTGTGCACCTGTAAAAAATAACCAATGCAAGGTTGTCACCACACCTTAGAGGTTGTTGGAGTCCAGTAATTTGTTAGAAAATTATATACTAGTGAGAAATGGAACACATAAATTATGCAATAACACAAACACAAAAATAACATATAAAACAAGATAGACACATATATATGTGGTTCACCAAACTTGGGCTACGTCCACATAAACAACTAGTCCTTCCTTTCTATTATCCAACAAAATGAAGAGACACAACCTACAACAGACCCACTATAATATCCTCTACTCTCTCAAAATAGTCCCCCTTGCTATTTCTCGCTCAAAGTATATACACCATACACAGATGCAATACAATACCATCATACAATAGAGGGGTTCCATTCTAGGGAAAAAAACCCTAAATTAAACATAACTTCTACCATCAGATCATCCGCCTAATGAAGGGCCCAGATTGGCTATGAAATTAAAATATTTTATAAGGCAATTTTACATTTGTTTTTAGCTTCGGGGGCGCTGCCCTCAAAACCCCCCGCTGGGGGGGGGGATCTAAAAGGTCACTGCCACCCCCCCTTGGACCCCCCTGAAAGTGATTAAACGATGGGAGGCGTTTCCGCCCCATTAAGAACAGGGGTCCAACACGACGATACATCTAAATAAAGAAGAAAATCAAGCTCCACACCCAACATAATTGGTGTCACTTGCAGTAGAGTGCACTGTAGAGATTATTTAGACCATATGAGCAACTGTTCTAACCAATCTTTTGGATGACCTTTACCAAATTGTACTTGCTTGTCGAAATTCAGTTTGGAAATCCTCACAGCGTAATCTGCAGAATTAAAAATCGAGCCGATACTTTGACTTCAACCATAGTGTTTCGTTGGCTTCTTCAGAACATACCCGAAATTCAGTTATTGTGACTTGATCCCTTCCTCATGGAGAATACATGACCACACTAGAGAATACATGACAAGTTCAGATCAACAGAGATAATCAAATGCACTGGAGAATACACGACCGCACCGGAGAATACAAGACTACACCACAACACTTACACCATATTACTAAAGCTTGAGACAAGAGTCGTGACTATATTGGAGGTGAGACCATGTATTGTAGTGTCAGGACAGACAATACAGGACCGCACCCAGGTTCGGATCAACAGAGATAATTAAATGAACCCTGACCGCAAAGATAATTTGAGCTATTTTTTTTCTTTCAAATGCACCAAAAAATACCAAGAAAGTTCGAGACATAGTCCTGAGGCGAGACCATGTATTGCAGTGTCAGGATGACTGCGTCGAGGGATCACATACAACTGAGTTGAGATAATAACCATAGGACCGCACCAGAGAATACACGACCACACCGAGGTTCAGATCAATAGAGATAATTAAATACACTGTAGAGGTATTGTTTTATAATTTTATACATTTAAATAAACATGGAACCCGATTTCTATCTAGAATACTTATCCTCACTTTACTATGAAGATTCTTAGGCTTTTTACAATACCATGAGTCAATACCATAGCCTTTCAATACCAGTTACTAAAAAAAACTTTCTTATTTAAATAGCATTTTTTTCATTAATCAATTTAATTAAAAAGAAAAAATAGAAAAATTACTTAAGATATAAATCTCAACAAAAATTCTAAAACATAACATTAAATTTAAATCCCTTCCACTCATAATTAGTTAAAATTGTGAAAGTTCAAAATAAAAATAAAAATTTATAAAAATATAAAAAAGAAACCTGAAAATGAACTAAAATACACTTTAAGATGATTTTGAAGTTTTTTTATTTTATTCCATTTAAAGTATTTTTATTTTAAGTGTCATATTTTAAACATTTTAATCATTAGCAATGAGTCTAGTTTTTTACTAAAATTATGAACTTTTCGATTTATTTTACAAAGTATCAGATTTTTTTAATTTATTCAGGTCATGTTGACTTCAATGGTTAAAAGAGACTCTCGTTTAGTCACAAGCCGAGAGATTGTTTTTTTAATTAATTTTATGTTACTGTGGTCGTGTACAATCGATACTTTGATCAAAATTCATAATTTTCCTTTTATTTACACAACTAATATTTCTTGCCTTTATTTATTATATTGTGCTCTTATTTTTGGAAAATTAGTGACCCGAAGATCTCCAAAATATATTTTTTTTAATGTGATTTGATTATGTGGATGCTGCTATATAGGTAGACTTAGAACTCCATTTTCTTACCTATGCAGGTTTTTTGTTTTGTCGTGTCTATTACGAGAATAGGGTGGGTGGTGCTCTTGCAAGAGATGGAATTTTTTTGGAAGAATGTTTATGGGTGATCTTCAATCACGTCTACAGTAGAATTGGAAGTTTGAGTCGGTTCGTACGCGGAGATGAAAAGAAGGACCTGGGAAATTGTAAAATAACTTTATTGAAACTTTAGTTGCATCATTGTTTAAATTCTTATTTTATTCAAATTGTTAAATAATTTTTCTTAAACACACACATGGTGTATGAGAAGATAAAACACACAAATAGGACAGATAGGAATTCGTTGTTTATTACCATTGATATGATGTACATTTATAATACAATGAGTTGACCCTTGGATTCATCTTCCAAGGTCACTTGGACTCCTTTGTGACTCTTCGCCTTCCACACCTACCCATAGAGGATTAGGTGTTCAAAATTCCCCCCCTTAATCTGAAGGGGTATGTATGAGTCCAAGAAGAGAGTTGTAATACAAATTTTCAAAGTATGCATGGCAGCACTTAGGTTGAATCATCTCTCTGAAATGTTGGCATAAATAGGTGGTTTAAGGATGACCACCAACACTGGAACACAACGCTTATTGCAGTTCCCAAAACTCTTCCTAAACTAGCAAGAAGCTGAGGGCTTCTGCTAGAGGAAGTGTCCCTCATATTTGAAGAGGGAGACCTTCAACCTAAAATAAGGGAAGTCTACAACCTGTGATGGTTTAAGGATGACCACCAACACTAGAATGCTTGATGCATTTCCTAGAACTCTTCCAAACCTGGCAAGAAGCTGAAATCTTCTGCTAGAGGAAGTGTTCTAAAAGAGGAAGAATATGAACCTCACATGGATGGTTTAAGGTTGTCCACCAACCAAAGGCATGCTCATGGGCATCCGTGTCTCTGGCTACAACTCTGAATCTGGAATGATGAATTGTGGCTCAGGTTCGCTTGAACTACTGTGTCTCTGGCTACAACTCTGAATCTAGAATGAGAGATTGTGGCTCAGGCTCGCTTGATGTGACTTTGAAGCTTGTAGATGACCACCATTTTCCCCCCTGTCAGGTACAAGGTGAGATGATGGTGAAAACTCAACTGCAAGATTGTTCAATATTTTAGAACAAGTTTTGATATGTGACTTAAACATCTTCTTGGTTGTTGATGCCCATTGCTAAGAAGCGATCGATCCAAGATGAATCTTTGTTCTTGCAGGAGACCTGTTTCTGAAGCATCTGTGTGAATAATGGGTGTGCCGACCACAGTGCTTGCATGGGTGAAGATCAAAACAGTGATCTTTCATATGGCCAACGCAATCATAGTGTTGGCATTTTATAATTTTTTGTTGCTGTTGCTGTGGAAGAGGAGTGGGATCTAGAACAGCTGAATGTGAACTGTCATAAAGAAATCCAGCACCCTGAAATTTGATGGGTTTGGAGTAGTCTGGAATATGAAAGGGAAACTCCTTGTCATATCCAAGACCTGTTCGATGCTTGTTGTAGACAAGCTCTTCCCAAGGTGATCCAGATTTATGCAGGAACGCAATAGAATAAACATATAACCATAAATAAAAATATGCAGCAGAAATAACACTTCATTTCATTAATATCAAAGAACTAAAATTTGCTTACAGATAGAATGGAAATAAAACTAGCTAGGGCGCTGGTACCTATCTCTGAGAAGAGATGTGGTGGCTATAGGCCTCTGAACTGAGTTAAAGTGAGGCTAAAGGGCCTATTTATTATTTAGAAACAATGGGAAATCCTAAATAGCCAAAACCCTAACCCTAGGAGATGAAACACCAAAACTATGGGCCCCGTTTGGGTAAATTGGTGTTTCAACTTCCCAGGGGCGTAACTTTGGCATACGATCTCCGTTTGATGCATACCATACCTCGTTAGAAAGATTTATTTGAGGAATACAAATTTTGAATGAGAAAAATCAGTCCATGGACCCATGTTGCTCTCTGTTTTCCCAAAAAATTTCGTTCAGGGCCTCAAAATGGCTCCGGAAGTTCAGGACCCGAAAAACTGCTAAAAATAGTAAGTTGTGCCGAAACTGAAAAACTGAAAGAGACAATGGTGGGGCCCCAAGTGGAATAGGCGGGTGACAACCAATATCCACCTGGATCATTCCTCCCCCCTTAGGAAGCAATGGTCCCCATTGCATTAAGTTCCTCCATGAGATGAGGAAATTTCTGCTAAACTTGGTCCCTGGTGAACCACTTTCCTTGGTGCAGGAGTTGGCCAGATTTGACAACCTGATACAGTTGGATCTTCTGTTGGTGAGTGTTCTTGATTTGCATGTCCATGATACAATCTGTGGTGGCCTGTTCCATGCAGTCTGGGTTTAACTTTATTGGTGTGAGTTGTTCTGCAATATCAGAGGTGTCCAGTAGAGGTGGGAAGTAAGGATGAAGGTGGTCCACATTGAATACTAGGTGCAGACCAAGGAATGGTGGAATACTCAGCTCGAAGGCATTGTTCCCTACAGCCTTGGTGATGGTGTACGGCCCGTATCAGAGCAGGCGAAGCTTGCAGTGGGGTCTTGTGATGCACTCCTTCTGCAAATGTAGCCATACTTTGTCGCCCACCTGGAACTTGTGTGGCACCCGGTGTTAATCATGGCGTTGCTTGTACTTAGCATTGACTCTATCCAATATTTCATGAACCTATTGGCAGATGTGTTGAATGTGCTCGATGAAGCTATTTTCTTTGTCGATGTCAGAATAGACATGAGCCGAATCAGCCTGAGTAGCCGCAAATGGCATGGCTACGTCAATGGGACATAGTGGCTGGAATCTCAATCCCACCTGAAAGGGGCTATGGCTGAATGAAATGTGGAGAGCCTGATTATAACTATGTTGTACTTAGGGGAGGCTCTCGTCCCATGTGCGTGGATGCTTTGAATTTTACATGCGCAGAATGTGTATAATCATTCTGTTGACGACCTTTGTCTGGCCATCTGTTTGGGGATGGAAAGCTATGGACTTGGTGAGCTTGGTGTCCAGCATTGACCAGAGGCTGGACCAAAATGTGCTGAGGAACCTACTATCCCGATCTGATATGATAGACTGTGGGATCCCAAAGTGCACCCACACTCGTTCAAAGAAGAGTTTAGCAGTGGCTTCTGCTGTGATATTCTTCTTGCAGGCCGCCATAATGTCCATCTTCGAGAATCTGTCGACGACCACAAAAACACAGTCATTTCCCTGCTTAGTAGAAGGTAGGCCCGACATGTAATCCATGGAGATGGATTCCCAAGGTCAACTAGGGGTAGGTAGAGGAGTATATAGGCCTTGCTTCTTGATGGTCGGTTTGGCAATGGCACAAGCAGTGCAGGATCTGATGTGCTTCTCGACATCCTTTCAAAGGTTCGGCCAATAGAAATACTTCTGCAGGATTGCTACTGTTTTCTCGACCCCGAAATGCCCAGCGACTCGACTGTAGTGTGCTTCCCATATCATCTTGGCACGCTCGCTTCAAGGAACACAAAGGTGTCCCATGTGACATAAAAGTGCATCTTGGAGGTGAAAATTTGGAACTTGCGTACCCCCCAAGAGTGCCTTGTAAGTTTGGCCGAATTCTGGGTCACTCTCATAGAGAAGTGGCCAATCAGAAGTCTCGTGCCCATAAGAGTTGAGCACAGTGGTGAGCGCCACGATCGGTGGTCGGCTGAGGCAGTCTGCAACATGATTGGTGCTACCCTTCTTGTACTTGATGTTCAAATGAAACTGTTGCAGATATGTGGACCACTTCTGATGGCAATCATTCTGCAACTTCCCCTGTGTCTGTATGAACTGCAGGGGTTGGTGGTCTATGTGGATGATTGTTTCCTTCCCCAAAATGTAATGCTTCCATTGTCGAAAAGCTTGCACAATGGAATACATTTCTTTGTCATAAGTGGGATACTTGCGAATTGTGTCAGACAATGTCTCACTGTGATATGCCACTGGATGTCCCTGTTGAGTAAGAACTGCCCCAATAGCATAGTCAGAGGCATCTGTCTCGATCTCAAATGGTTGTTGCAAGTCTGGTAAAGTGAGCACTGGGGCAGAACAGAGGCAATTTTTCAGTTCTGTGAACGCCTTCTGTTGAGGTTCCGACCAAAAAAAATTTTCTCTCGCTCCTCCCTTGGTGACTTGACTCAAGGGCCAAGTGATATGAGAGAATCCCAACACGAACCTCCGATAGAAATTAGCAAGACCCAGAAAGCTGCGAAGCTCTGTTATAGTGGTTGGGGCTGGCCAATCCCGAATGACTTGGATCTTGGCTGGATCCACATGCACCTCCCTTTCATCAATAATGTATCCCAAATATTGAACCTGGGTCATGCCAAAAGTGCACTTCTCCAAATTGGCACACAACTTGTGTTGCCGCAGTGTTTGGAGGACTCTTCGGATGTGGTGAAGGTGCTCTTCCCAAGTCTGGCTGAAGATCAGAATGGCATCCAAGTACACCACTACAAATGAGTTGGTGAATGGCCGCAAGATGTCGTCCATCATCCTCATGAAGGTTATGGGAGCATTCATACCCCCGAAAGGCATGACCAGCCATTCCAAAAGGCCTTCGATAGCTTTGAAGGCAGTCTTCCACACATCGGAGGGTTCAATTGGCACCTGGTGATACCCAGACTTCAAGTCGATCTTGCTGAAATATTTTTCACCTTTGAGTTGGTCCAAAAGGTCATCAATCCGTGGGATCGGGTACCTATTTCGGACAGTGATCTTGTTCAGCACCCGATAGTCAATACAGAGTCTCCACATCCCATCCTTCTTCTGTACCAACACGATCGAGCTCCCACAGTGATCCAGGGTAAAATCTTGATACCCTTAACCAAGACCTTTTAATTCGGCTGATAAATAGAATTGCATTTACTTAAAGACATTAAAGAACTTAAATGAACAACTGTAGCTGTAAATAAGAGGAACATAAATGAACAAGATCAGCAATCATAAGAACACGGCGTTTGATGACGGAGTTCGTCCAGGAGGGACTACATCTCCGGGCCTCGGTGTCAAGATGGTGTAGGCCGCTGCATTATGTGTTGTGAGAAGAAGATGTACATGGATGTGTTTCACTATGACATACAAGGAATAAATTTCCCTCACGCAGGAGTGGCTTGACTTCTTTAAGAGATGTTCCACTGCGGAACTCTCATACATAAAGAAAGACTCCTATCAGTATGACCATAGCTGACATGTAGCAAACAAGAGTATCCCGCCAATCCTGGCAAACAAGGGATCTCAAAATACACATAGCAAATAAGAGCATCCCGCCAATGTGGCATAAAAGGGGCTCATACATGACACAAATCCATAGCTGAAAAGTACATCAATAACAACACAAAGCAAGATCCTTCAACTCATATATCAACCGGGATCTGCAAGACATAATGCATCTCAACGAGAAATAACGAAAGAAGTACATGGAAATCACCTCATATACCTCATGCTGCCATTTGCTGAAGGCTGAGCAGCTCTGCGGCAGAATCTGAAAACACCATCAATCTTGTGGCGTCGAGAAAGTGGAAAACGACTGCTCACATGTGCAAATCCGACACCGGCATAGTCCACTTCCAAAAGTGGCTGGAAAATCGAAAACTCAGATGCAGAAACTGAGCACGCCATCAAACTCGTGGCGTCGAGTAGTGCTGAAATGACATATAATTTGTCCCATTTGGACAAAGTCGAAATTTCGCCCTCCTGAAAATTGAGCCTCAATCAGGGTTCCGCCTGCCTCTTTCTGAGCTCATGGTTCCACTTCACCTGCAGTAAAAAATAATATTTCTCGATCTACGTGCGCGCTCCCTGCTGCTCCATGGCCTGGGCGCACTGGTAAAAAGACGAGTTTATATAAAAAATGCTGGGCGGACTTACCCAAGTCCGACCGTTGGCGCATTGGTTAAAACTTAGAAAACGTGGAGGAGAGGTCGGGGGATCAAATCCCGCCCCTCCATACTTAGCACGCGTTTTTGTTTGAAATACCAAGTATGGCGCGTTTTTTTTGTTTTAATTTGTTATGGAGTGGGTCGGGCCCGCATTGGGCGGCCCGCCCATCCAACCGCACGGTAATACATAACCATTATATATATAAATGATGTTGGTGCGTTGTTGAATTTGTTGGGCCGTTGGTTTTTATATTGTTATGTTGGGTTGTGTGTTGGGCCGCCCGTGGAGCGGGCCGGCCAACATGGCTGGGCGGGTTCGATTCCCGCCGGCCCATTTAAATATGGTGCCATCTATGCCGACGGGGGTGGCGGGGCTCACGGCCCCCACCCCCTTTTTTTTTTAATAATTTTTGTTTAATAAAACAAACAATTCCCTTTTGAAAAATTCGGTTTTGGACCGAAGGAGGCAATCTAAATAAGCAACAATTTTGCCCGGAATCTGGCCTGCGCTTGCCGGAATCCGGTGGCCGGATTTGGTCCAAATTGCGTCCTCTTTAAGGCTGCCACATCACCAAGTCAACCTGGAACTTTGACCGCTTCTAACTCCTTCATACGGACTCGGAATTGAGTGCCGTCTGCGCCGTTGGATTCAGAATTTCGAGATCTACAACTTGAACTTGGTTCGAGAACAATCTGAACACTTTGATTTTTGAGCCTTTTACTCAGGCCACCTGTAATTGTACCTGATTATTCCACCTGGATCAAACCTCCCCACTGAGGAGCTTTTGGTCCTCCAAAAGCATTAAACTTTACCTATCATCAACTGTCTGCAACTGTCGTTGAAAGGCGCATCCCCACATGACTCCTTCACCTGGCGTACTTCGGAATCAAGAATCAAGATGCAAAGCCAACACCTGCAACTGCTGAAATGCAAATGTCTGAAAAGGCACATCCCATGAAGATTCCTTCACCTCACGTACTTCGGAATCGGAATGCCAACACCTGCCCAAAGCTGCAATGAACATTACATTCTCAATGTGACCAACAATGACCCAGATGTTTCCATACTTGCCACGAGTTTATAACATGTACTCGGTGGTCAAGCTTACAGCAAAATGGAAATCATACATCAACAAAGTTACAAGACCAGGCCTCATCGTCGCATTTCGAAGTGATGGAAAAACTCCTCATCACTTTTACATGAAAGAAATGCATCAGACGACTCATACAACATGACCAAAACATAAACATCGCATCTCAAAGTGATGTCACACATCATCACTTTTACATGAAAGAGATCTACCACACAACTTATACAACAAGGCCAAAAACAATATCATGGTCGCTTAAACGAGTGATGGAAACACATCATCACTTTCATAATAAAAATGCGACAAATGACTTACAAGTGTGGCCATGACAAGCTTAACATCTCTAGAAAAAACAATCTAGAATAACCACTTCTCATTTATTAAAACGAGTGGATCATTTCCTTGTGGTGAACTTGCTTGTCGATCAGCTCTTTCGACTGGTGTATACACGGGCGCCTTGGCTTTATGGCACTGTTCTGGATGAAGTTTCCAGCATGTGGCTCTTTGGTGGCCACTTCGGTCACAATGGGTGCAAAAGTTCTTTTTCCTCCAAACCTTCTTAACTGATTTCCTTTCCTGTTGGGGAGAAGGCTTTTCATGCCTCTTCCGCCTTTGTGCTACCAGCCTCTTCCAGCACTCAGAAATCACATGGTTATTTAAACCAAAAAATAAACAAGTTTTACGATGCCATATTTTACGACCGTGGTTATCAACATTATTGTAATTAAAATGCACTTTGGAATAATGAGACTTAGTATACCTTCTGTGGTGGTCTTTGGTGCCATCATGATGATGGGAGCTCGCCTCGGTTCCTTCACTACAACGTGCACTACCGTGGAACGATGGCGAAGTGTCCCTATCATTCCTCTTCCTTGGAGAGTTCATCATTATCTGTTTGCCCTTGATGTCCTTCGAACATCCTTCACCACTGTACCCCAAACCTGCATAACGAGGTCGTTGCACAACCTCCAATGGTTCGGTGATGCCTTGGCCACGAATGCCAAGTCCTCCTCCTCTGTACCCCATTTTGGTGAGGAGTTTCATGCCGATACCTGTGATGGGTATCTCCACACTTCCAACTGAAATTATATCATGTGAAGAAACTGAAGAAAAATCAACACTATTTACCTTAGGTGTTGATGGCGAAACAGATGAAGAAAGCTGTTGTAAGCCTTCGTCGCGCTTCACTTCTATCACTGCCTCTGACATGGCTTGTAGCTGAAGCTGCATCTGCTGCATCTCCTCCTTCTCTTTCTGTAGGAATGCTTTTAAGGCATCATGATCTCTCTGAAGAGTTTCGTTGTTGCGTTTCAAATCTTCCCACGCCTCTGTCGTGGCTTGCAACTGAAGCTGCAACTGCTGCTTCTCTTCCTTCTCTTCCTGTAAGAATGCCTTCAAGGCATCATGATCTGCTTGCAGAATTTCATTGTTGCGCTTCCAATCTTCCAACTCTTCTGTTGTGGTTTGCAACTGAAGCTGCAACTGTTGTTTTTCCTCCTTCTCTTTGTGTAGGAGGGTCTTCAATTCTTCGTTCTCTGCTGCTTGTTTTTCGTATGCCTCGTACAATATGTCCGCTTTCTCGGACACCCTGAGCATGGTTTCATACATGTCCTTGACACTTTCCATGGCTCAACTCAGCAAACGTTCAATGTTCACGCCCTGCAATCCAATCAACAAGAATACCTGCTCCGATACCACTTGATCCAGGGTAAAATCTTGATACCCTTAACCAAGACCTTTTAATTCGGCTGATAAATAGAATTGCATTTAATTAAGACGTTAAAGAACTTAAATGAACAACTGTCGCTGTAAATAAGAGGAACATAAATGAACAAGATCAACAATCATAAGAACACGTCGTTTGATGACGGAGTTCGTCCAGGAGGGACTACATCTCCGGGCCTCAGTGTCAAGATGGTGTAGGCCGCTGCATTATGTGTTGTGAGAAGAAGATGTACATGGATATGTTTCCCTATGACATACAAGGAAAAATTGCCCTCACGCAGGAGTGGCTTGACTTCTTTAAGAGATGTTCCACTGCGGAACTCTCATACATAAAGAAAGACTCCTATCAGTATGACCATAGCTGACATGTAGCAAACAAGAGTATCCCGCCAATCCTGGCAAACAAGGGATCTCAAAATACACATATGAAAAGGAGCATCCCGCCAATCTGGCACAAAAGGGACTCATACATGACACAAATCCACAGCTGAAAAGTACATCAATAACAACACAAAGCAAGATCCCTCAACTCATATATCAACCGGGATCTGCAAGACATAATGCATCTCAACGAGAAATAAAGAAAGAAGTACATGGAAATCACCTCATATACCTCATGCTGCCATTTGCTGAAGGCTGAGAAGCTCTGCGGCAGAATCTGAAAGCACCATCAATCTTGTGGCGTCGAGAAAGTGGAAATCGACTGCTCTCATGCAAAAATCTGACACCGGCAAAGTCCACTTCCAAAAGTGGCTGGAAAATCGAAAACTCAGATGCAGAAACTGAGCACGCCATCAAACTCGTGGCGCTGAGTAGTGCTGAAACGACATATAATTTGTCCCATTTGGACAAAGTCGAAATTTCGCCCTCCTGGAAATTGAGCCTCAATCAGGGTTCCACCTGCCTCTTTCTGGGCTCATGGTTCCATTGCACCTGCAATTAAAAAATTATAAACTTCGAAATCCGTGCGCGCTCTCCCGCTCCTCCATGCTTGGGTGCACAGTAAAAAGACGAGTTTAAATAACAATCGGTGGGCGAACTTTACAAAGAGATCTGTTTGGCACAATGGTAAAATATGGAATTCGTTGAGGAGAGGTCGGGGGGGTCAAATCCCGCCCCTCCCAACATAGTACGCATTTCTTTTTTTAAAAACTGTGCGTTTGTTTTAAAAAACAATATAGTATTGTTTTAGGGGGGCCGGGCCCGCATTGGGCGGCCCGCCCCCAACCACCTCCACGGTTTGATTTATATATGTTATATATATATGTTGACCGTTGGTTCGTTGTTTAAATTTGTTGTGTGTTGGTTGTGTGTTGGGCCGCCCGTGGAGCGGGCCGGCCCACGTGGCCGGGCGGGTTCGATTCCCGCCGGCCCATTTAAATATGGTGCCACATATGCCGGGGGTGGCGGGGGTCACGGCCCCCACCCCCCTTTTTTTAATAATTTTTGTTTTAAATAAAACAAACTGGCCATCTTTAAAAATTCGGTTTTGGACCGAAGGAGGCATTTTAAACAGGCGACAATTTCGCCCGGAGTCTGGCCTGCACTTGCCGGAATCCGATGGCCGGATTTGGTCCAAATTGCGTCCTCTTTAAGGCTGCCACATCACCAAGTCAACCTGGAACTTTGACCGCTTCTAACTCCTTCATACGGACTCGGAATTGAGTGCCGTCTACGCCGTTGGATTCAGAATTTCGAGATCTACAACTTGAACTTGGTTCGAGAACAATCTGAACACTTTGATTTTTGAGCCTTTTACTCAGGCCACCTGTACTTGTACCTGATTATTCCACCTGGATCACACAGGGCGATGAGCTTGGTTGGATGTGACCTTTCTACAGCAGCTCCTAAATCTGCCTCTTGATTTCATCGTTCTTCAGAACAGAGCGCCGATAGATCGGTCCATTGGGTAGCGGTACACCTGGGGTCAGATCAATCTGGTGCTTGACCTGACAGTGCAGAGGAACCCCTATGGGTGAGGTGAAGATGTCCATGTATTCCTCCACAACCTTATCCATTTGTTGTTGTCGTGCAGAGGAGCCCTGTCTGGAGGTCGTGGCCACGGTCTTCTTCTTGCCTTGGGGGTGGATCATCAGGGAAACAAATTTCCTAGTTTAGGAAATAAGCTTACTGCATTGTTTTGCAGTAACCAAAGAGATAGCAGCAGGAGTTGGTACCTTTGGTATCCTGTACAACTTATTTCCCAAAGTAACAATAACAGCACGAGGCCGAGACTCATACATAGCATGATGCTTCCAGAAGTATGGTTGTCCTAATAATACATCAGAAACATCAATAGGAGCAATGTCACATAATACCTCATCTGTGAAGGGCTTGATGCTATAGGGAAGGCAGCACTGCTGGCTGACGTGAAGATCTCGTCCTTGGTGAAGCCACCCAATGGTGTATGGATGTGGATGAGTTATGGTCGACAAGCCCAACTGCTTCACGGCATCTGCTGAAATGAGGTTCTTTTGGCTCCCATTGTCGACAATCAACCATACTGGGGAGCCCTTTACCCACATCTCGGAGTGGAAGAGACGTTCCTCCTCCTCTGGATCTTCCGGTTCCTCCTTCTCGATCTTCGTAGTGGCAACAGTGGCGTTGGGCTCTGCATCAATAATTTGTTTCCCTTTGTCATTCCCCTAGTCATATTTTGATTTAGATTCGGAGCATGCATCTGACTTAGAAGCCCTCATCTCGGCCACTAGCGACTGCTTGGCCCGACACTCACTTGTGTTGTGAGTGGAGCTCTTATGCAACTCACACCACTTTCCCGTGTCCTTTTTTGGCTTTGCGGTGTTGTTCTTTGCTTGTGGCTTCGACAGTTTGTCTTGAGTTGCCACGCCTTGGCTTTGTCCTTTTTTATGCAGTTTGGTAGCACCCTTCCCTTGCTTTTGATTCACAGATCCAAATTATTGCTTCTTCTGCTTGAATTTCTGCTCAATATTGGCAACATACCGGTATGTCGTACCAAGTGAGGAGATGTCAAGGAACTCCATTTCCTCATGAATGTATCCGTGCAGACAAATGCGATACTTTAGTACCAGATGTTTCTCTAAATCTTTGATACGCAACTTGGTGCGCGGGTTATGGAACAGATTCGTCAGCTCATGCACATCTTGATCCCTTTGTTGTCGTAGCGTGGTCCATTGTATGTACTTGTCCTCATAGCTTCCCATGGGATAGAATTGTTCCTTGATGGTGTCTTAGAAAGAATTCCAATTGGGTACGGTCGAGAACAGAGAGGGTTATGTCTCATCCTTTTTCTCACAGTGGGTTTCCCACCAGTCCTTGACATGGGGGCAGCTTTGAGGAGTGCAAAAATATTCTTCTCCCTATCGGAAAAGTCATGAACCAAGAAATATCCTTATAATAGATTCAACCATCTATCTATGACATCTGCATCTATTTGACCCTCAAATATGGGAATGTCAATATTTACTTGTACCTTAAAAGGAGTCGCACCTCCAGAGTGGCCGCTGGATGCAGATGCGCCGTCGGTGGGTAGCTGTTGAAGGATCTGGGCAAAGTTATCCATCATCGTGTTCCTTTGTTTTTCGAGGGCCTCCTCGAGCAATATTTTGGTAGGATCTCCTGCTCCCTCATCTTTCTTTTCATCCCCCATGGGCGTCCATTGGGGTTTGCGAGGCTGATCTTGCAAAGGTTCCACCAGATCGAGCCCTAACTCCTTATACCCCGACCTCCTTGGGGACATGTAAAGAAAGATAGAGAAAAATCAGACCGCTCTAATACCACTGATCTAGATTTATGCAGGAACGCAATAGAATAAAAATATAACCATAAATACAAAGATGCAGCGGAAATAACACTTCATTTCTTAATATCAAAGAACTGAAATTTTGCTTATAGACAGAATGGAAATAAAACTAGCTAGGGCACTGGTAGCTATCTCTGAGAAGAGATGTGGTGGCTAGATGACTCTGAACTAAGTTACAATGAGGTTCGAGGGCCTATTTATTATTTAGAAAGAATGGCAAATCCTAAACAACCAAAACCCTAACCCTAGGAGATGAAGCACCAAAACTATGGGCCCCGTTTGGGTAAATCGGTGTTTCAACTTCCTAGGGGCGTAACTTTCGCATACGATCTCCGTTTGACACATACCATACCTCATTATAAATATCTATCTGAGGAATACAAATTTTGAATGAGCAACATCGGTCCATGGACCCATGTTGCTCTCTTTTTTCCCAAAAAACGTCGTTTAGGGCCTCAAAACAACTCCAGATGTTCAGGACCCGAAAAACTGCTAAAAATAGTAAGTTGCGCCGAAACTGAAAAACTGAAAGAGACAATGGTGGGGCCCCAAGTGGAATAGGTGGGTGACCACCAATATCCACCTGGATCACAAGGTCTGACAATGGGCTTGGGAAGTGCAAACTGAGCTGCCGCATCTGCATGTCACTTTGCTCTTGTATAAGGAACTGAATGTGAGTTGACTGCAACTTTATATTATTGCTGTTGATGGGAGTCCCTCTCAATTTTCTAAATAGAAACAGGTTCAGAATGATGACTCTTTTGCTGAATTTCATCTTGCTGGAGCTGAGACTCCAACTGCAAAAACTCAATCTTCTCTTGTGCATGTTGCAGGCAAGTCTGAATATCAAAGAAAGTGTCTTTACTGATTTGGATTGTGTCATCAATAGTAGATTGTATTAAATTTTCCAAGGATTGTAATACTTCATAAAATTTGGTCATTTTCCAAATAAATCAAGCTCAAGAAATAAAGGGTGTCGGTTTCAACTGATAATGCACTCGTTTACAATGTGATTCAACTTATCTTTCAAAAAAATACAAATGAATTCAAAGACCCTTTTCTTTCTTGAACTTCCAATTATGGAATTCCCAAAGAAAAAAATCTGCTACTCAAATTATGGAGGAGCCAACTCAGAAAAGAGAACTGACTTAGAATTTTAGCAAATATATTGCAAACAAATGGTTTCAAATTCTCTCTCTTCTAATGGAGAATTCTTGTGGAAATTGTATGCAAAAATAATATCAAAAAACTGAGATATTCAAGGACTTAACTAAATTGTGTAAGAGAGACACTTGACTTGCAATGACTTATAATGATTGGCACCAACCATGGCACCTCCTCAATGGAATCTTCTATGGGAATTTCTTTCACTGCCTCGGCCTTGGCCTCGACACTTCAAATAGTTCTTCAGTTTGACATTCCATTAGAAAATAAATCAATAAATATAGCTATCTAACAAATTTTTAATTACTATATTCCGCTCAGTTGAACATAGAACCATGACTAGTTACCACAAAAAATTACCCTCAATCCTAACTATAAATCTCTATTGATGTTATTCACCAATCTTGCTAAGTATCTCAATAACCAAAAACTGCTTGCTTTTAAGGAACACCAGCTCCCTTTCCCTTCTATGAATATTTTTCATGTAAAACTCAAGCTCACGACCTTCAAGTATATACCCGTCAACACGTCCACACTGGCCTGGACATGAAGCAATTGCGGCCAAAAGTTGACCAGTAGCAAATTTCTCTTCCAGATGTGGGTCAAGTTGACTGTGTTTCACCTTCCTCTCTCACGCTAGCCCACCTTACCTCTCGTCCACTCACCTCCTGCGCGTCTCTTCGGCTGCCTCCTCTCGTTGGAGACCACAGATTGAGGGAGTAGCGAAGTCCGCAGGTCGACTACAATGGGTTGTGCGCTCAGGTACTTAATTCTGGGTGGAAGAATGGTCGAAGATTGTGAGAATGGGCAGCTTTGTGAGCAGACCTTCCCACCTCAATCTTGTCGGTGCATGCTGCTTATTCCCCTGCTCTGCTGGTTTAGAGGTTCAAGGATCAATCCAGTGGGAGGGACTCACAATGTCTTCAAGGGAGAAGAGTAACGATGATAACATGACGAAGTTGGAGGGTGCTAACAATGGTATGGTCGCATTATAGAAACTTCAATGGAGGTAATAATTCAACCGCCATAATATATGTCATCATGTTAAAAAACTACTATATATAAAACACCATTGCAACACAACATA
Organism: Pinus albicaulis; assembly: GCA_034641835.2. Lineage (NCBI taxonomy): Eukaryota > Viridiplantae > Streptophyta > Pinopsida > Pinales > Pinaceae > Pinus > Pinus albicaulis. The sequence continues at coordinate 156,718 of JAXQQM020059941.1, forward strand.
CGACCTTCAAATAATCATCAAGAAAATTCACGGTGTTTTAAAACCATTGAAGACACAACTCATATACATGGACCTTTGCATACAAATAGTTTAAACCGTTTTGTCAAGGTAATATGGAGGCAACACTGAAACTGGCCATACCAACAAAATCATCTCTCAGAAAATCCCACATTGTTTCATTCCTTTCAAACCGGAGGCATATTACAAATGTGCTTTCTTAGATCACTGCATTCCAGTCTCCACACCAATCTTCAAACACGCCAACACAAAAAATGTAGAACTAATAGTCATACGGACTAGGGAGTGAGAATCACTCCAAGGATGAGGATGATAGAAATTTGGCAGACCGTAGAAATTACATAAGGGAGTTACAAGGTATAAAATCTAAAGACACATGGATAAGACAATGCTCCACCAACTAAAATTTTACCTTACATTCCCAACTCCATATGTATTCCTTGTCTGGTTCCTCAAAGCTGCAGGCTTTTACGAAGAGATGGAAAATTTGGTATTCTTCCTTATGGAACTAAGCTTGATACAAAGGCCACAAAGACTAGTGGCTCAAATTGGAGCAGGGTCAGAATTCAGAGGGATAAGGGGAGCAAAGCGGAGAGGGAGTAGGGGCCGCAGGGAGGTGTGAGCGAGGCAGAAGATATAAAAATTGCACAAAAGATGGGGGATTTGTCTCGGAAGGGGGTAGACATTCAGATGATGCTTGCTGCTGATGTTTAGGCTCAGTGCTGGTGGGAGAGGTTTGAGCGTAACATTTGAGGGAGGTCTGAGCATTTGTGGTAATCCACAACAGTCAAGCCCTATCCAAAGTCAAACTCGGAATGCACAAATTTGCAAGTAGAATATCGACAACAGCTCCAACAATTCCTGGTAATGCTTAGCGCTCTACCATTTATGTAAATAGCATGCATTAGTATACAGCTCTATTCGACACAAGTTCCGCTAAGTGTGATTCATTCCATCACGGGTGTCAGCACGCTTCATTTCATGTCAATTTCACCAGTTCGCTAAGTGTGATTCATTCCATCACAACTAGCCCAATTAATATAGCTCTATTCAACTTAGCAACAACTCTATTTATATATCATCATACACACAGGACTGGAGAATTGATTCGAGTGGTGAGGAGAGCGTTGAGTAGAGTAACGTGTGCATAGGAAGCAAATGAAACACTGAGAGTGTGGCATTACACATACTGTGCCATTCAATGACAAGTCAGAGGTGTGTTTTGGCCACGAAAAAGAGGCCAGCGTTTCTTTTCTGCAAGGGCAGAAATGGTAGGTTTGAGCAAGGAGTGTTTCTACTCTCTTTGATGTCGCAAATAAAACCAGCTTGAGGGCTCCCAAAGATTACCAAGCTCACATTGCTTTTGTAGGCAAGCTGTATGGAGAGAAGCCAACTCAAAATGGAGAGAACCCAGCTCAAAAATAGCTGATAGAGCTAATAAAGGTTTCAAAATGGAAAATATGAGTGGGAGAGAGCCAGGTCTGACTAACTTGGCTCTGATACCATGTTAAACACACACATGGTGTATGAGAAGATAAAACACACAAATAGGAAAGATAGGCATAAGGAGAGAGGGAGTAGGGGCCGCGGGGAGAGGTGGGGGATGGGACATGAGGGAAGGGGAGGGGTAGCGTAGGTGAGGGATGGGGGAGAGACTGTGGGCGGAGGTATAAGGGGAGAAAAGCAGAGAGGGAGTAGGGGCTGCGGGGAGGTGTGAGGGAGGCAGAAGATATAAAAGTTGCGCAGAAGACGGGGGGTTTGTCTCGGAAGGAGGTAGACATTCAAATGATGCTTTCTGCTGATGCTTAGGCTCAGCACTAGTGGGAGAGGTCTGAGCATAGCATTTGAGGGAGGTCTGAGCATTTGTGGTAATCCACAACAGTCAAGCCCTATCCAAAATCAACCTTGGAATGCACAGATTTGCAAGCATAATATCAACAACAACTCCAACAATGCCTAGTAATGCTTAGTGCTCTGCCATTTATGTAAAGATCACGCATTAGTATATAGCTCTATTTGACACAGGTTCCACTAAGTGTGATTCATTCCATCACGGTTGTCAGCACGCTTCGTTTCACGTCAAGTTCACCAGTCCGCTAAGTGTGATTCACTCCATCACAACCAGCCCAATTAATATAACTCTATTCAACTCAGCAACAACTCTATTTATATATCAGCATACACACAGGACTAGAGAATTGATTCGAGTGGTGAGGAGAGCGTTGAGTAGAGTAACATGCGCATAGGAAGCAAATGAAACACTGAGAGTGTGGCGTTACACACACTCTTCCATTCAATGACAAGTCAGAGGTGTGCTTTGGCCACGACAAAGAGGCCAGGGTTTCTTTTCTGCAAGGGAAGAAATGGAAGGTTTGAGCAAGGAGTGTTTCTACTCTCTTTGATGTCGCAAATAAAACCATCTTGAGGGTGTCCAAAGATTATCAAAATCACATCGCTTTTGTAGGCAGGTTGTATGGAGAGAAGCCAACTCAAAATGGAGAGAACCCAACTCAAAAATAGCTGATAGAGCTAATAAAGGTTTCAGAATGGAAAATCTAAGTGGGAGAGGGCCAGGTCTGACCAAATTGGCTCTAATACCATGTTAAATACACACATGGTGTAGGAGAAACAAAACACACACAAAGGGAAATATAAGCATTCATTGTTTATTACCATTGATATGATGTACACTTATAATACAATGAGGTGACCCTTGGATTCATCTTCCAAGGTCACTTGGACTCCTTTGTGACTCTTCGCCTTCCACACGTACCCATAGAGGATTAGGTGTTCAATAATTTTATTGAAACTTAAAACCTAAGTATCAATTTGCTGTTACAATAATTTGTTTTTTCAAAAGAAAAAAAAGGAAATTTCATTTATTAATGAGAAAGTTTTACATAGATATGATTCTTCATCACCTTAGACTTGATACTTAGTACACAACAGAATGGATTTTACCACAAATAGCAACAGGACATACTTGTTAAGAATCAATAGATTAGACAATGCACCTCTGTATCACTTCAACACTCACAGGAAAAACATAATGCCTTGTGTAGTATAGCAAAAATGGTCCACAGGAAAACAAAGATGGTCCAAATAAAACACAAGAAGAGACAAAAAATTAATCCGAGAATAAGGAACAATCAAAAAAATACATAGTGCCATTGATAAGGGCAGGGAAAATGGGAAAAAGGGCTAGAAGGTATGACCGCATAATCAACAAAAGAATCAACATTAGATCACAAAAAAACCATGTGCCCACCCCCTGATATCAACAAATTTTTCAAAGACCATGAAACCAAGAAGGAGATCCAAACCATGCTTAGAAAAGGCATCAACCATAGTGTTTTTCTCCATGTAAACATGCTGAAATGTGACTTCTTAAAAATATTCCTTAAGGTCCTGGATCTGCTACATCCAATTGCAAAGGGAGGGAACATCAAGAGGCTTTCTCCCCTGAAGTACCAAGCATGAATGTGGGACTTCATCAAACACATCAATCAAAACCAAACGAGGGCTTCCAAAGACCAAACCGTCTCAACCCTCAGCTAGTGATTCCACGTCATGGTTAGACATCAATAACTAGTGATTCCACCTCACGACTGGACATCATTAACCATAACTAGATCGGTCTCTCCCCAAGCCTTCCAGGGCTCCAAATTGTTTGTTCCAACCAGGGATTCCAAGACTAGTAACTGAACCTAAACTCTTATAGGGCTTCCAAAGTGTTTGTCCAACTAGGGCTTCCAAACCTAGTAACTCAACCCACCTAGGGCTTCCAAAGATTTTGTCTAACTAAGGCTTCCAGGACTAGTAACTCAATCCACAACCATTTATCAGGCTTCCAAAGTGTTTGTCCAACGAAGGCTTCCAGGAACTAATAACTCAACCCAAGCTAAGGGAAAAACATGAAAACCAATCAGAAAACAATAAGTGGAAATAAACCCATAATGACCATGGCTATCCAGGGAATGACAATGCTAGGAAAATCCACTGTTAATCCAGGAAATCCTCCATGCCAATTAAAGATCATAATCAGGAAACCACATGCAATACCATGCATGCCAAAACTAGTGACGAAAACATACATGTAAATGAGTACCTGCACTCAGAACCTGTTGTAGATGCTGATCCCAATGTCCTCTTCTGCTTTCTTACTTTTTCCCTACTTTCTTGATCCAAATCTCTGCGTATTCCACACTCCCCAAGAGTGCTCCAAGAATACTCTAAGTGCTCAAGAGTACGAGAGACAGAGAGAGAGAGATAATAATGATAGCTCCAAAATTGAACTGACCGAGTCTTCCCCACTGTTCCTCAGAAGCCTTTTTATCAATGAGGCCTCTATTTTCTTCATTTTCCATTATTTTCCTTCATTTTCCTCCTCACATGAAACATGTGATCTTTCACCTTCATTTTCTCCCACTTTCCATTATTTTCATAAATAAATTCCAATAAATTCCACTTTGGCTTTCTAAAGCCTTTGCCATTTCCTTTTCTAGTTTCCTTTAGCCATAAGAAACTGAATGAATGCCAACTAGGATGTTTTTCCCACCATTCATATTGGAATACATGTCCCAACACCGTGGTCTTATATATTTTCTTACATGAATTTTTACCATGGTTGTTACTCCATCAATTTACTTTTCCAAATTTAGGGAGGAGACAAGCTATTTATAGTGATCTAGACCCATCAATTTAGGGATGACTTGACACTGGTTGAGCCAACTTGAGTTTTGGCAAGGAAATCAATATATGCATTTCAAAAATTCATATGTCCTTAATTGTTTAAGGGGTGTTCCACCTACCTTTGGAAACATCTCAATGAGCACTATGAGATAGTGTAATTTATTCTTGTGTTTGCCTTGATTTGTTTCCACAAAAATATTAGTTTACATTAGGGGTTTCTTCTGAATTCAAGGCCATGCTTAACCATTGTTTTGACATCAATAACAATACCTCAACAATATGGTTGTACTAGTCTTATGTTCATAAATGAAAGATCTTGGCATATTCTGGTTTTTTCTTCTACATCAATGAATGTAATTTTAAATATTAACTAGGTTACATCTTTAAATCTATGCATATCCTTTAGCATTTACCTAGTGCAATTATGGAATTGCCATACAAGCTATTAAATAACAAATGGTACCATATGAGTACAAGTTTACATTTTCACATTTACCTAATACAATTAAAATGAATAATTGTACTAGTTATTAAATATTATGGCACAAAAACTAAAATGCATCATTAAAATTATGTTTATCAAATACTATGCCACAAAAATTAAAATACATCATTAAAAGTATGCTTGTCAATTCTCCAAAATTATATTTGTACTTTATCATGAAAATATACATATATATATATATATATATATATATATATATATATATATATATATATATATATATATATAATTTTGTGTAAACAATTTTTATTAAATATTTTCAAGCTTACTTGAATATAACATTTATATGACAGTTGCATAAATATTATTTGATGAAGGAATGTGATATAATAGATAGCTTATTGGTTAAACGTCCTTAAAAAGTATTATTTCATTCACACCATTTACCCAAATATATGAGATGCTTTTATATAGAGGTTTAATTATAAAATTTTATTTTAAAGAGTTATGGCATTTGATATCATTTGAAGTACACAGAGTTGGAGTTTGATAGGAAATTATTTTATAGGTTGGTCTTTTCAAAAAATTTAAATGAAATTTTATAAATTACGGTAGTTATATAAATTAAATTGTTGACAAATGTAGATAGGTATTAATCTATAATAAACATTAAAAAACTTATTTTATTATACATCTCATCTTGTTAAAAATTAAAAATACCATAAAAAACTAAATTATAACTTTAATATTATCCGCCTAGATCCATATCTACCAAGTTGAGAATAATCAAATCTCTTTTCACTCTAAAAGAGGTGAGCATATCAACATATTCATAAAAATAACTAAATTATAACTTTATTATTACTTGCCTAAATCCATCTTAACTCCAAATCTACTAAATGCCTAGAAGAATCAAATCTCTTTTCACTCTAAAAGAAGTTTTCATATCAACATATAGAATCAAATCTCTTTTCACTCTAAAAGAGGTTTGCATATCAACATATTTGATCCCTCTCGGGGCTTGGTAGATCCAGAGTTAAAGATGGATATAGGTTGGCTTAATTTCTCGCTTTAAATAGACTACCTTCCGCATGAATACCATAGGTCAATACCATAGGTTTTCAATACCATGGGCCAATTTTATTTTATTTTTATAGGGTTATTTTAATTTTAATTTTTTTAAATTTTATTTTGACCAAATTAAAATGTTTACATTACATTACATTAATTTTTTTTATTTAATTTCATATTTAAACCTTTATTTTATTTTTATATTTATATAATTTGACTTAGCCAAAATGTTAAACATTACATTACATCTCTACATTTGTAAAAACATGCAACAAGGTAGAATATTTGCCCTTATTTTACTATGGAGATTCTTAATATGTAAATAGGGTTTGTCACAATAACATGACTTATCATTACCATATACTCAAAAAAACCACAACTTATTTATAATGTCATATTTTTTAATTAATAAATTTAATGAAAAAGAGAAAATAGTATAATTATTTTGGAGAAAAATCTTAACATTTAATTTGTGTACATTATTATGAATATTTTAAAATATTCTATTAAAATTAAATCTCTACCCTATAATAATTAAATAATTAAATAAAATTGTTAAAGCCCAAAATAAACATAAAAAATTATATATATATATATATATATATGATTTTGAAGTTTTTAATTTAATTTATGAAATATCCAGTTTTTTTAAATTATTTTATTTCAAGTGTCGTATTTTACGTTTAAACGTCATTACTGACTTTAAATAAGAGTTACTGGTTTTAGTCACGGGCAATGAGTGTTTTTTTTTTTTAACTAATTTTATGGACTTTTCGATTTATTTATCAAATTTTTAAGATTTATTTTAGCGAAGTGTGATCTTTGACGTTTAGGTGATATCGATGGAAATGTTTAAAAGAGAGTCTCGTTACTCACAGGCCTTTTCATTCATTTCATGTTACTGCGGTCTTTTGCAACCAATACTTTGTGATTACTTTTATCAAAATTCATTTTTGTTTTTACTAATAATAAGAAAATCGATAGCCAATGGGAATATTTGGAGAAGATGTATGAGAATGATTTTTCATTAATTTTGTTCTAGTGCCATATTTTGCGGCCCAATGGTCATTATTTTACCCCATTAATTTTATGGAAATGTCACATTCTTTTCTTACTTGTGTGGAAAGGTGGATGTTTACCATCATTTTTGAAATCTGAGGGTCTCATTTATTCAAACTTCAAACAGAAAAGAATTGTTTTTGGATTTAATTAATGTGAGTGCGCTCTTTTTTTTCGAAAATTAACCTACCCCAAGATATCAAAAATATTTTATTATCTTCTTTCTGTCAATGCACCTATATAGCTACACTATGTCGTTTATTCAAACTTGAAACAAGTGTTTGTGGAAAAGATCGTTAATGTGATTATCTTAGACTTAGAAACTCCATTTTCTGGCCTAAGAAATGCAGATTTGAGTATTGATTTCGTGCTTTTCCGAAAAATGGGTATTTTCCATCATTGTTTTCTTACTTCAAACAGAAAACCACCGAATTAAGTTACCAGAACATGTTTAAAATATTTCTCCATTTTGTGTTTTCTCGTGTGTATTACGACAAATGTTGGGTGGTCGGCCTTGCATGACATGACATGGAAAAACTTTGGAAGAATATTTATGTGGTCATCTTCAATCACATCTAAAATAGAAATAGAATGGCTATGTAGTATTGGAAGTTTGAGTGGGTGGGGGTGCCCATATGACAAGAAGGCGTGGGGAAATTGTTAAATAACTCTATTGAAATTACTTAATAACTTTATTAAAATTTATTTTATAAGCATGGTATTTTACATTTAACACTTAAAGGAAGAGACTTAACAAAACGAATACGTATATGCCTATGATTTATGATTAAATTGTTATGATTTATGATTAAATTATTATGATTTAGGAATGGTTATGATTTAGGATTAACAAAATCATAGGCACATCCATACCCTATTGAAGAAGTTGTCTATCTTATTGAAGAGGTTCTCAATCTTGCAACATAGACTAGTAATACAGTAAAATGTTGGGTGTTATTATCTTACTGTGAAACATGTGATAAGCCCTTGCCCTGAAAGGTGTGGAGTTATGCAGCAACAAACAGACGTTTACATATTAAACATTCCTCCCTTTTCCAACACTTTATTTTGATCCTAGAGATACCCTAATTCAAAGCCAAAGCCATGTTAGTTCTGTTAGTTCTGATTGAAGAGTGCTAAATTATGAGAGCCATGATCGATTCTTGAAATTTGTCATTAATATTGGATGTTAGGATAGTGGTAGTTCTATTTTTATAATGTTTGTAGATTCTACTTGAATTTCATGTTGTGTGGGTATTCTTCAAAGAAAGCATACACTGGCATCACTGTGTATGGTGGCGACTATTCCAATGGGATATTTTGCATAAAGAAAGTTTCACTGAAGAAAATATTGTGGAGAATCATAAAGGGCAAGGAGGTGTGGTCCTTTGCTTTTGGTATCTTTGAAGCATGTGATGCCGATGGACACTATTACTTCAACTCTTCTGTATTGTAAGTCATCATGTCATTCCTTCTAGCATTTCTTTTGGTGATCTTTGAAGCATGTTATGACAATAACTTCAAATCTACTGTAAGTCATCATATTATTCCTATGTTAATCACAATATACTATCTTTATAAGACCTCAAATAAATATAGTGTTCTATAATAAAATTGTATTAGGTGATGTTTTCACACTCCCACTGTTGGCCTGTGATCGCACATAACATGGAGAAGTGGTCCCTATAAGAAAATCACAAGGTAGAGGCAAAGAAGAAGTTACCATTAGGGAAGACAAAGGCAGCAGGGAAACAGTACTTAAGACAGAAAAACAACAATGGTAGATTCTCAACTAGATTGGGTCAATTTGTGTACGCGTTCGGGGGTCTGGTCGTGAATGCTAAAGCAGGTCAAGTCATGAACATCGGGCAAATATTCCACGAACAAATAAAAAATGACTGAGCACAACCAAAGAGACAAGGTCGGAAAACCACAGTAAGGCCAGTGAGGACTGTTGGATCAAAGTAACGATCAATGACGGAGATTCAAATCGCAATCATAGATCGCAAATGTTTCAGGATGGGCGCAAGTGTAAATGTTAAAATGAGCGAAATACGATTTGCGATGAGGTGGGAACCATTCACCTGTGGTGCGCATATAAACCTTTCCTATTGCCCGCACTTCGCAGCCCGTAGGTTCCTAACCTTACCTCTTAAGACTTACACCAAACCTTGTTTTTCCACTGGTGTGATGAAATGGGACCCACCATACCTTACCGCATTATCAAAACCGCATGCAAAATCTTGTTTCCGCCTTAAACTTTACCTTTCTCTGTCGTTCCACTTTATCTTTATACTTTCCTTTCTCACCGCTATATCATTGTTTCATCTCCTCTTTTCCCCATTCCCCAATTGCGATTAAAGTGGGACCATTCTCCCCGACACATCACCCTTCCCCCATCGTCCACCGCATTTTGCAAAATTAAAACTTATTCCATTCTGCCAAAAATTAAAACCTACGATTGCCGATGTGTGATATCACATCACACAGTTTTTAACTTACCATTTGAAACGCCTGCAACCTATTTTATTTAACTTGCGATGTGGTCGGGTCCCACCTTCCCTCCACGTTACTTACCTTCTCCCCCGCACTTCGCACTTCACTTATTTTAGTGTTTACCACCTCCGCTTATGGCTAAACCTTAAATTTTGCGATATGTGGGCTGCGGTCTGGTCCCACCGTCTGCCACCTTGCCTCCATACTTCGCATCACATCGCCGATTCCATTTCTTATAATGTAAACTATAAAACATGCGAAGTGCGCGGATGCGATGCAGCTTCCGAAACTGAAGTCAACAGATTTTCAAGTCTGGATATATGGGGTCTTTATGATGTTTTGTTTAAAAAGGGTCAATTTGGGTCCTACCTTATCTAGCACACCATTTAATTCTTCTCATCGCCCTCCACCTTTCCTCCATCTCCAATCACACCCTCCTCATCTGACGGTCCTTGTTTCATATCACACTCCCCGCAGCTTTTGAACTTTAACCATGGGGGGGGGGGCGCTCCGAAATGGGCGGTATCCATTAATGCCCACTCCTCCATGTGTCTTCCTCTCATCATTTCGCACCCCCCCCCTCCTATATCACTTACCACTTGAGACCCCCTTTGAAATCTGGCTCCCATTTTGCAATTCAAAAACACTGCATGGGCTTTTGAGGCGAAACATGCAGTTATGGTTTATGCGGTCTGCTCAGGAGATCTTCACTAAAGAACCAGGTGCGCGCAGTACTACATGCCTCTTCATAATGGATTAAGTGGAAATTACTAGACTGAGGGAGTGGAGGTTTGTAAGAAATAGATGGAATCGTAAAATGACAGTTAGACTGCCCACCTATGACCACTCCTTGGCATACTGTCTTGAAGGCTCCCATTATTGGCCAAAATGGGTGACCATGTCCTTTCTGTTTTCAGTTTAATTTTGATGATTTTGCTGGTAAAATCTCAATTTCACCCCATTCCTATTTTAATTCTTCAATACAAAATAATTTCTCAATGTACGCTTTGCAAGTTAGGTATGATGTTTTGATTTCATAAGTATGGGTCAATCATAAATGATTAGTGAGTGAGACCCTCGAGGGGACATATATATGTAGCTCGTTCCAAGATTAAAGAAGGGTTCTGGAATTTGGAAGAATTTTGCTATATTTTTCTATGATTGTGCTCCCTATTCTCTGAGATACATCTTTGGGAGAGTTGTTTAAAATTAATATGATACAGAGCTGTTATTTGGATTCCAGATGGAGCAATGAGTAGTATGTATCTGTTTCCTTCTGTTATCATTAATATCCTTTTTACGTGTAATCATTTTTCATGCTATGCTACTTTGATTGGTTCATGTAATGCAGCTGCTAGTATTCTGAAATTTTATTCATGAATTTGTGTCTGTATAACGCCCATGTGTTAACACTCATTTTTTAAGTTTGTTGCCCTCCCTTAGTTCGCTCTCGACAAACCTCTATTATCGTCCATATATCTTTCACATCCGTTTCATCTGAGTTCATAGAGAGATAGATTCTTAATCCTCGTAAGCCTGTCCCTTGTGAGTTCCTTCTCTATTCTTTCTCAATGCCTCTACATACTTTTTAAATCTTCCTCCTCATTTTTTTACACTTGGCCCATATAAACACCATCAATCTCATGGTCTCCTGAGCCCTCTCACTATTTGGGGAATTCACATGAATTGACTCTGAGGTCTTTCCCATCCTAGAACCACTAAAACCATTATTCTCTTGACTCATATTATGTCAGAGGAATTTATACAACTGTGTACATTTAACCTATGATTTTAAGATGTCCTAGGCATTGTTCTTTTGAAACTCAAGGTTGTCTCTAGGAGATACAACATCTTTTTGGGGCCATTTCTGGGGAAACAAATTAGAAAACCTTTTCCTTGGGATACGACATTATCTTCACCCTTCAATCAGGGGAGCACGAAGGGTTGAGAGTTGAATAGCCCTCACCTTGGCGACTCCACTATTATTAAAGTTCAAGTCAGTCATAATCCTAGCTTATAAAAGGCATCATACTCGATCAAATAATTTCCAGTAGAAAACCCATTTTGTGTCTAAACCTAAAAGGATTATATTTATGAGAGTCTGGAAGGAGAAGCAACCCAACCAGGCTGACCTTCCCTCATTTACTATAGAAGCTTCACCTTCCTCACCTCATAATGTTGACATCAACACCACAACCAATGTACTTGAGTATTCTCCAGAAGCCTTTGCTTTAGCCAATTTAGTCATAAAAAAAAAAGCTGAATCTGCTGATATATCTTTGCCTCCCTTGCACTCTACTCCTGAGGCCAAAGAAATTAAAGAACTTGCAGTACTCCATAGCTTTTTACAGACCAATATAGCAACCTATATTCAACACACACTTGTTATACCACAGCCAATTCATCCTCAAAATTTACCTCCACCGCCCCTCATGGCTGTACCTGGCTTCCTCCTCAATAAATATGCTCCATTGGCTTTACCTCAATTATTGAAAAACATGCCTCAGTATTATCTAAAGCTCATGCCTCAGTTCACTGGGGAAGATAGTACTTATGCGCAGAGACATAGTGAAATTTTTTTCGCTTTTTCTGATAACGTAAACATAGAGCACCTAGATGTGGTGTTGAGGCTTTTCATCCAATCCTTGGGTGGAGAGACTCAGAAATGGTTCAAATCTCTTGCTGATGACATAGTCACCACTTGGGAAGAAATGGAGAATTTCGTCACACTAAAATGGGGAGAAAAGAGGGACCATGGATATGTTCTTAGAAAGTTCAATGCTCTCAAGAAGAGACACAATGAGGATGTAACAAAATTTATAAAGAGGTTCAATAAGCGTTATAATAATCTCCCTATTGAAATAAAGCCTCCACAAGTAGCTGCTAAAGTGGTTTTCATAGGAGCTTTTGAACCAGAATTTGGGTTCACCCTAAGGGAAAGAAAGTCTGCATCTCCGGATCAGATTTAGACTAATGCACTGGAGGTAGAAGTAAACTTTGCTTCTACTGGTAAATTCAAGGCAAGACAAAGCATGAAGCCAAAATAAGGGGTAGGGAGGAGGTTTCTACCTCTAATCAAGAGAGGGAATCACAAGAGTATAGAATCGAAGAGATGAATAAGTTGAACAAGAACCTCTCAAATAAGCTGGTGAAGCTTGAAGTGGAGGCCAAGAATTTCCCTCCTCATCCTAACCAAATGATTCCAAACCATGGGTTTAATCCCCAGTACTGGAAGCCCCCTCTACAGTTGTTGCAGCGAGAAAGGAAAGAACAACAAGATCACATCCAACCTCCTCTATACCTGGAAGGGGAAATGGAGGGACATGCCGAGAATGTCACAGACAATCAAGAAGATCAATTCCTCGTTTACTCAGAGGATGAAGAAGGTGAACTCACCTTGCAAGAAGAGCCAAAAGAGAAGTAAGTGCCTCTAGATGATCGAGATATTGACAATTACTGTAGGCAGTTTGTGGATTTCATGCAAGCTCAACTCCACAGGAAGTATGATCTCAGGTCCTCCGGGAAGAGAACCCGAGTGCAGGAACAAGATAAAGTGTCAACATCAAGAGATCAGACCCCTTCTAGGTCTGCCAATAAGGGGAAAAAGCCTTTAGAAGAGTCTTCCCATCATAAATCCTTTGCGCCCACCTCCTCGAAGCAAGGATCTGATCATTCCCAATATGAGAGATCCACAGCTATACCCTTGAAACTATCCAACCCTCCTAAAGAGTAGTTCGAAGAAGTTATCACATAAAAATATCCCACAGCCTTTAGCCTCCAGAAAGAATTAGAAAAGGTTAAGATACTGGTCCCCTTGATCGAGCTCCTAAAACTACCCTCATACAAGGCCCAAGTGTCCCAGTTCATGATGCCCTAGGGCGTAGATCCTCTCCCTGACAACCTCAATCTCTAAGAAGAAATACCCATGGTAGTTTTTGGATGTTACGTAGAAGAGTTGGATTTAGCCACTCCTCCATTCTATGTGACTCTAGTTATACAAGACCTGTTATTGCACAATTGCATGCTAGATTCCGTAGCTTCACATAATCTATTACCATTGTCTATCATGGAGAATTTGGGTTGCATATCACCATGCCTTATAAAGATCTATATTCTTTTGATTCCAAGAGGGTGAAATTCTTGGGCTGATAAAAGATCTGGTAGTAAATTTATCCCAGATTCCGGCCAAAAGCATAGTAATGGACATTTTTGTGGCCGATATCCCAGCTCGCTTTGGAATGTTGCTGTCCAAATCCTGGGGTACCAAGATTGGAGGATCCATAAAACTTGACCTCACCTATGTCACTATTCCAGTATTCAGTGGGGAGGAAAGATGATTATACCATGAGTTCAGATTCATGAAGATGGTTACCAAAGCTAATGGTTCCACAAATTCTCTGGTATATACTAAGGAGGGTGAATTCTCTTGTCTTATGCTTGAGAAAGACAAAATTTCCTGTAGGAAACGAAGATTTGTTGTCTAATCCAGGAGAATCCTATGAGCAGATAGGAAAATGAAATATGGACCTTGTAGTTTGATGGAGCTTACTCACAGGAAGGAAACGGGGCCAGGGTACTCTTGATATCACCAGAATGATGCTTGGTTCCACTATCCTTTAAGTTGGAATTTGAAACCACAAATAACGTGGTTGAATATGAAGCCATGTTGTTGGGGTTGAAAGCAGCGTGGAACATGAACATACAAAACCTCAATGTGTTTAGAGATTCAGAGCTTGTAGTGAGGCAAGTCAGGAGCCAATGCCAATCTAAACACCTGCGGCTCAGAGCTTACAAGAATGAGGCATGGGATTTAGTTGAGAACTTATTTTCTACTTTTAAGATTCAGTTCATTCTAAGGGAAAAGAACAGAATGAAAGACTCACTAGCTGTGGCTGCTAGTAATTTCTGGCCCCCTCAGAATCCTTTGCTCAGATATGAGGCTGAAGTGTGATACTGCCCCTACATTTCGGAGAACGTTAAGCATTGGAAAGTATTCGAAGATGAAGAGCAGATCCAATGTTTTATGGAAATGGTGGGCGAGTTCTCAAATATGATGATCGGTTTAGTCCCAGAAGATGATAGTGAAGAACCAAAAACCAGATGGGAAGAGGCACTGGCTGGAGACCTTGTTCTACAATTAAAGGGAAATGTCATCCCCAGGGGCCTTGTGCCATTGGAGAGATTGTTTGACAAGAATGATATCCGAGTGAACCCCAACAAAATTACCCTTGATGAACCTATCAGGGATGTGAACATTGGGACCGAAGAAGATCAAAAGGTGATAAAGTTGTCAAAAGGGGTCCTTGAATAATACCAAGATCAATACCTCAGGCTATTTTAGTCATATAGGTATGTCTTCGCCTGGTCATACCAGGATCTGAAGAATTTTGATATTGAAATTATACAACACAAGATATCACTCAAATAGGATGCTAAGCCTCATAAGAAAAAGCTGAGACAGATCAACCCCCTTCTTCCTCTAACTATTTAAAGGGAAATAAAGAAGATGTTGCATGCCAATATTATTGTCCCTCTAAGGTACTCCGAATGGGTGGTGAACCTAGTGCCTGTTAGAAAGAAGAACGATGAAATAAAGCTTTGCGTAATTTTTTTCAATCTGAACAGAGCCTCCCTCAAAGATAACTATCCCCTCCCGAAGATGGATCACATCCTGCAAAAGGTGGTGGGATCCTCCCGTATGTCCATGATGGATGGCTTATTAGGATATAACCAGGTGGCAGTGCTCGCGGAAGACCAAACTAAGACGGCGTTCACTATGCCTTGGGGAACCTTCATGTACGCCCAAATTCCCTTTGGCCTGATAAATGTCGGTACCACATTCCAGCGGGCGATGGACATTGCTTTCATAGGAAGGAAAGACAAGTTTGCAGTGGTGATCTACCTGGATGACATCATCGTCTTTTGAAAGAGTGACATGGAACATATAGAGCACCTTCGACGAACCTTTGATAAATGCCATAGGTATGGTCTGTCTCTGAATCCTCAAAAACACATGTTTGCCTTGGAGGAAGGAAAGCTGTTGGGGCACGCAGTAACTAAGGAAGGAGTGAAGATCGACCCGAAGTGGGTAGAGGTGATAAAAGAAATTCCCCTGCCAAGAAACAAAAAGGAAGTATAGGTGTTCTTGGGAAGAATAAATTTCCTCAGAAGGTTCATTCCCAACTATGCCGAGATTGTCTAAAACATCACCGTGATGCTGAAGAAAAATAGTGAGGTTGGATGGACCCCTGAGTCTAGGGACTCTTTCAACAGGGTCAAACAAGCCTTCACAGAAGCCCTAGTGCTGGCAGGTCCAGATTACGGGAAGTGGTTCA
This sequence comes from Pinus albicaulis, assembly GCA_034641835.2. Classification (NCBI taxonomy): domain Eukaryota; kingdom Viridiplantae; phylum Streptophyta; class Pinopsida; order Pinales; family Pinaceae; genus Pinus; species Pinus albicaulis. Next base: position 172,834 of record JAXQQM020059941.1, read on the forward strand.
TGATTTTCTCCTTCGCCTCTCCTCACACAATAGCTGCAGTACTTTTACAGAAAAATGCCGATGGGCATGAACAACCCATTGCATTCTTCAATAAAGTCCTGCGGGATGCTGAACTGAGATATGATATCATGGAGAATCAAACTTATGCTCTGGTCAAATCCCTGAAGGCATTCCAGGTGTATCTGTTACAATTAGCCATAACAGCTTATGTACCCACTGTAGCAGTGAAAGATATTTTGGTACAGGGTGATAGTGAAGGGAAGAGGGGAAAATGGATAGCTAAAATCCAGGAGTACGGATTGGAGATAAAGCCTACTAAACTCATCAAAGGCCAGGGGCTGGAAAAAAATCCTTTCTGAATCCAACTATCAAGCTCTGGAAATAAATCTGTCTATGACAGGAGGAGAGGCACAAGAGGACACAGGTGCACACCAAGGCATAGAATATTCTGCTTAGAAAACACATGTCAAGTACCCCTATCCTCATGGTATAAAGATATAGTGGAATATATTTTAACGTTGAGATGTCCCACTTGCTATCATAAAACTAAGTATCGCACTTTGAGACTGAGGTCTCAAAAAAACATTATGGCAAATGGGAAACTATATTGGAGAGACCCGGTGGGAATCTTATTATTGTGTTTGACAGAGCAAGAAATTGACCACGTGATGACCAAGTTCCATGAAGGGATATGCGGCAGGAATTACAGTTGGCAATCCACTACACACAAGATCTTGAAGGCAGGGTTCTTTTGGCCTAAGTTGTTTGGCAATGTACATGCCCGAGTCCGGGCCTGCGAGAAGTGTCAAGCGTTTGCTGAAAAACAAAGGTATGCACCTCTCCCATTAATTCCAATACATGTTGATGAACCTTTTAAACAATGGGGGATTGAATTCATAGGAGAGATTCACCCTGCCTCTAGCAATCAGCATTGATGGATCCTCACTGCTACAGATTACTTCACCAAGTGGGTAGAGGTTGTGCCTGCAATAAATGCTACAGATTCGGTGGTGATTAAGTTCCTGGAGGAGAACATAATAGCTAGGTTCAGATGCCCAGCTAAAATCATCACAGATAATTCCCAAGCTTTCAAGTCGGCTAATTTTGTTAATTTCTATCAGTGTTACAACATCCCGCTGGGCCACTCCACTGTGTAATACCCATAGGGGAATGGTCCGGCAGAATCATCTAACATGAAACTGGTGAGGATATTGAAGAATACCATCAATGAAAATCAAAAGAACTAGGATTTCCAGCTCAAGTTTGCACTCTGGGAAAATCGCGTCACCGCGAAAATATCCACAAGAAAGGCCCCTTATGAACTAGTGTATGGAAGGGCCGCAGTCTTCCTTATTCATCTTGCATTACCTATGGTCTGATTCTTACAAGAAAGTGAGGAGGAGCCAAATGACCTTATCAGAAGAATATACCAGTTGGTGGAGTTGAATGAAACATGGGAACAGGTAAGCCTCAGACTAGCAGAATATCAACAAAAGATTAAAGGCTTATTTGACCAAAGAGCTAAAGACAGAGAAATCCAAGCAGGGGATTTGGTGCTGCGATGGGATGTTAGGAGAGAAAACAAAGGGAAACATGGGAAGTTCAACCCCATCTGGTTTGGTCCTTTCAGGGTGGTAGAGGTCAAAGGCAACAATACTTTTTCCCTGGAGAATTTAGAAGGAGATATACTTGAGGTGCCCGTGAATGGGCAGTTCCTCAAGTTCTATTTTCATCACTGACGAGGGATAATCCAGCTCATTTTATATATCATTCCACTATTTATACTCCATTTTGTTTACATTCCTCCCATTTCATCTTTTGTTTCATCTTCCATTTTTGTGTCCACTTGACTGTTGGTATAAAACTTTGTCTAATCAATATGTATTTGTGACTCCATGAGCCCAATATGGCAAAATAATTCAGGGTTTGCAGGTCCTCAACGCACTTAGAACAACATGTTGTTCCCAGATGAAGCTAATGTTGGCCTGTGATCGCACATAACATGGAGAAGTGGTCCCTATAAGGAAATCACAGGGCAGAGGTAGAGAAGCAGTTACCATTAACGGAGACAAACGCAACAAAGAAATAGCTAAGACAGAAAACCAACAAGGGCAAAGTCCTGAACGAGATTAGGTCAATTCGTGCATGTGTTCGGGTCGGGTCATGAATGCTAAAGCAGGTCAAGTTGTGAACATGAGGCAAGTATTCCATGAAAAAATAAAAAATGACCGGGCACAACCAAAGAGACAAGGTCGGAAAACCACAGTAAGGGAGCAGTGAGGACCGTTGGATCTAAGTAATTATGAACAGCGGAGATTCAAATCGCAATCGCAAATCGAAAATGTTTCAGGATGGGCGTAAGGGTAAATGTTAAAATGAGTGAAATGCGATTTGAGATGAGGTGGGACTCGTTCACCTGTGGCACACATGTTTCCCGCACTTCGTAGCCCGCAGGTTCCTAACCTTACCTCTTAATACTTACACCAAACCTTGTTTTTCTACCGATGCGATGAATCGGGACCTGCCATACCTTACCGCATTATCAAAACTGCATGCAAAATCTTGTTTCTGCCAACTTACCTTTTTCCATCATTCCGCTTTATCTTTATACTTTTCCCTTTTCACCGCTATATCATTGTTTCATCTCCACTTTTCCCCATTCCCCGATTGCGATTAAAATGGGGCCATTCTCCCCGACATGTCACCCTTCCCCCCACGTCCACCGCATTTCGCAAAATTACAACTTATTCCATTCTGCCAAATGTTAAAACCTATGATTACCGATGTGCGATATCACATCGCACAATTTTAAACTTACCATTTGAAACTCTCGCAACCTACTTTGTTTAACTTGCGATGCGGTCGAGTCCCACCTTCCCTCCACATTACTTACCTTCTCCCCCACACTTCGTACTTCGCTTATTTTAGTGTTTGCCACCTTTGCTTATAGCTAAACCTTAAATTTTGTGATCTGTGGGCTATATTCCAGTCCCACCGTCTGCCATGTCACCTCCGTACTTCGCATCGCATCGCTGATTTCATTTCTTATAACGTAAATTGTAAACATGCAAAGTGTGTGGATGCAATGTAGCTTCCAAAACTGAAGTCCACAGATTTTCAAGTCTGGATATATGGGTTTTTTACGATGTTTTGTTTAAAAAGGGTTGAGTCGGGTCCTACCTTACCTGCCACGCCATTTCCTTCTCCTCATTTCCCTCCACCTTTCCTCCATATCCAATCACCCCCTCCTCATCTCATGGTCCTTGTTTCATTTCGCACTCCCTACAGCTTTCGAACTTTAACCATGGGGGGGGGGGGGGGTTCGAAATGGGCAGTATTCATTACTGCCCACTCCTCCACATTTCTTCCTCTCATCATTTCACACCCCCCCCATCCTATACCGCTTACCACTTGAGACCCCCTCCAAAATTCGGTTCCTGTTTTGAAATTCAAAAACACCGCATGGGATTTTGAGGCGGAACATGTAGTTATGGTTAACGCGGTCTGCTCAGGAGATCTTTGCTAAAGAACTAGGTGCACACAGTACTACAGGCCTCTTCATAATGGATTAAGTGGAAATTACCAGACTGAGGGAGTGGAGGTTTGTAAGAAATAGATGGAATCGTAAAATGACAGTCAACATGCCCACCTACGATCGCACCTCGCCATACCATCTTGAAAGCTCCCATTATTGGCCTCAATGGGCGACTATGTCCTTCCTATTTTCAATTTAATTTTGATGATTTTGCTAGTGAAATATTAATTTCACCCTATTCCTATTTTAATTCTCTCAATACATAAGTAATTACTCAATTTACGCTCTACAAGTTAGGTTGGATGTTTTGATTTCATCACTATGGGTCGATCATAAATGATTAGTATCGTGAGACCCTCGAGGGGAACTCCATATGTAGCTCATTCCAATATTAAAGAAGGGTTCTATAATTTGGAAGATTTTTGCTGTAGTTTTGTATGATTGTGCTCCCTGTGCTCCGAGATACATATTTGGGAGAGTTGTTTAAAATTAATATGATATAGAGCTGTTATTTGGATTCCAGATGGAGCAATGAGTAGTATGTATCTGTTTCCTTCTACTATCAGTAATATCATTTTTACGTGTAATCATTTTTCATGCTATGCTACTTTGATTGATTCATGTAATGTAGCTGCTGGCAGTCTGTAATTTTATTCATGAATTCGTGTATGTATAACGCCCAGGTATTAATGCTCATGTTTTTATTTTGTTGCACTCCCTTAATTTGTGCTCGACGAACCTCTGTTGTTTTCCATATCTCTTTCACATCCATTTCATCTAAGTTCACAGAGAGATATATTCTTAATCCTCTTAAGCTTGTCCCTTGTGAGTTCCTTCTTTGTTCTTTCTCAACGCCTCTACATACTTTTTAAAGCTTCCTGCTCATTGTTTTATACTTGGCCTACGTAAACACCATCAATCTCACAATCTCCTGAGCCCTCTCACTATTTGGGGAATTCACATGAATTGAATCCGAGGTCTTTCCCATCCTAGAAACACTACAATTATTATTCTCTTGACTCATATTCTGTCAGAGGCATTTATACAACTGTCTACATTTAACCTCTGATTTTAAGATGTCCTAGGCACTGGTCTTTTGCAACTCAAGGCTATCTCTAGGAGCTACAACACCCACTATATTTACATTAGTTATTCTTTTTTAATCTTGTTGACCAACATTGTGGTAATTCATTTTATCTACTTCTGCAAACAATTGTAGGCTTTGAAACCTATTGAGAATGAGACTTGTTGATTAAATAATTTACATGGAAGACTTCGCAACCAACTTGTTGTTGGTACTATCGAACTGAAGGAATTGGGTTCTATAATAGATAAAAATCAAAGGATTTCATTGCTTTGACAAAGTGATTGGTTGATTTAGGTGTTTGAACCATCAAGGAAGACTTGCACAATTTCACTTTGAAGAGCTTGGTGCTATGCTCCTTCAAAAAGAGTAGGGAATTTGTAAATTAAAAAAAAATGTTTTGATTAGATGCTTACTGTGAAGACAAACAAGAAATAAGGTCGAGGAAGGAAATTTGAACAATGTAATTCAAAAGGAGGAAACTCACAGATTTCATATAATCTTGAAGGAAGAAACTCGTTGCTACTATAACAATGAGCAACATTTTCACAAAATAGCTACGAACACAAGTGCAAAAAAAATAGGAATAGCTTTTTCACTGAGAAAGGTGCATTGATAACTTCTCTTAGTGTGCAGAAAATGGTTAAGGATGCTCCAGACATTCACTTCAACACAATCAGACACATACCTAGGAGAAGATGTTGGTTTGCACCATCTAAGATGGGGGATATCATAATAAGACACATGACTAGTAGAAGATGTTGGTTTTCACCATCTAATATGGGGGATATCATATTTGGAGGTGACAGGACTACAAATTATTTGTTGTGCAAGTTTTGTATAAGTGAAAATTTAGATTGTATATACAATTAAGCATGGCGAGAACTTACCTGAAACTCCACATTTGAATCACTAATAAAAGTTGGAAGGTGAGAAAGACAAATTTCAGCTACTATATCCCATGCATCCCTGTACAGGAAAATACAATAAGAGCCTCAATCAACAAACCATTTAGACATGAACAATAACCTCAATCAAAAAACCATTTTGACATGAAAAATAATGATGAAAGTAAGATTTCCAAAACATATTACCACGTGCGAATCATGTTGATGAGTAGGTGCCAAGGGTGGAAAAGAAAGGGAAGAACAGTTCACAATGCACATGATGTGTTATCCATTCAATAAATCTCAGAAGAGACCACCTCTGAAACAGTTATGCAACAACCTCTGAAACAATTATGCAAAAAAAAACGCTTTGTTAGTACATTTCAGGAATATATTACAAAAATAATAAACATTTTCTTAATGGTTACCAAAATGAAGAGGTCATTACCACAAGAAAATTATCCAATTTAATAGTGAAAGTCAAAACTGGTTTCCGTATGATTAGCATCACAGTGAATCTTGAATTATCATATCAATCAAGTTAGCATCAAAGTGAATCTTGAAGTAATGAGTGTGGATAGAACCTGCTGATAAAAACTGAAAGAAACTTTATATTCAACAATTGAGCATCTCACAGGTGAGGAGCTTCACCTGGAGAGTGCATCTGTACAATGCTCTACATCAATCACATTACAATCTAGAATCTATAGTTTTCACACATGTAGGGAATTTATAAAAACTACCTAAGAAATATGAAATAATTCCTAATCTAAGGTTTGGGTGAACCGAATCTCTCCTAAATTACATTTCTCCATTATCTTCAACACCCCCCCTTAATGGTGAATGGGTTCACTAGTAATCCTAACATCTCCCTAGATGACTCAAATTTAATTCTTCCAAGAGGCTTAGTGAAAATGTCAGTAGCATTATCACAAGTATTTTAATATTCAATATGAATTTCCTTTGACTGAACCTTCTCCCTAACAAAGTGAAGTTGTGTATCAATATGCTTTGTGTTTTTATGGAACACTGGATTATTTTCAAGTTTGATGGAGCTCTGGTTGTCACACATGATAATTGTTGCATATTTTTGTTCTTATCTGGCATCTTGGAAAAGTCTCCTCAGTCAAACTGCCTCACATGTTGCTGCACACATTGCTTGATACTCAGCTTCTGCTGAAGACAACGATACAATGTTCTGCTTCTTGCTGCTCCATGCAATGACCTTGGACCCAATGATGAATGCATAACCTGTTATGGATCGTTTGTCATCTATATTTCCAACCCAATCTGAGTTTGAAAAACCTGTCAATCTAACATCAAAATAATCATTATATTTAATACCAAACTCTAAGGTTCCTTGAAGATACCTTAAGACGCCCTTCACTGCAACCTAATAACTCACCCTCATCCCATCTCACCACTTTCTCTACTTTACCCATCAATGTGGCGCAACCATCTACATCAAGTTTATAGATATTCTTCACATGAATCCAAATATCCTTGGCTTGTCCTGTTGCTTTGTGTCGAAGGAAAGCTTTTCCTTCATTGAAAACAACATCATAGCCTCTATCCTCCAACATTGCGACTGAAACTAATTTTTTCTTCAAGCCTCGAAAATGCATCACATATTTTAATAAAAATGGTTTACCTGACTATCTTTGGAAAGTTACTTTACCAATCATGGTAGTACTATACCTTCCATCATCACCCATTTCGATATGCATCTGGAGGTCCTTCTCCTCCAAACTATTAAAAATTTCTTTGTCTCCCGTCATGTGGAAATATGCACCACTATCCAAGTACCACCCTGATCCCCTTGCACTTGACACCATGCATGCAATCAGCGAGAAGTCCAACTCAAATTGTGAGGCCAAAGCCTCACCAGCTACAGATCCTGAAGCCTTCTTGTTAGTCTTCTTTTGTGGACAATTAATGGCATAATGTCCATGCTCATGACAGTGAAAACACTTCACTCTGGACATGTCGCGCTACTTGCCTTCTTCACTGGTCTCAGATTTGGAATAGGATTTATTTACATTCCCCTTCTTTGCCTTACTAGCCAAGGTGCAATTTTATCCATCATCTTCCTTAGATGAAGATCCATCCCTGGTATTCCGCCTGAATTCTTCTTGCACCAAATCCGACCAAAGTCATTCCCAATCTGATAGCTTTTCCCTTCCATTGAGAGAGTCCTTATAACTATGCCAACTCTTGGAAATTCCTAGAAGAGATAGGCTCACCAAGTCATCATCCGCGACAGTAATTTTGACGCTCCCAAGCTCATCCTGACATTGGAAAAACTTTGTTGAATATATCGGAATAGTGTTGCCTTTCTCCATTTTGATTTTCCTAAGCTTGTCCTTTAGTGCCAATTTTCTATGATCACTGCTGCTCTGAAAAAGATATGTCAAAGCCTTCCACATTGCATATGGAGTTGCTTTTACATGGAGACTTGAGACAATGTGGTCTCGTACTCTCTCCAGTAAGATCCTCCTCGCCCTTGCAACCTTATTTTGGCAAGCATCAAGATTTGCAACATCTGCTACAGCGGGTTTGGGAACATCATTATCAATGAATTCTTTCAACCCATTGTCCTCCAGTACTGCCTCCATATTGTATTTCCACGCAATATAGTTAGAGCTGCCCTCGAGTGCATACTCCAATCTCAAGCCATTGAAAGCCATTTCTATCTTGAATCACCTATCGCACCAAGAATACCTTTTGCAAATTCGAATTCTATTCAGTCACAAACTCAACTTCTCCTTCACTATAGTGATTTTCTGTGCTCTGATGCCATGCAGAAACTATACAAACATGTGTATATCAATGGATTCAATCCGATCTAACAATGTCCTAAAGCTAGATAGTGAATCCTTCTACAAATCAATTGTGGAAATTAAACACGATCGCCAATCACAAGAAGTAAAGAAGAAGAAAATAAAACCACAACACAGATATTTTCCCAGGGAAAGCTTGTTTCTCAAAACCCCTCTATCTTATATTTTGTATTCACCAAGGAATCATGAAAAAATTATAATGCACTATTCTGTTGAGGCCTCAGAATTTCGCTGCCAAAACATGGGGGAAAACCACTCGGTCCGAACCTTAAAGAAGCTCCTTTTCTGTTTGGTGTAGTGGCTCCGACTGGGGATAATGGGACCAGTTTCCTAATAACGATGCTTTTGAGGGTGTTGTGAATATAGCATGCAAATGGATAATGATTTTAATCTATATGCATCTATCTAAACTATTTAATCTAATATATACTCGGGGTGTTTTTCCTTTATGCGATCTAAAATGATATCTTTCAATTGTCAGTAATATAGATCATTTAAAATTTGAAAGAGATGAAAATTATGTAGAATGATTCTTCTAGCAAAGTAGTTTGCATAGAAGAATTGTGAAAGAAATATTGCATTTATCAGTGTGATTACATATTCAATAAGAAACCATAGCTAAATATTAGAACAAAAGTGCATGTAATATTTATATATGATGACGTTTCAAATATATAATGCAATAAAAAGATGACTGTCAATCTATGAAGTAAGACTTAATACAAGTGAATAGAAGTACCGTATGTATGAAGTTCTACTCATGTAAACTGACAACAATGAATCTGGTCCTTCTCACTTTCAAGCAATTTAAAGAGTACAATAGTGTAACATCAGTTAAACAGCTTAAATTGTAAAAAGATAATAGATGTGTTCCATTAATTCATCAAAGCACTCACAAACTTACAATAGTGCATCCTTTGAAAATGTTTTTGACAAAATTCTGGACCCTTCTCTAAATGCATGAGAAGGGTTTAAATACTAAACTAACTATAAACTAAAATATATTATTACAAAAATATAGAGGATGTTTCAAACAACCGTCCTCATAAAGCTAACTTAAACTCCAATCTAGGAAATTAACAATTCTGATTTATGAATCCTGCCCTTTCTTCTGAATGTGGTCACGAAGTTGACAAATATATAACATTGCTTTGAGTTGAGCTGGCTGGGATATCCTTGATCTGATCTATCCCCTGAAAATATCGTTTGAGAGTATTGACTGGGATCTCTTCGTTGAATCTATAAGAGACTGCAAAGTCTGATGCTGATGATAAGGTTTGATCAGAAAATTCTAGTAATTTTCCTGATCAAACTTATTTACCTTTTTAATAATTTCCTCCTGTGTATCTTCTCTCTGCTTCCACTATGTTTCCACCTGTCTTGTTTCTGAGAACACATCAGATGTGTTCTCCTTGAGAAGTTATGCTCTAGATAGTTGTTCACACATAGATTCAATAATCTCACTTGATATCTTAGATGTCTTCGCTGCTGCTTTCTATGCATGTTTGATTTGTACTTCCCATTCTCTGAATAGAATTTCTTTGTGAAGCTTACATACTTGAGGTACATTAGCTTCCTTCCCCGAATCTGATTCTTGCCATTGGATGTGTTCTTCAATTTTCTTCTCAAGACTTTCACATTCAAGTTTCTGGATTGATATTTGCTAGATCAATATTTTATTTGAATCACAATAAGAGTCAATTATAGAAGCTTGATGACAAAACACTTTTTGTTCTTTCTTTAACTTAGTGTTTAAATCCAATGCTTCTTTGATAAATTGCTCTAATTGCGGTTGGCTTTGTAACTTGGTCATTGCTATTTCCAGTTGTGCTTATTTTTCATTAATCTTTGTCTGATGCTACAATTTGAGGCTTTCAATCTTTATGAAATTGGGTTGTGTTTACTTTGACTTGTTCACTGGAATTAGATTTCTCTTCATTCAACAACTTCTCTAGTTCTTGTACTCTGGCTTCCTTTTTTTTTAGCAACAATCTAACCGCAGTAGCTTTATCAACAGTAGCAGTAGCATATGCCCATGCATACTGTGATAATTTGGTTAGATGTTCAGTAGGATCATCTAAGGAATCTTTCCATAATACATCAATTGATTCATCTATAGGCTTTGAAGTTGTTTCATCAATTCTCCTCCTTTTGTTTCTTTTAACTACAACCTTATAACTAGGACTGTAGAAAATATCCAACGAAGGAATATCTTCAATTTGTAGAACTATTTGATCTATAGGGTAGGCCAATATGATTTCTTTATCATGAATTGTTGGAACTCTTTGTAGTGGATTAACAATTTCCACTATCTTCTAGGAGTGTTCAGGTGTTTGGAAACTCATTGCCTGATCAGTATTGGGATTCTCTTTAGGAGTTTTTATTGCTTCAGAAAACTCCTTCCATTCATCTATAAGATCTTTTATTTATGGTGAACTAGACTGATATAATATATTATGACTATGCTGAACTATTTGAGAATCTGATTCTGTTCCATTATTTCTCTTTTCCTCTAGCATCTGTATCTCATGGATTACTTGGTCAATTATCTTTTCTGGGCTTTCCTTTTTAGATTCAAATTCATTTTCAGAGTGATCTGAATTATGAGACTATTGTTGTGACTGACCTGATTCATCTTCAGACATATATTTTACTTCATTATCCAAGCTGATACTTGGAGTGCGTTTGTTGTCATCTTCAATAGTTAACAAATTGAGAGGGAATTTCTCTAGTCTCCTGTTTCTGTACATTTGGAAAGCTTCAAAATCATCTCAAATTAGTTGGTTGGATGCATACTTGATAATGTCTGAAAAATTTTCCATGCCCCAGAAGAGATCATCAAATCCATCTTCCTCCTTTACAAAAGGCTTTCACTTAAGCTCTATGATGCAATTTTTAATTACATCATTTGGATCATATAACATTTTTTGAATTACTACTAATTTCAATAAATGAATGTTGGAAACTTCCTTGTAAGTATGACCAATGTCAAATAGTGCAAAAATGCCACATTGTACAGGGTAAATAGGCCAAATAGCTTTTTTAGCGTCTTTCAGCTATTTTGTGACACCATTAACAAGATGATAGGCTATTTCTCTTGCAAGTAACTTATCGGGAACGTAATAGGGTAAAACATGGGGAGAAGAATAACTCCTGAATACTCTAATATATGTAAAATTCTCCTCTGCAAACGATCTAGCTACATAAAGAATGTCTGCATTGGCTTCTTCAGAAACCCTAGGGGCATTTTTATTGAAAATCATCTGGTGCATAGGAAATATGACTCTGTAACATATTTATAGAACTGTAGGTGGAAGTCTGAATCCTAGAGTTATCTGTGGTGAATGTAAATTGGGGTAGGGTATTGGGTAGTCCATTTCCATCCCATGGTAGGAAAAATAGAAGTAAAACAGATAGCGTCCATGACATAGGCAGACATATAAAAGGGAGGTATTTCTCTGGATGAAATACTCCTTTTATTCCTATATTCAGTAATGTGCTTGGCTAGATTATCATATAAAATGTTTTCCCAATTCAAGTTTGATGAATTGACAATTGCGTCAATTAGGGGCACCTATTCTTTTGAGAATCTAGTGCTATCAGGTCTGGAAAATAATCTACATAACATACCAACAACATAATAGTAAGGGTTAGGAATTTGGGTAATTGGGTACGTACCAAGCTTATCTTGCTTCAACTTCCCATGTTCCTCCTTCCATTATTTGATGAATTTGATAAGATCTGGATGTTCTCCTCTAAAGCTTTTCAAAAAGTCTTTGTCATATTTCTCCTGCGGGGGTGGTAGATGATACATTGTTGTTAAATCTTCCACCCTAAAAGAGCCCATAGTTTCTCCCTTAAAATTCTTGAACATTCTATCTTCAATGTCTAAGTGATCAATTACCCACTTAACCATGTCTGTATAAGGGAGAATCTTTGGTCTTGCAGCTATCCTATGGATGTATGAGCATGCAACGCCAAAAAGAGTTACGTCGGAGGTAGATGTCGTGCCTGTAGAAGAAACTTTGGTTATCACCCTTGGTCCTTCGCTTTCAAAAATCTTATACATTGCCTCCCATGTCGAACTACCGTAATATTTGTTGCAGATGGTATCTGAAAATAAGGGAGACATCTTTGTTTTTTCAGTAGACGATGTCTGAGAAATCTCTTTGACCTTTTTGCTCATTTTACTCTTTCTCAATCCGTTAACTGGTTTCCTGAAAATAGAGCGAATTTTACAAGTATAGAGAATCAAAGAGACAAATATATCATTTATTTCAAACACACGCAAGCAGAAATAATTCTATCAAGATATAGCATCAATTATCAATCATAATCTATGAATTAATATCTCATACACCTTCACGCGTAAAATATATCAATCATTTTAAAGCTGTTAAGATCTCAAATTTCATTTTGATATGACACAAGTTACTTCACATGCTTGATCCATTGAATGTCATCGACATGTGTATTGCAAGTCATAATTTATAACCATTCATAATACTTACCCTTAAAGACTGTGAAATGTGATCTGCGCAAATCACAGATCACAACTTTTATAGGATAACAATTTGGCGTATGTTATAAGTTATGCGAAATGCGAATTGCATGTTTTGAAAAACTTAAGTGACATGAGATTGGTAAAAGTTTTATATTCATTTCTTTATTTTCTCATTGGGTCCATGAAGTCACAACTTATATCGATTTTATTTTAATGTTTTTTAATTGATTGAGTGAAGTGCGATGCGATAAAGTAAATATAATGGTGATTGAATTTTTTGCAAAGTTCAAAGATATCTCGGAAAATTTTAGTGCATATCGTGGCTTGCATATTTAAAAGTTTGTAAGTATTTCAAATTCATAAGATATGAAATTTGTGATGCACTCAAGAAAAATAAAGCAGAAAATTTTTAAAAGAAAATATTTATTTTCTAAGTTTTTTGTTTAGAAAATTAAAATAGTTTCCTATTTATTTCTAAAGGGTCCCTATTTATAAAAATAAATGGGGGGTTGGTGTATAGCACAACATATTCTCACAAGAGTCTCCTGCACTCTTCCTATCATCTCACACTGATCTAGACAAAATCGACCCAACACTTAGCCAATTCTCAGCTTGTCTTCAGCTTGCCTTGCTCGCACAATTCATGAAGAATGCAATCCCTATTCCTTAGGAATTTCATCCTTTCTCAACTACACAGAGTATCATGGGCATCCTGTGGTGTTTTAATTGCATCTACACAGCCTGCTAATATCACAAATGATATTTAACTTCCCTTTAACCTTTGTCTCAACTAGGTCTCCATTGGAAATGACATGCATGCAGCTATTAATAGTAAATCATCAGTTGCATGGAATATCACTAATTGTGAATTAAATAATATTTAATTCACTTGTCTCTCACTAGTGCAACAAACAATTAAAACTAGTTCAACTGACTCTAACTCACCTAATTGAGTTAATTGATTACTCATGCATTAAACTAATGCACCAACTACAATTCGAACTCCATAACTAACAGAATTATTCTGCATGCCTCACCAACCACCCTCAACTCAAAATTCATGAGCTAACTGATTTTATCACACTCATTTAACTATTACAAGTGATCATGAGGTAAGATTACATTTTATTGTCCAATTTAATTAAGGGATAATTAAATTTGACACATATCCAGTTTATTAAATAAATTGAATTTCATACTAATGTATCACTAGGACCCATCACTACACGAACTGTGGTCCCACACTAGTGTAGGTGTTGTCATGTTTCTTCTGGATGCCAATTTCACTGTTTCTTGTTGCAAAATTCAACAGTAAGAACCTTGGAGGAAGCCTTTGCTGTAGTGGATAGGTTGATTGAACACTATGATGAGGGGACTGAAAAGAAGAAGAAACCTGAAAAGCCGAAGGGAAAGACAACGAAGGAAGAATCTTCAAGATCACGTGCTAAGGCAAAGATGAAGAATCCCTTGAAATGTTGGTTGTGGAGAGAGGATCACATGTTGAAGAACTATCCTTCCAGACCAAAGTTGGCTTCCACAGTGCAATCTGAGAAGAAGAGGGAAAATGAACTACTGGTTGGAACTATGCAGATATTGGGAGCTACAACAGCTGTGGAACTTATCCCTAGGCATGATCCTGAGAGGAATAAACTTGAGTTATGTGAGCATGAATATTGCGAAAGACACACTTCTCACTATAGGGGATAATGGTTCAACTCACAAATTCATTGGGGAGGAAAATGCGATGAAAGTTGGATTTAATTTCAAACCAGTCCAAGCTCGGTTGAAAGCAGTGAATTCACCCACTGATTAAGTTATCCAGTTTGCTAAAAAAACACCCATATGTATTGGAGATTGGCATGGATATGTTGATTTCATGGTATTAAGAATTGATGATTATGAAGTTGTGCTAGGCATGGAAATTTTCAAGAAATTTGAAGTTATGGTGGTACCACATGTGAAGTGTTATAGGTCAATTTGGGCATCATTCCCAATGATCTGGTTAACTGGGCATCATCTCTAGGACCAATGACTAAGGTTCTATCATCCCCTATCATTTAAAGTTGCTACATGCCCTAAGACAAGAAAAAGAGAAATGAAGCATGACTTTCATCAAGCAAAGGTTTCCAAGGTTTGAAGTTTATTATATAGCATATGAGAGCTCATCAACGCTGCCTCTAAAGGGACTAAGTGCGTTGCATATGTAGGTAGCCCCATGAAAATCTACTCTGTAAAGCACTTCCTGACATTCATAGGTGCGTTGGTCTCATTGGGAGCGAAATTCTCATTGTTCCGGAATCTCCACTTGGCCAGTGCCTTCTAGAAGAGTTCACATGTGTCAAGCTTCGAATCCAGGTGTCCATTTGACATCTAAAATATTGGGAACATTTCTTTCCTATTATTGGAAAGTCATTGATTGTAAAACAGCCTTCAGCTCCTCTATAAATTGAGCACAGATCTGAGTGCTTGAGAAGGAAGAATTTGAGTAGAGAAATTGATCAGGAGATCAAGTCCTTGTAGAAAAATGCTCAAAAATGAAGTTGCTCAGAATTGGTCCGAACCAGAACGAATGGAAATAAATTGGAAAAATGATCCTGTAGACGTGAACGGCACTGAAAACTGACGCCGTATGAGAAAGATATTCAGATTTGAAGTTTGTCAATTTCAGTTAAAAAATGGCCAAAATTTTACTTTATAAAAAAATATTTATTAAAAAAAGAATATTCCATAGAATATTTTGAGAATATTCCATGGAATATTCCAAAAAATATTCTGTGGAATATTCCATAGAATATTCTGCAGGCGGCCTATGAAAGGTGCCACGTGGCCAGCCCGGAGGCCGCCAAGTGGCCCCAAGACCCAACGAAATGGGCGTTCAAAATTATATTATGGTCGCGGCAGGATTCAAACCGGGGTCGGGGCAGTGCCAACGGAGGGGCCTAACCGTTGGGCCATGGTGCTACTTGTTTAAAAATTGGTGCCAATATATATATATTTAAAGTTTGAATTTTATTTGGGTCATGGTCCCGTGGACCGGTGGGAGGAGCGGAGTTGATTTTTAATACGGTTATATATTATGGTTCAACCTTATCACATCCGCTTTAAACTCAAAGTTGTTCAAACGATATCCGACGGGCCCGGTCACATGGCGTTACTCCAGCCCTTCAAATTCGGCGGTCAATTCGGCGGAACCTCTAATTTTAGCGCCGTTCCCTAATTTGTCAGAGTTATCTGGCAGTTCTCCATATTTAGTGGAGTTTTTCAAGGGGTAACTAGACAAAACTTCAGTTATCCATAACTTTGGCTAGGAAAAGTCCATTTGGGATGAATTTTTTTTTGATTTTGGGGTATTGAAGGATTATGGAGCTGTTGGGATAGGTTACAGAGCCATCAGAGCGCTCTATCAGTGATTTTATTAGTGATTTTGCTTGTGGAGCCACTAGGGCCTGGTGAAAGATCAGTTGTGTTGGACTATACTCATCCATTGGA
Source organism: Pinus albicaulis (assembly GCA_034641835.2). NCBI lineage: Eukaryota > Viridiplantae > Streptophyta > Pinopsida > Pinales > Pinaceae > Pinus > Pinus albicaulis. The sequence goes on from JAXQQM020059941.1 coordinate 189,173, forward strand.
GGCGAATGAATAGTCGATTTATACTAATTTCTCTCTTCTGTTTCTGAATTTGCAGCTAATTTTTCCTTTTGAGGCTTTCTACATAGTGTAATTCTTAATTTGAGCATTAATGAAAGAGGGAAAAGCCTATTTAGAGGCTTTTGGACCCAGCAGAGGTAGCCCAAAAGAGCGGTGAACTGCTTAAACAAATGCTTACTATTATGCTGTGCATTTTTGCTGTTATATTTCAGCTTTTACTACATTAAACAGTAACTTTTCATAAGTCCACTTTTCCCAATCAGACTTATACAGTGATCACAACTCATTAGTTTCACCTCAAACAACATTACTTCCATTGCAGAATACTTGAACTTGCTTATTCACACATAAAATTTTGATTAATGAATACTTTGCACATAAACAAATACTTTCATTGATCAGATCTATTTAGTGTTTACATTATATTTCTTTAGGCAGAGCCAGTAAGAGGGCCAGAAGCTTTTGGTTTCATCCTTTCTAGTAAAGGTAAAATAACTAGTAAAAGCCCCTACTGTCAATCTCTGTATAAGAAATACTTTTTTCACACAATTTCAGATCAGAAATGCTTGTGGATTTTCAATTGAGAGTTAGATTTTTGTAACAGCTGCTGGAGAGGTTTATACTGTGATGAGGCTAGGAATGTTGCTGGAATGGTCACTTCAAATTAGTCATTAGGTTGTAACCTCTCCTTCTATCATCAATAAAGAATACAACTTAATTTTCCCTATATGCATCTGTATTGGCTTTGATTCTCCATATTGTAAGATCTTAGTTGATGTATATGGTTTATGCTTTACTGATTTAGCAAACTAACTTGAATAGACATCTATGTTATTTCTATCTTCTGTTGTTTAGTGTTCATTCTTGCAGGAATCATTTTGCACAAATTGCTGGAATTTGAAGCTGCAACGGAAGCGATAGAAGGAACCATTTGGAAGAGCTTGGATTCCAAGTAATCTTCTAATCTATTCTTTGTGTCTGTTCTTAGTTAGGAGAAGAAGCCATATAGTCTTTAAATTGTTGTTCTAGATTATCACTTTTCTAGGGAAGCGTGTTTTATCCGTAATTCACAATTCTGTCCAACGAATTGGCGACTCTGTTGGGGAGAATTTCTCTTAGTTCTAGGTGTTTTAGCCTTTGATTTTCTCTATTTATCCACCCAGTAGTTATTATTCACAAAGATCAAAATTTTTGAAATATCAATTTGCAAAAGAAGTGTGTTAAACAGTGGTGTTTTTCCTTATACAATGCGCCCAACGCACTCTTGGACAGGACACAGTGCTTTGCAGAGCACTGTCTCCCTTTCAGGCCTGCGTTGCAGAACAATGTCTCCCCTTGGAGACTACATTGCCTCCTAAAACCATCCAGATTCCCTTGAATTTGTCTTTTCAAATTGATTCAGTTTGTTTTCTGCTGTGTTTTGAAAAGTTTGAACCTCATATTTACCAGTGAATCTATATATTTCTTCCTCCTTTGAAAGAAAATTTGTTCAATGTTTGTTTAAAGAATTTTTCTTTATCATTGGCAAGTTTTTTTTCAAAGTATTTTTATTGTCGCATTAGATCCATTTTCTTTTGAAAAAGGAAATTGTCGTAAAATATTCATTTCCTGATAGGAGAAATTGTTGTTTCATTCCTCATTTTTCCTTCAAAAGAAAAACTGTTGTTTGTATTCCTCATTTCTCAAAAGCAAAAGGCATTTGATTTTGTTGATTTAGTGCACTTAGTTTATTTTCTGCATTCATAACATTAAAGGAACTGAAAAGAAAAATCTGCATTTGCATGTAGGATTTTGTGTGTTTCACAAAAGGAACAATTAGGAAATTTGCATTTAGTTTGTGTTTTCTGATTTTTTTTCTCACAAATTGATTGCTCTTTCCCTCTAATAGCTAGGATTTTCATTGAAAAACTAAAAGTGAAAGATTGCTTATCATTCTTAGTTGCATTTTAGGAATTTTCCAATACATCATCACAGTGACTCTTTGAAAGGAAAATTGTTAAGCAAGATCAACATAAAATTAGTCTTAATTTATTTAACAAAGCATTGGAACCATAACGATAACATTTTGAAGGTCTAGGCTAGAGATGTGTTCCGGCGTCATAAAACATAGCAACTATCATTAACTTGTATGAAATACATTTCGAGTGTGATACCTCACTCCACGTACGTAAGTATATTGTAGCTTGTCCACGTACTTTCTGGTATATTGGCCCGTGTTACAGTACGAGAAGTATAAAGGGGTGCTCTCACTATGTGGTTTCGCATCAAACAACACTCATACGGACATGGGCATCCATGTACCTTCGGGTATATTTGGGAGGACAAATTTTAGGTGCTATCCATCCATAGTGAACCGAGTCAGTCGCCTTGTAAATTGTGATACACCGAACACACATTTGGGGAGATTGCTTGCCCGTACTTCTTGGTTCGCCAGGAGGTATTATGCAGTTCACAGTTTCTTGCTAAACCTTTTTGCCTAGAATTACCCTTTTATTTTGTTTATTTGTTTTTGGTTAAAATAAATTAGTAATTCTGGAAGAACAAAATCCTTTCCCATATCGTTCGTGTAGACTAGCGTTAAAACCACCTTTACCACCAGAAGTTACTTCTTGTAGGTGAAGGCGATCACGATCTGCTGAATCAAGTACAATTCGTACCTTTGGTGAAACATCATTTTCCAATAAACCAGAGTTATGTCAAGTTGTTTCTACACATCTCGGTTCATATACTGTTGTCGAAATGGAATCTTCACAGCTACCCATGGTCACGATCCATCCAATTATTGAGACCATACCTCCTGGACCCGACGTTGTTCAACCAGAAATTGATCCAGATCCTATCTCTTCTTTGCCAAAACATCTGAATCCTCAATTCATACAACCAGAAGTTGTCCCTACCTTGGTCATCCCACAAAGTTATGTACCTATTGAATCTCCCATATCACACAGTCAACCACCTGAAATATAATTTGGGCTTGACGGTGAAATACTTCCCCCTGGTTTAATTACGATTGAAGAAATCCCACAAGATGATACACCTTTAAGTCCAACCCATTTTGGGGAGTACCTTTACCTGTACGAGTCTTTTTCTCAATCAACACCCTCTGCTTTTGTTGATCTTGTTCCTTTTCAAACTCCTATCGATTCAAAAGGGTATATATTTGGTCAAGTAACCATGACTGAACCAACATCTTCGGTTCGGCCATATGTTCCAATTATGTTAGCTCCCACCCTAGCTACCCCGTCAATGTTTAAAACTTCACCAGAGTCATATTTTCATAGAGGCCCTTTGATCCCATCAGGTTACAAATCATTATTTGGAATTTTCTCTGGTGCATCTTCAAATCCATGGACTTTACCAATGTCATCATCTGGTATTTTAACTGGTAATCCTATAGTAAGTACTAAATGAATTGATTTATTATACACATCTTCAGGGCAAGATCAAGCCAATCCTTCTGGGTCTATTCCTTCAAGTACCATATCGACTGGACTCCTAGCATTTGGAGAGAAATATTTTCCGTCTTATTATCCTCCTCATGCTAGGGGTCAACCTTTGGTCACCCAATATGAAAGTACTCCATCAATTTTTGGACAATCTAATGTTGAAACGAATGTTTGTCAATGGTATCCCACTCTGCCTATCCAACCACAAATGGTTGTATACTCGTATCAACCGGTTCAACCTGTTAAACCCACTTCATTACCACTTGTTAATACATATTTACCCCTATTACAAAATCAAAATGTTGTACATCAACCTTATCAAGCGTGTCCTTCAACTCAATACCATCAAATGTTGGGTCCATAGACTCCAAATCCTTTGGTTAATTTACAACAACCTGTATCCAGAATCATTTATTCACAAGATGGTCTACCATTTTATGGGATGTCACAACTACAACCTATTTATACATATCAACCAAATCCAAGTTATCCTAATTTGGGATATAACATTGGTGGACAGACCCCTTGGAAACCTCAGGCCCAAATGCCTCAAAATTCTTTTCAACAAGTATCATATCTAGGTTTTGGTCAATGGAATCCTCAAGCGTTTTATATGCAAAACAACCCTTATCTGGGTTACTAGCAGTAGATTCCTTATGCTAGTGCTCAAAGGCCTGTTTCTCAAGCAATTCCAGCTCACAAACATGGTTGCTACAGATCTAGCTCCCAATTCCCAAGTGTTATTGTTATTTGTCACAAAACCTTCAACAGATATTTTGGTATCAACGCGAAATAAAGATTATGGTAGTCAGGCCACTAATCAACCTACTACCTCGACAATGAATCCATCTACAGAATCAGTACTGCCTACTGTTATTCCTGAATTGACAATCAAGCCACCAAAGGGAGTAATTCATAAATCGACATATAATCCTCGAGCAAGAGCTGCACAAAATTATAATATACTTGAAGATTTGGCTCAATCCCCTTAAGCTATGTCTTCTCTTGAGGTATTACAAAATTGTCCCTCCCAAAAATAGTCTTTATTGTCGGCTATTGGTGGAATTGATCCGAATGATTCTAATCTTGTCGTCTTTAATCATATGGGCTATGTGCCGCAACTACCAGCAGAATTGGCATTCTCCATAAAGGTAAATGTTCTCAATCACCTTGTTCATCACACTATTATTGATGACAGAGCATCTACATGCATTATGTCTCTAAATTGTTGGAATTCACTTGGCTCACCGCGCTTATCACAATCATCAACGACATTGAAGGCATTTGATGGACGCACATATAAACCTTGTGGTATTATTAATAACGTGCATATTGGAGTAGGGGGAAATACAATGAATGTTTATGTTGAGGTTGTTAACGGACCCCTTGAATATAATATTTTACTTGGAAGGCCATGGGTATATGCAATGACTGCTATTGTTTCTACATATTCTAGAATGATTTCCTTTCCACATAAAGGTACAATTACAGTCATTAATCAACTATCCTTCTTTTCCTCTACTTCGCAGGTAACTGGAAGCATTCCGTTCATTCACATACCCCAACTAAAACTTAAGAAAATTGGTGTAGGACTCTTAAAGCATTCCACTCTTATGGGAACCTTTGCATTACCTCCGCCTGCAACGTCGGTAGAAATTGCAAGTATAGAGACCTGCTACATGATCTCTTCCACTCTATCTAGCTTAAGGGAGAGTACGGGTGATTCTGATATTTCTACATTGGATGAGTTTCTGCCACCCAACCCTATTGAGCTGGCATAGAAATCAATCTATCTGGCATTGGGCGGAAAATCTGAAATCAGTGTCACCGAGTGTTTGGGTTGATCATTCCTTAGATTTTGGTACTCCATCTGATCCTTTTTCCTCAATGTTCTTGACAGATGAGAATATTTTGGAAGCCATGATGGTAGAAGGAGAACCATGGGAAGATTATCATCATCATTCCTATATTCCTGATTATGAAGAAAATAATCTTACTGAAATATATCACCCATCCATCAAAAATTTCTTTTAGAATTCTTTTCCCATTAATGCAATCAATTCCGAGCGAATATTGAAGAAACCATTTTTATTGATATTCGACCAAACCTAGCATTGTAGAGAATATTCATGTTAGTGTATCTTGTTCTCCATTAGAATTCAAATCATATCACTCTCTATTTCGTGAATTCCGTGATGTATTTTCTTGGTCTTACGAGGAAATGCCAAGCATAGATACTAGTATAGTTGAACACACTATTAATATGTATCATGATGTCAAACCGATGTGTCAACAGCTTCATCCTATTCATCCGAAGAAAGCTGCTACCATCAAAGTAGAATTTGAAAAACTTTTGCGTGCTGGTTTCATATACCCTATTCTGCTAATTGAGTGGGTTTCCAGTATCATTCCAGTTATGAAAAAACAAGGAAACATTAGAGTGTGCGTCGATTATCGGGATGTTAATCATGCTTGTCCAAAACACAACTATCCTACTCCATTTATCGACCAGATTATTGACGATTGTGCTAGATGTGAAATCTTTTCGTTCATGGATGGATTTTCTGGCTACAATCAAATCAATATCTGCCCAGATGATCAACATAAAACAACATTCATCTATCCGTGGGGCACATTCACTTATAGGAAACTTTCGTTTGGTTTAAAGAACGCTAGGGAAATTTTTCAGAGAGAAATGGATTATGATTTCAATGACATCATGCACATTGTTCAACCGTATCTAGATTATTTACCAGCACATTCACGAAATCAGACTGATCACCCGATGCATGTGAGAGCCATTTTCTTACGCTACCGACACTACAAAATACACCTCAATCCACATAAATGTGTGTTTTGTGTTGGTTCTGGACGTTTTCTTGGATTCGTAGTCTCAAAAGAAGGAATTCGAATCGACCCTTTGAAGGTTCATGCCATTCTTGATTTTTCTGCACCATCAAACTTACTTCAGATACAGAAACTTCAAGGAAAGGCTAACTTACTAAGGAGGTTCATTCCAAATTACACCAAAATGGCTAAAGGATTTAACCGACTCTTGAAAAGGGGGTTCCCTTCCATTGGGACCAAGTTACGCAAGCTTCATTTGATGTTGTCAAAAACACTCTTGTCCGAGAATCATTAATGTATCCCCCTAATTATGAAAAATATTATTTCCTATATATCGCCACGGCTAAAACGACCATTTCTATGGTATTGGTCCAAGTAGAAGATGGAATTGAACATCCAATCTATTATTTGAGTCGTAATCTCAATGATACAGAAGTTAAGTACTCATATGTAGAAAAGCTTGCCTTAGCAGTTGTTCAAGTTGTCCAAATATTTCGCCATTATATCCTACTCCAAAAAACAACTATAGTTTCGGATTGAAATCCCATGACTTATATCTTATCACGTCAATTTTTGGGGGGCAAATATTCAAAATGGATTTTCATTTTGGAGGAATTTGATTTGGAATTTATCAAATCCAAGTCAAAGAAGTCTTTAGTTTTGGCTGAGCTTCTCTGTGACCTTCCCTCTGATAATACTACAACTACGTCGAAACCATCAATTCTTGACGAGTCTCTATTTCTAATCAGATCATTTGATCCTTGATATGGGGATTTCATAATTTATCTCCAAACCAAAAAATTTCGACCTGATACCTCTCGCTCCGAACAACGACATATTCGATACCAAGCCAAAGATTATCTAATCGTCGACGATACACTTTATCATCGTGGTGTTGATACCATTTTAAGTAGGTTCCTCACTCATGAGGAGGCCAAAAAAGTGTTAAATGACTGTCATGTTGGGGCTTTTGGTGGACATTTATTTGGATATGCTACCGCACAGAAGATACTCTGTGCCGGTTACTTTTGGCCTACTATTTTTCGAGACTACATCCTCGTGGTCAGAAGTTGTCATGCATGCCAAATTTTTTATTATTAGATCTGAAAACCGCCAATGCCAATGCATCTTGTTGTCTCTGCGGGACCATTTACGAAATGGGGTATTAACTTCATGACATGTAACCCTCGTTCGTCCAAGGGGCATGGTTATATTATTGTCGCAGTAGACTATTTTACCAAATGGGCTGAAGCGATGCCTACATTCAATAACACAGGACATACAACTGCATTATTTTTCTTTAATCATGTTATTTCACGGTTTGGGTCCCACAGGCTATAGTTACAGATCATGGGAAGCATTTTCGCAACCACATGATGGCTAAATTAACTTCCAAGTTAGGATTGTCACATGATAATTCTACTCCTTATTATCCACAATCAAATGGACAAGTTCAAGCTATCAACAAAATTCTTAAACGTATGCTTTAATGAATGATAGGAGTTCGTAAAAGAAACTGGCATTTGATCCTGTACTCCGCCTTGTGGGCGTATCGAACCTCGGTGAGAAACGCAACTGTCTTTACTACTTTTCCATTATTTTATGGTCTGGAAGCTATCTTACCAATCCAATGTGAAATATCGTCATTAAAACTCGCGATTGACTTATTACCTAACACCTCAGAAGAAGAAGCACGTCTTCTTAACCTGATCCATCTTGATGAAACGTGTCATGAAGCCCAATTGGCCAACGAAGTGCACAAGAGACGTATAAAGGCTCAATACGACAAAAATGTCCAACCTCGCATTTTCTCAGAGGGCGACTTGGTCCATCTTTACAATCAATAAGCTGATGTAATGGGAGCAAGAAAATTTGAGCCATTATGGCATGGCCCCTATATTTTCAAAAAAGTTCTTTCTAAGGGCGCTTATGAGTTGGTTGATTACGATGGAATTCCGTTGGCACAGCCTAGATATGGGTTGTATTTGAAACGTTACTATGCTTAATCATGAGCGTAGTAATTTTTTGTATTATATTGTATATATATGTTGTTGATTTGCATTCACTATCTTAATTTGTTTTTAGAGATTTCTTGACGTTAGTAATCCACTTTACATTTCATCGCAAATATCTAAATCTTCGAAACCATTTGTTGGATATGCTGATGGTGCTATTCGTAGTACACAAAATCTATCCTCTGCAACGTGGGCCATTTTTTCTCCGAACGATGAGTTAGTGAGTTTTCAAGGGATTTGTATTGGTAGATCGACGAACAATATCGTTGAGTATAGCACGTTGATTGAACTTCTCTCTAATGCCATTTCATTTGGTATTAACTGCATAATCATAAGGTTAGACTCACAACTTGTGGTATTACAACTTACTAGTGTTTATACTATTAGAAATCCAACATTGCATAGATTGTTCCTTAGAGTTCAAATTTTGGAAAGACACTTTGATTTTATTCAATATCAACACATTTCCAGAAATTTGAACACATTGACTGATTAATTAGCTAATCAAGTTTTAGACAGAAATTTGTAACATATGTAAAGAAAACATTCACATCATTGAATAGGATTGCACAATAAACATAGGAAAACACTGAAATCATATAGATAGATAGTTATAGGTTTTTACAAAAATTTGTGCCCAAGACACATTGGTCATCTGACCTCAAAATGTATGCAAAATGTCATAAGTAAACTAGTGGTGCTCGTGGTAACATGCTATAAATCTAGCTATCCTACGAAGTAACCGCATCCAACAGTTAGGAACCCCAATAGTGTGTCGCAGCAGTCGCATAGGAAGCTCTTCGATCCGGAAATCTAGAATCTCGAAGGTAAAAAATTCTATGTGCTGCTGAAGTTTAGTCAGAGTCTCAGCCGTATCAAGATCCTGAAGGACTGCTCTCCCGACAGCCCTCTCTGCTGGCACATCTGCTTCGCGCTCTGGTTCCACTACTAGTTGAACACGACCAACATATGCATTACATAAAAAATTTCGTTTAGTCTTGGAAAAAAATAAAAAATACAAAAGCGTTATATAAACCTTAGGAAAGTCAAAAACATGGTCAAAACATTCTTACCTATTACACCCCACTGAGCGCCTTCTAGTAATGCTAAATTTGAATCCCCTCGAAAATCAACGCCTACGTATGTATACTCGTTGATGGAAACAATCTGTCGTCGGAAGTAGGAAAATAATGCAGTAGAGAACACAACAGTCGATTGGCTTGCATGCCGACCCATGATTTCTACCAATCTCTGCATCCAAGGATCTCTAGGACTAGCTATATCCAGTGTCACATGTTGTGGTTGCATCAATGGAATCTCTTCCAAGGCGAAGGATATAAGGATAGAACCATAACTAAAATTCTTCTTCCTTCCTCCCTTTGCTTTATTCAGTTGTTCCTTTATCTGAGATAGAACAGCTTCAGACCAGTTGAAGACTATTGGCTCCATACACTCTAGCACATATTGCATATATGATCTATTCGCTACATGTAGTGTAACGGTGCCAGCAAGTTTAGCGATCGTGAAAAGGATAGTTCTCAAAGGCAAATCTTTGACATCCATGATGTTTATTTTTCCATATTTGTTAGGTTTTGTCCCTGGAAAGCAATGCTGCAGAATATAATCCCTCAGTGTCTCTCCTCCAACGGTAGACCCTGAGAGTGAAATGGGCAAACCTCTCCTCGAAAAACCTATGAGAAAATACGCATGCTCAAATGTTATGGGAACCATTTGTTTCTTAATATGAAATGCCTCTATCGCTGGATCCCATGCTCGAACTAAGAACTCCAAGAGTTCTATTTGTTGCCTCATTCCCGACAATTTGAAGTACTTAAGTAGTCCATAATATCGCAAGGCTCTTACTGTACCCGAATCGTTTAAAGCAATCATATCTTGTTCTTCATGTTCTCTTTCCCTCCATGTAATCGTCATTATAATATGATGGAAACCTGAAATACAACCATAAGACCCATTAGATTCCATTCATTGCAAACAAATAGGCAAATTTTGGGCATAATGAGAAAATAAAAAACATAGACTATGCCCAACGCACTCCATAACAAGAGACAGTGCATTGCACATGCAAGTACACTTCACTGTACTTGCTATGCAACATAGGTTTTGACATTCAGAGGTGCGTTGCCCTCACTTTGGGCAGAATTTACCCTAGGGTCGACCTTAAAACCCAAAAAATTTGCAGAAATTGGAGATGAAATGAATATCAAAGGAAAGAGGAGGTTCATGGCACTAACCTGGATCAAATGACAACAACATCCATCCACAGAAACGATCGCAATTAGCAGATGAATTTCAGGGGAAAAATCAGGTTCAAAGCTCCAAAATGCAAATGGTAACTATGGAATGGTAAAAATGAATAGTGAAACTACTTTTAATAGTCATTTAATTATTTGCAAGTTAAATTTATTGCTATGCCTATAGTTTTATTATGTTTTTATCATGAAACAGGTATTTTTAATTCATTTGATGTTGCTTTGAATAGGAAATACAACTGATGAACAGATTAGTCATGTAGATTTTTTCAAAGAATGACTTGACCACAAAGCATACTTTTTCTCCTTATTTTTCGAGCTTTGTTAAAAATGAAAAAGGATTTGAAGCGCACTTTTATCTCTTTTTCAAGCTTTGATAACAGCAAAAAAGGAACCCCTGGAGTCTTCTTTCAGCTCTTTTCAGACTCTGATAATATGAAAAGATTGCCGAGCACTTGTCTTTTCGAGCTCGTAAAAGTAAATGAATTGATATCTACTCAGTATAAGTTTAACCCTTTTCCGGATTGAGATAGATTATTTATGAAAAAGGAATACCTTGGTTAAACATGACCAAAGAGGTTTTATCAGATATTATTTTACATGTTTTCGGGTTTGAGTGACAAATTTAGGAGAAAGTACTCATGGAGTTTCCTTTCGTCCTCTTTTTAAAACTCTCTAAATATGAAAAAGGATTGGGCTATCATTGTCATTAAGCTTGTTAAAACATAAAATAGCGACGGGCTTGTCGATCATGGAAAGAATCGAGTTTCATTCATCATTAGAATCGTTAAATTATTAAATAGTGATACTTTATTCACCCGAAGGGTTGAATTATAGATCAAGAAAATGTTACCCTCCTCAAGCTTGTTAAAAAATAAAGAGGTACTGGTCAGCAAATGACCGGGGAAAATTTGGGAAAAGTGAGCAAAATTTCTTTATGGTAGCAAGTCGCTCTTGAACATGAAACTTCCTTCACTCCATGTCCGTGACTATTTGGGTTGGGTAATCATATTGATGGTTCATTCATACCTATGGTTCATCATACCTTCACTTCGGTTTTGGGTCAATGCTGCCAACTCATCACAGTGTCGCCGATATGTTCAAGAGAAGTCATCTAGTGAATAAACTCATTCTTTTGCAATACTCGTAAAACTTTATTCTCATGACCATCATCCCTGAAAATTGATATATCAAGTCATACCCTTGTCTCTGAAATTAGTAACTCCTGTTTCATAAGGTGAATTCCTGTCAACAACAAATCAATATCCAGGAAGTTCACTTAGAAACAACAAATTCTAGTACCATGAGGCTTGTTACAACATCGACAAGATCCTTGCTTCTGGACCTTTGACCGAAATATTTTGTTTGGAGTTCAACATCAAATCATCTATTCACACCTTACGAAATGTACTGCAGTACCTTGAGGGCCATTTTCATTAATGGTGTTTCTCTCGCATTTGTTAAAAGCTCACATCATTGGCTGGTAATCAAACGATGTCTTTCCATGTTCGACGACAAATCATATATTCGCATGGTTAGACTTGTACCCGAATGATCGAGTGAATGAGATAAGAAGACCCCGGATCTAGTTTCAACCATCCAGGCTACAATTTCAGGATTTTTATACACATCATATGTACGATGACCTTAGTTATAGATCCTCATCCAAACATGGGCCTATATTTGTAGGAATATCTGCATTGGGCAACATTCCAATGTCGACGAATTTCTGAATTATGTACATGTTATTAGATTGTTTATGTGTTGAACATGGGAATGCCTACCCTCAACAATTATGATCAAAGAGGATATATCATGATGTAATGTATTTTAATATTGATGCAGGTGACCACTCCACTTCATCTCCAGCCCATCACAGTGTAAAGCATCTCAATCAAATGTTTTTATTATTTTGACCTCATGCTTTAGGGGGAAATTGTTACAGGTCAATTTGGGCATAATTCCCATTAACTTGGTTAACTAGGCATCATCTCTAGGACCAATGACTAAGGGTCTATCATCCCCTATCATTTCAAGTTGTTACATGCCCTAAGACAAGAACAAGACAAATCAAGCATGACTTTCATCAAGAAAAGGTTTCCAAGGTTTGAAGTTTATTATATAGCATATGAGAGCTCATCAACACTACCTCTAAAGGGACTAAGTGCGTTTCATATGTAGGTATCCCCATGCAAGGCTACTCTGCAAAGAACTTCAAAAAATTCACAGGTGAGTTGGTCACATTGGGAGTGAAATTCTAATTGTTCCGGAATCTCCACTTGGCCAATGCCTTCTAGAAGAGTTCACATGTGTCAAGCTTCGAATCCAAGTGTCCATTTGACATCTACAAGATTGGGAACATGTCTTGCCTATTATTGGAAAGTCATTGATTGTAAAACAACCTTCAGCTCCTCTATAAATTGAGCACAGATATGAGTGCTTGAGAAGGAAGAATTTGAGTAGAGAAATGTTTGTGGATTTTCAATTGAGAGTTAGATTTATGTAATAGCTGCTGGAGAGATTTATACTGTGATGAGGCTAGGAATGTTGCTAGAATGGTCACTTCAAATCAGTCATTAGGTTGTAACCTCTCCTTCTATCATCAATAAAGAATACAGCTTACTTTTCCCTATGTGTATATATATTGGCTTTCATTTTCCATATTCTAAGATCTTAGTTGATGTATATGGTTTATGCTTTACTAATTTAGCAAACTAACTTGAATAGACATATGTATTATTGCTATCTTCTATTGTTTAGTGTTCAATCTTGCAGGAAGCATTTTGCAAAAACCGTTGGAATTTGAAGCTGCAATAGAAGTGACAGAAGGAACCATTTGGAAGCGCTTGGATTCCAAGTAAGCTTCTAATATATTCTGTGTGTCTATTCTTAGGTAGGAGAAGAAGTCGTATAGTCATTAATTTGTTGTTCTAGATTATCACCTGTATAGGGAAGCATGTTTTATCTGTAATTCACAATTCTGTCCAACATGAAGAAGTTGTATATTTATGATGGTAGAGAAGATGATCCTATAGGTATTACGACCATAGGTGAAGATTTAGCTAGTTGTAAACTGACAGCTATGAGTGTGGAAGACATAAAATACGAAGAAGAACTCCGAGGAAGGTTAACCCTTGCAGAGGAAAAAATTTCAAGTGTAGGCACAGGTTATTATGTCATTTTCTGATAGTTTCGTGGATGTCACAAGAAGACTTGAGGCAATGGAAAAAAAGGAAGATGCAGGACCGCAGATTCAGTTTTGAGAGTTGAGAATCATACATGCGGAGATTGGAAGAGGATGCTCCAGATAGGTGGATTGAGCTATTAGCTGAGGAAGAGGGAGAGCCTTCGAGCTCCACTTCCACTCCCTATTTTTAGACTGACATGGGGATGAGACTCATTGTCACATGCTCAGGGAAGTGAGTTCTCTAACTTTATGAGTAGGTAGTGGAGTGAGATGGACACTTGATAGCAGGTTGTTCTGACAGTCATGATGATGTAGGGAGCATATGTTCTTGTGGAGGCAATGTTCAGTTGGATTAGCTACCCAACTTATCACCATCATAGGGGGATCCAGCACATGATTTATTGCTGAGTTGTAGACCGATTCAAGACATGGATTAGGTCAAGGGTGGTCACATCTCGATGTTGAGACGATATTTATAGGATAACAAAGTTGGTGGCATGGAAATGAGTATGTTGGAGCTGACAAAACTTTGCGACGATATGTCGCGACGGTATATTGTGATGGGATATTGCAATGATATGTTGCAACGATATGATGGTGTTGTTGAGGAAGATAACATTTTTACAGTGGTGGAGGATGCCAGGTCCCTGAGTCATGATTGCGATGACCGAAAGTGGCAGATGCGCTTCGGCGCGACGAACGCCCAACTCAGTGGGAAAGCAAGGAAAGATTGGTGAGTGTTTGACGAAATGTGCATGTAGGAAAATACATGACGGGACCCGCATGTGCGGCCTGCATGCAGAAAGGCGTTGAATCGACCCGAGGGTGAACTGCGTGTAGAAAACACATAATAGGACCCACAATGCGGCCTGTGTGCAGAAAAACACACGATAGGACTCTGTTGTAGCCGCTACAACACCACCCAAAATTTTGGGTATATTTAAAATTTCGGGTTCCCCCTCTGCTCGCCTAGGCGCTAAAGTCTTTCACCTAATCCGAATCAACTCCATCCTAGCGACCTATCCCCAACCCCTCATGAGTTGTCGCGTCACCATGACTTGATGTTGTCACTGCAATCACGCCATGTGTGGGAGGGATCATCCGACATGCGACCGAACACTCGTATCACAGTCGCGTCATGTGTAATGAGCTTGCCATACATACTTTTAAATGGGAAAACTTTTGTTTGTTAACAATTAAAGGCCCTGTCGCTGTAGGTCATTAAGCATGTGGTTTGAATACCTCTGTTACATTTGCTAGTCTCATATGTTTTATCTGTGGGCACCATTATCAAATAATAATTATGATTGTCGTAATGTTCTACACAGGTCGACCCCACGGGTAACAGACTCCTCAGTCGTGTCGCGACATCGAGGGAAATGAAATTGAGCTCAACGACGAGGCCAAAGTTGCGGAACAGGGGAGGAGGAGGAGCAAGTGACCAGTACTGTTAAAAAGAGAATAATGTGATATGTGTCGATCAGAGAAAGAACCTTTTGTGTCACCAACGCAGAAGGTGTTCTTCATTAGTGCACACTAGAATTATGGAGATCCTGCACGATTCCAGCTCCGTGTCGATGTCTGTATACAAAGGAAAATTTGTCGCCATTTCGACAAGTCTAGCATTAATTATGGCCTGGTGAACAAAGCAAACTCAGGAGATCTCCCTGAGGAGTGAAATTATCATTCAAGGCGTTCTCGTGCCAAGTGGCAGTGCGAAAGCATATGTGTTGGTGTGGCAAGCCAATGACAAAGTTTTCAAACATGTGAGCGCACCCTTTGGAAGCAACATTTATGGATCTTAAGCTGCATAGTGTGGAATTAATTACGCTGCAAGGAGTACAACGTGGAGCAATAAAATGGCCTTACAGTCCTAGTCGCCTTTACGCTTCCATATCCATAAAGTTTGTGTATGTGGGACCATATGAGATGGACAATGTTAGATTGAACCTAAAGGGTCATGTTTAAATGCATACGCCTTTTGTAGCTAGGCGCATTGATGCATATGCAAAGAGGGCCTCCAAAACCACCAGATGGAAAGGGTTCATATCAAAAGAGGCATTAATGTGGTTTGAAACATCTTTCAAAACAAGCAGCCTTCGTACTATGAGGTAAAGCAAATTAAAGCTACGCTCGAAGCACATAGGTTTAAAACCATAAGTTATCTTGGAGTAAAACCATGTGAAAATGTTGCAAGGAGCGCACATCCCATGGACCAAAGTGATGTTGCACATTTAAAACCAAGGCGCAAAGTAATATAGTGTTTTTAATATAGTGTCTAAAAACATATATAATTGGTGGATCGAAACCATATGGAAAACACATTGCACTTGCACCTAAATATCTCTATGGCGAACATAGTAAAGCATGGGGGCGGAGTTGAGTCTTTAGAGAAGATATAAAACATTTGCAAAAGGGTGTTTTTTAAATTATGAAGGGCGCACATTCGATTGGGAAGGGTGATGTTGTTATATAACAAAATCAAAGTGCAAACCCATGGCAAACATGCGATGGTCAAAGTTACGTTTGATATGCGGATCACAACTATATGTAGTCCAACGTGGCATAGCGCCAGCGTGCAATATGGACGTTGCATGGAGCTGTCAACTTTACGTATCAAGCCCAACGCCAAACGTTTAATATCCGCGTTGCATGAAGCCTACGTTCAATAAGCCAGCTGGAGTTAAGGTTCTGAATCGACAAGATTGTTGCAATTATGTCTCTAATGTTGACTGTCTGAGGTGCACCATCCAGAGGCAGGAAGGAAAGATATCATAAAATATTAGAAACGAATTCAAATATCGAAACTTATATTCAAAGCATGGGGCGGAGTTTGACTTTTAGAGGAGATATATTTATGTATATTTAAAGGTCTAAATGTCGTGCATGGCGCGTTGGAACTACGTTCTATACGGTGCAATTCTCATATAATTTCACAATCATATAAGGCCGCCATGCAAACAACTAGCACCATATAACTTTATGCTGAAGCGTGGATCAATGGTGCAGTTATATTAGGTGACCGAATTAAAATGCAAATCAGAACTATACGAAAACGCATGACAGATGGATGCATGCATACGTGGAGTTTTCGACCATAGTGAAACAACGTGGAGCCCAACGTTGCATGGCGCAAGAATGCGCACACACGCTGCAGGGAGCCCAAGATTTCGATGGCAAATTGTCGACCTACACTAAAAGGTTTGAAGCCGATATAGTTCACGATTCAGAGCAGTGTTTACGCGTGGTAGCAAGATGTTACAATACGTGGATTGGTCTAACTGCATGGGTGTAATTGTCGACGCGTCCATCTCCAAGTTGCATGGCAACTGTCATAAACAAGACTGTGCGTTTATGGTAAGTACAGCAGGATATCGTGCAGAAATAGAATATGAATGATTTATGCTGAATTCTGCAGCCTCGACGGCGATATTCCAGGAGTGAATCGCTTTTCAGATCTGCTGTGTTCACCATATTTAGAAAAATGCTATCGTTACAGACTCGTTGGAGGCTGAATTTCCGAGACTGCCATTACTGACTACGTTGAGCTGTCTTCACAGAGCTCAATCTTCGATGATGCCTAAGGCGCTTGCTATTTCTATCTCACTTTCCACAGAGGTCGATTTGAGACTGTTGCAGCGTGTTCAATTGCAGGCCCGTGAGAACCATGATTGAAGTAGAAGCCTTCAACACTAGACGTTTTATACAACTGGCTTACCTAACATTAGAGGTTGAATGGCGAAAACTCTGTATAGAGAACTGTTTATTCCTGGAGGAAAAGCTGCGCTGTCGAGGTGTTGTCGCCTGCAAAAGGTAGCCCGCCATTGAGGCTTGGAAGAGCTCATTTGGTAGTTAGTGCTACGTCTAAAACGATGCTGTCGTTGGGGTCTTTGGAAAGTAGAGATGGTTTCCTACCTCGTTACTGATCTAGAATCAGAGCAGGGCTGCTATCAATTTGTCGCTTGGTCCCTGTAGCAAATGGGAGCATCATAAAACAGAAGTAATCATGCAGGTGGAGGTCGTTCTGCAGGGTTATTAAATAGCTAGCCCAGAGATCGGATCTTAATATGGTGGCTCTGCAGCCGCGCAAAGGAAAGTTGTTAGTTAGGCTAGCTATGATTTAATGGACCTAACTGACCAGCCTCCAGTGTATAAGACTGTTATAAGCCTGCCTAGATCGCTGTACCTGACCAGTTCTCCTCAGTCCAGATACCCGAGATTCTCCAATAGAAGGTGACAAGTACTGCTCCCCTTATGGATAAGTAATCGATGAGCATGAAAACCTGTGGCAAACACTAAGAATGTGAATAAAGAAACTCATGTCTATCAAGTAATTTAATCCGAGACCTGAAGAACTGGTATGTGGGGAGGATGATAATCCCGACAGAGAAAGGGCACAGAGAAAACTATCCCTAGCCATTCTCTCCAAAGATTCAGTAGTTGACCACCAGGGGTCCAACTAATTTTTCAATGATTAAGTTATTGTAATTTTCATTTCCTAACATGTGTAGATACATATACATATGGCTGATTTAAATTCATTTATTTGCAGGTTATATAAGCAGATGATGGAGCAACTATGTCTACCCAAATCGAGAACTGCTAGCTCTCCGAAGGATGCAGATCCGGGTTTCAGATCAAACTCAAAACCTCATGTCATGTATCTTGCTCGAAACAGAAACCATTCTACCCGCTTATCATCACCTGCAAAGTCCCTTGGTGCGGAAGTGACACCACTAGCAAACAGTAGATGTCTTTTCATGACGAAGGAACTCACTGATCTGCCCAAGGTCGCAGGTCGCACATCCTTGATTTTTTTCGCCTTTGCGACCTCGCGACCCAGCGACCTAGTCGCAAAGTCGCAAGGTCGCACATCTTTGATTTTTTTCGCCTTTGTGACCCTGCGACCCAGCGACCTAGTCGCAAAGTCGCAAGGTCGCATATGTGGCTGTTTTCACGATCCGCGACCCTGTGACCCAGCGACCTAGTCGCAAGGTCGCAAGGTCGCATGTGTGGCTGTTTTCACGATCCGCGACCCTGCGACCCAGCGACCTAGTCGCAAGGTCGCAAGGTCGCATATGTGGCTGTTTTCAAGGTCCGCGACCCTGCGACCCAGCGACCTAGTCACAAGGTCGCAAGGTCGCAAGATCGCATCTTGGCCATTCTCTTACAACCTGCGACCTCGCGACCCAGGCAGGTCGCGGGTCGCACCAACAAGACAGGTCGCAGGTCGCACTGCCTTCCAAGTCGCAAGTCGCACATCCCAGAAAGGTCGCAGGTCGCAATTTCTTCAAGGTCGCGAGGCAACCCAACAGGCAGGCGAAAGGTTGGGAAGCCCAAAGGGCAGATTTTGTACTATAAAACTCCCTACGGGGAAAATCGCCTGGGCTTTTTCCTTTTGGAAACTGAAGAACTAGATGGCATTGTATTGAAGGATTGTACCCTTACGCATCTGAATATAGAGATACTTGTTAAAACACCCTATGGTTATGATGTGTTTTGCTGTGCAAACACTGTGTGTATTCCTTGTACAGTTTCAGAACATCCTATGATTAATGAAGCTACACTCTTTATGTCATCATTTATGCGTCATGGCTATCTGTGTTGTATCAATGATGTTTATTTTATCATCTGTTCTAATAATGAATGTTACTGAACTATTTTGTTAGCATTTTGTTTCATCTTTCAGAAGTGAAAGGATATCTCATCATAAAGGACTATTCCTTTTGTGGTTAGAATACCTTATAAGCATTACCCCCAAAAGATGTGTTGCTAATGACATCTCTTGAGGTGTACATGCTTTATTCATAATCTTGCTACGCATAGTGTTTGATTCGGGTCTAATACATCAATCCTGTATTCTGTATCACGTGAATAAGTGTATGTCCGCTGGTTCAATCAGGTTCTTTTGAGACCTAAGGGAAGGCGTCTTAAGCGGTAGCCGGACCCACACCCCAGACGAGATCCCTACTCCAAACGGTTCAAGGTCTAATTGGGACTTTCTACCGGGGAGATCCCCTACTGTTGGCCGGACAAATTTTCCCGTCAACAGACTCGAATGCGACTCGCGTGCAGGAAAAGATACGACTATGCCCGATACGTGCAGAAATCTAGGAAAACGTGTAGGGCATGCACAATAGGACCCAAAGGCATGCAGGGCATGCACGAGTTGTGAGGGAAAACTTGTAAAAGTTGTATTTGTGAAAATTGAAGTATGCAGACTTGATTATTGTAATTGTAAGTTGCATGACTGTTTATGAAACATAATATTGGGAAAAATCATATTCGGGAGTTTCCCCTCCCTTGTATGTATGGGTGTACATGGTGATATTTATTGATGTTTATGGTTATTGTATTTATTTATGCCGCATAATTTAAGAACACTTGAAGATAAACTAAGTGTTGAAGTAAGGCATAGTCTACTCACCTAGTATTCATAAAAAGAAAAAGTGAGGTAGTGCCGCACTCGCTATAAGTGGTTGAAAGAGTACAAAAAGTATGAGGGCATGACAGCTGACCTCTCAGGAAGTCCTGGTTACCGGGTGCAAGTCCCAGAAGTGATGATTGGTGCTATTTGATTAATTTCACTAGTTTCAATCCCACTTCTTCACCCCCGTGAGCATCGCTTGATGCAATGAGTGCTAAGTGGATTATTCCAAAATCATAAGAAATTAGTGAGTTTCAACAACCTCTCATGGAAATGGTCATAGATGAATGACTTACTTAATGCAGTTGAATCCAAAAAAATGATATCTAATATAATGTACTATGGAAACCCATCAATACTTAAATATATATATATATATATATATAATATATTGTAATTCAACAAAAATCACTCCAACTTCAGATTTATTTTATGGACATTGACATTTAGGTGATATCGACGACAATGTTTAAAAAGAGACTCTTGTTACTCACAGGCGAAGAAGTTGTCTTTTCATTCATTTTATGTTACGACAACCAATACTTTGTGATTATTTTGATGAAAATTCATTTATTATTATTAATAATAATTTTTAATATAAAAGAAAACAACTAATGGGAAGATTTGGAGAAGATTTCTGAAATTTATTTTTCATTAATTTTATTCGAGTGCCATATTTTGCGTGTTTACCATCATTTTTGAAATCTGAGAGTCTCGTTTATTCAAACTTCAAGAATAAAACAAGTGTTCTTGGATTTAATTAATGTGACTGCGCTCTTTTTTTTTGGAAAATTAAGTGACCCGAAGATATCGGAAAAGATTTGATTATCTTCTTTTTTCTGCCAAAGAAAATATTTGGCATGTTAAATACGTATAGCTCACAAGCTTGACATAATGTTAACTAAATTAATCTTTGAATTTATTTAAATATTTAATTTTAGACATCTATCCATACAGATTAATTCCATGAGAGCTTTTACCTGAGAAATAAGGAGATCTCACAAGAAAGAAAGGAAGAAAGAAATAAATAAAGTATTTTTAATGTCCACGACGCTAAAAATAGCCTATGGGACAGATTGCTTCTCCATATGGCTCTTGTATTCGACCCTTTTCCTGTGAATTTTTACAATAACTGCTCCTAGCTTATCAACAAACTCTTCGCTGAATAGATTATCCCAAGAACTAGCTTACCTGCATATTTTTCCTTGTTGTCTTTTAAGGCCTCACTTTCTAAAATGAAATGTTTTTCTGTTTCCACTTTTCGAGACGAGAAAAAAATACATACTCACATTTCTTTTGGCCTTTTCCAGCGCCCTGTTTCACAACGGAGTTGATGAGAATTAGTCCTTAATTAAGCAATAAGAATTTTAGATCTCCAAGAAATATTAGCCCCTATGTGCATCTTTTGTTGATGGTTATGCGTGGGGTTAAACTCTTCAATGTAGTACTTCTCCTTTCTCCCTAGCTCTTTCTCCCAAGTACGTTTGTGGAACTTATCCATAACAAAAGTTTCATCTCTTTACTGTTTGTAGGACACATGCTCAAGCAAATACCCCATTTACAAAACCATTTGTTATTTTGCCTCATCCAAGTCTTCTTTATTTTTTCTCAAGATTAGATTGGCAGCATGTTAGAAACACGAAAACGTACAACGCCCCTCTGTCCCAATCAACTCTCAAATTCTTTGTTTACCAACTTAAAGAGAGGCTGTAAATTTGTATAGATTCCCAAAAAATGTGACTTAAAAAAATAAAATAAATTGTAATAGAAATGTTTAAATTTGTAAATCTATTTTTTTTTAAATGGCTGAAATAGGTTCAGCATCATAAAAAAATAAAAAATTTGTAATAGAAATGTTTAAATTTGTAAATTTATTTTATTTTTATGGCCGAAATAGGTTCAGTATCATTAAAAAAAAAACTGCAGGCATACTCAAAATTTTGAAAATTTGACAGCAATAATCTAGATTTACAGAATTTTATGCCCGAATTTATCAAAACTTTCCAAAATTTCCATAATTTTCCAAACAAATTTGAAACCCAGATAAACTTCTACCCAACTTAATCTCTCTTTTCCTTTTCTCTGCATATATATTTTTTCTTTTTCTCCCCATATAACTTATAGGAATCTATTTTTTATCCACAAATACTTTATAGGGAATCTAATTTTATTCCGACTCATAGTGTTTCATGGACAAAGGATTTGAACAAAATAAAACTTTTCATGCAGATCAAAATAATAAGAATAAAGATAGGCTATACCACAATCACATTATTTGGAAAATTTGTCTTAATTATATATGAATGTTCCATAAACACATTATTGGTATAGAATTCGAACTTTAAACATTACAAAAATTAAAATAATATTATATAATTTCATTGAATATTAAAAAAAATTTAGCAATAAATTAAAATCTTTATCAATTCAAATAATAAATAGTTATGTACATAAAGTAACTTTGTGTATATATATATATATATATATATAGCTTTGAAGTAGGACAATGTGTTAGATGAATAACTTTGGCACGTACATAATGTCGAATCAAGTGATATTTGATGTTAATATGCTTGCTTTGATCTTGAAACCTGGGATTCTTGTCTAATTGAATTGCAAAAGAGTTGTCAACAAGTAGTGGAGTTGAAGCCTTTTGTTTCTCTTGCAAGTCTTCAGGTCTTTTTCAAAGCTAAATGATTTCTTTTGTAGCTTGAGCTATCGCAACATATTCAGCTTCGGTAGTAGAATCAGTAGTAACCAACTGCTTGCATGATCTCCAACTGATGGCTATTGATCCAAGACTCATCAAATAACCAGAAGTAGATACTTCATTCTCCTTATCTCCATCAAAATCAAGAATAGCCGGTGAGATGGAAATATGCAACTTTGGAATATTTGATGCCATATGTTCAAGTTCCCTTTCAAATACTTGAGCACTCACTTTGTTGCATTCCAATGACCTTCACATGGTTGATGCATGAACCTGGAAAGTATCCCTACAACAAAATATATGTCAAGTCAAGTAGTAGTAAGAAAATTCAAACTTCCAACAAGTTGCATGTACTTTTTTGTATCCTCAAACGTACTTCCTTCAGTGGAAGTAAGTTTCAAATTCTTCTCCACAAGAGTAGCAACATGTTTACAATCTTGCATCCAGAATCTGTCCAATAGCTATCCAATACACTTCTTCTAAGAAATAAAAATACAATTGGGTTTGTGATCAACTTTAATCTTTAAATAATAATGCAATAAACCCAAATCTATCATTTCAAAAAATTTCAATAAATCTCTTTTAACAGACGCTATATAGTCATCATTATTTCTTCTAATCATCAAATCATCTACATAGACGATCAAATATACAACCGAATTTCCAACTTTATTAATAAAAAGAGCTGCATCATCCATATCAAACAACTTATAGTTCAACTTGAGAAGGTGTTCAGTTAGTTTTCCCAAAAATGTGACTTATAAAGATCAAAAAATTGTAATAGAAATGCTTAAATTTGTAAATCTATTTTTTTTTAATGGCTGAAATAGGTTCAACATCATAAAAAAAAAATGAAAAATTTGAAATAGAAATGTTTAAATTTGTAAATTTATTTTATTTTTATGGCCAAAATAGGTTCAACATCATTAAAAAAAAACTCTAGGCATACTCAAAATTTTGAAAATTTGACAGCAATAATCTAGATTTACAGAAATTTATGCCCGAATTTATCAAAAATTTCCAAGATTTCCATAATTTTCCAAACAAATATGAAACCCAGATAAAATTCTACCCAACTTAATCTCTCCTCTTTTCCTTTTCTCCGCATATATCTTTTTTCTTTTCTCCCCATATAATTTATAGGAATCTATTTTGTATCCACAAATACTTTATAGGGAATCTATTTTTATTCCGACTCACAATGTTTCATGGACAAAGGATTTGAAGAAAATAGAACTTTTCATGGAGATCAAAATAATATGAATAAAGATAGGCTATACCACAATCACATTATTTGGAAAATTTGTCTTAATTATATATGAATGTTCCATAAACACATTATTGGTATAGAATTTGAACTTTAAACATTACAAAAATTAAAATAATATTATATAATTTCATTGAATATTAAAAAATTATTAGCAATAAATTAAAATCTTTATCAATTCAAATAATAAATAGTATGTAAATAAAGTAACTTTGTATATATATAGATATATATATATATATATATATATATATATATATATATATATATATATATATATATATATATATATATATATATATATATATCTTTGAAGTAGGACAATGTGTTAGATGAATAACTTTGGCACGTACATAATGTCGAATCAAGTGATATTTGATGTTAATATGCTTGCTTCGATCTTGAAACCTGGGATTCTTATCTAATTGAATTGCAAAAGAGTTGTCAATGAGTAGTGGAGTTGAAGCCTTTTGTTTCTCTTGCAAGTCTTCAAGTCTTTTTCAAAGCCAAATGATTTCTTTTGTAGTTTGAGCTGTCGCAACATATTCGGCTTCGGTAGTAGAATCAGTGGTAACCAATTGTTTGCGTGATCTCCAACTGATGGCTATTGATCCAAGACTCGTCAAATAACCAGAAGTAGAGACTCCATTCTCCTTATCTCCATCAAAATCAAAATTTAAATAGCCGGTGAGATGGAAATATGCAACTTTGGAATATTTGATGCCATATGTTCAAGTTCCCTTTCAAATACTTGAGCACTCACTTTGTTGCATTCCAATGGCCTTCACATGGTTGATGCATGAACCTGGAAAGTATCCCTACAACAAAATCTATGTCAGGTCGAGTAGTAGTAAGAAAATTCAAACTTCCAACAAGTTGCATGTACTTTTTTGTATCCTCAAATGTACTTCCTTCAGTGGAAGTAAGTTTCAAATTCTTCTCCACAGGAGTAGCAACAGGTTTACAATCTTGCATCCAGAATTTGTCCAATAGCTATCCAATACACTTCTTCTGAGAAATAAAAATACATTTGGGTTTCTGATCAACTTTAATCTTTAAATAATAATGCAATAAACCCAAATCTATCATGTCAAAAAATTTCTATAAATCTCTTTTAACGGATGCTATATAGTCATCATTATTTCTTCTAATCATCAAATCATCTACATAGACGATCAAATATACAACCGAATTTCCAACATTATTAACAAAAAGAGCTGCATCATCCATATCAAACAACTTATAGTTCAACTTGAGAAGGTGTTCAGTTAGTTTTCCCAAAAATGTGACTTAAAAAAATAAAAAAATTGTAATAGAAATGCTTAAATTTGTAAATCTATTTTTTTTTAATTGCTAAAATAGGTTCAACATCATAAAAAAAAATCAAAAATTTGTAATAGAAATGTTTAAATTTGTAAATTTATTTTATTTTTATGGCCAAAATAGGTTCAACATCATTAAAAAAATACTCTAGGCATACTCAAAATTTTGAAAATTTGACAGCAATAATCTAGATTTACAGAAATTTATGCCCGAATTTATCAAAACTTTCCAAGATTTCCATAATTTTCCAAACAAATATGAAACCCAGATAAACTTCTACCCAACTTAATCTCTCCTCTTTTCCTTTTCTCCGCATATATCTTTTTTCTTTTTCTCCCCATATAACTTATAGGAATCTATTTTTTATCCACAAATACTTTATAGGGAATCTATTTTTATTCTCACTCATAGTGTTTCATGGACAAAGGATTTGAACAAAATAAAAATTTTCATGGAGATCAAAATAATAAGAATAAAGATAAGCTATACCACAATCACATTATTTCGAAAATTTGTCTTAATTATATATGAATGTTCCATTAACACATTATTGGTATAGAATTTGAACTTTAAACATTACAAAAATTAAAATAATATTATATAATTTCATTAAATATTAAGAAACTTTTAGCAATAAATTAAAATCTTTATCAATTCAAATAATAAATAGTTATGTAAATAAAGTAACTTTATAGATATATATATATATAGCTTTGAAGTAGGACAATGTGTTAGATGAATAACTTTGGCACGTACATAATGTCGAATCAAGTGATATTTGATGCTAATATGCTTGCTTCGATCATGAAACTTGGGATTCTTGTCCAATTGAATTGCAGAAGAGTTGTCAATGAGTAGTGCAGTTGAAGCCTTTTGTTTCTCTTGCAAGTCTTCAAGTCTTTTTCAAAGCCAAATGATTTCTTTTGTAGCTTGAGCTGTCGCAACATATTCAGCTTCGGTAGTAGAATAAGTAGTAACCAACTGCTTGCGTGATCTCCAACTGATGGCTATTGATCCAAGACTCACCAAATAACCAGAAGTAGATACTTCATTCTCCTTATCTCCATCAAAATCAGAATCTGAATAGCCGGTGAGATGGAAATCTACAACTTTGGAATATTTGATGCCATATGTTCAAGTTCCTTTCAAATACTTGAGCACTCACTTTGTTGCATTCCAATGACCTTCACATCATTGATGCATGAACCTGGAAAGTATCCCTACAACAAAATCTATGTCAGGTCGAGTAGTAGTAAGAAAATTCAAACTTCCAACAAGTTGCATGTACTTTGTTGGATCCTCAAATGTACTTCCTTCAGTGGAAGTAAGTTTCAAATTCTTCTCCACAAGATTAGCAACAGGTTTACAATTTTGCATCAAGAATCTATCCAATAGCTATCCAATACACTTCTTCTAAGAAATAAAAATACATTTGAGTTTCTGATCAACTTTAATCTTCAAGTAATAATGCAATAAACCCAAATCTATCATGTCAAAAAATTTCAATAAATCTCTTTTAACGAACGTTATATAGTCATCATTATTTCTTCTAATCATCAAATCATCTACATAGACAACCAAATATACAACTGAATTTCCAACTTTATTAACAAAAAGAGTTGCATCATCCATATCAAACAACTTATAATTCAACTTGAGAAGGTGTTTAGTTAGTTTTTCATACCATGCATGGGATGCCTATTTTATTCCATACAAAGCCTTTACCAACTTACATACATTTTTCTCTTTACCTTTAATAGAAAAACCTTCAATCTGAAACATATAAACATCTTCCTTCAAAACTCCATTCAAAAACATTGTTTTAATGTCCATATGGTGTATCTTCTAGCTATTATGAGCTGCAAGAGAAACAAAGTTCTAATTGTGCCCCATGTTGTTGTACAATCAAATGTCCTTGTGTAGTCAACTCCTTCCTTTTGAGCGTAGCCTTTTTCTACAAGTCTTGCGTTGTATTTATCAAGAAAACCATCTGCCTTGTTCTTGATATTATACAACCATTTAAAACCAATAGGTTTGAAACCGGAAGGAGGATCCACTAACCTCCAAGTTGCATTTTTTTTAAGTTCTTCATATTCCTTTTTCATTGCATCCTTTAATTCATCACAATTAGTAGCTTATTCAAAACAATTGAATTCACTTATTGTAGAATGATTGAATCCACAATGATGAGGAACGTTACCTGAACTCGAATTAACATCAACTTTATAAGACCTTCCTATTTCAAAATAATCATACTTGCTTGGAAATATCCGAACACGTGTGGATCTTCATAAAGGTTTCTGAAGTGGTTGTGATGGTTTCTCATCTTGAAAGACAGGCTCAAGAACTGGTTCTTCAAGAGAAATTTATGGGCCTATAGAAATATTACTATAATCCAAATTTTATTTAGCAATAACATTCTCGTGAGTCAAATATGGAAGACCACCGATTGATCTAGAATGGGACCCGCTCGCTTTAGTGTGTGGAATATCATTATCAAATTAAAAATAAAACTTCTTAGATGCAAATTTCTCCAAATGAGCTAGTTTCCTATCAACAGTGGAATTATTTTTATCTAATTCAAGAAAAATAACATCTCTGGAAAGAATGAACTTCATGTTCTCCTCGTCATACAACCCGTAAGATTTGGAAGTGGCAAAATATTCCAATAAAATACATTTATGACTCCTGGCACCCAACTTGTTGTGCTGATGTTTAGGAATTAATGCATAGCATAGAGAACCAAATACTCTAAAATGTTGAACAACATGAAGATGATTATACCACATTTCATAAGTAGATTTATTATTGATGACAAAATAATGACAACAATTGCGAATATAAGTTGCATAAAGCACTGCTTCTCCCCAAAAAATCAACTTAACATTCTTAAATAGCATCATAGATCTAACCATATTAAGAAAAGTTCTATTCATATGTTCTACAACGCCATTTTATTGTGGATTATAAGGTATGGTAGTCTGATGTTTAATTCCATTGTGCTTTAAATATTTTTCAAAATCATTATAAGTATATTCACCACCGTTATCAGTTTCGAGAATGCCAATGTTTAGTTGAGTTTCATTTTTGATAATCAAATGAAAAGTTTTAAAATTTTCAAATACTTGTGACTTATCTTTCAAAAAATACACCCAACACATTCTTAAATAATCGTCAATAAATGTCAACATATACTTATTACCATTGACAGTTGCAAAAAGCATAGGACCACATAAATATGAATGTATGAGACCTAATTTTTTTGAAGTTCTAAAAGAAGAACTATGAAAAGGTTGTTTAGAATGTTTCCCCAAAATACAAGCATCACATGGTGTAAGCTTTCTTGGAATTGTAATAAATCCTTATATACCTTGTTGTCTCATAATTCTGATATTGTCAATGACCAAAACGAGCATGTCATAATAAACTGGAAGATAAAGTATCATTTCCTTGTGCTAGAAGAGCAGAACTATCATTAGAATTCATTACAATCGATGGTGTACCATTCAATTTTAAAAGTGTACCTTCTTCAACACCAGTCATAATGACTGCATGATAAGATGTTCTACGTATCTCAATGATGCCATCGAAGATATGTATGGAGTGCCCTTACTGTCGAATATGTATAAGAGACATTAGATTTCTTTGAAATTGTGGAAATTAAAGGACATCCAATAGAACATAATCTTCAAGCTTTGTTTCTTCAAATGAATGGATCCAATTCATGAAGGCTTAATTTGATATTTTTCAGGAAAATACACTACATTAACTTGCTCACTGAAAGTTAAAAAAAAAAATATCTCCTAAAAGTCATATGACATGTGGCACCTGAATCCAAAATCCAACTATCTTTCCAAGAAGAAAATGTTTTACTAAAAACATCATTAATAATAAAAATTGCAATGAGAAACAATGTAATGTGAAGAATATGATGATTTTGGGTTACCTACTTCCATCATTTCCGACCAGTACACTCGCTTTGTAGGAGATTTTTGGTCCACTTTGTGGGGACTCATGGACACAAAACAGAAAAAGAGCACATTGTTTCATCCACAGACCGATGGGCAGACATAAGTAGTAAACATGACAATGATACATATTCTCAGAGGCTACTGTAGAAAACATCCTAATTTGTGGGATGAATCTTTACCTTATGTGCAACATGCTTACAATCGAGCCTTACATTCTTTGACTAAGCGATTTCCATTTGAAACATGTTTTGGGTATCTACCAAAGTCACCAATGGATTTCATGTTTCATGAAGAAGATAAAGTGGATGGAAATTACGATTCAATTAAAGTATTTAAGTTCATTCAATGGATACAACAGGTACATGAAGCAGTGTAGGATCAGCTAGAGAAGAGTCGGGCCAAGTACAAAATGTGCCACGATAAGCATCAAATGGATCATCATTTTCAGGTCAGTGATAAGGTATGGTTGTATATCAGCAAATACAGATTGAAAGGGGAAGGTAAGAAACCAAAGCCCATCAGGTATGTTCCTTTCAAGATTGTGGAAAAGATTAGAAATAATGCATTCCGGTTAGATTACCTCCTTACATGGGTAATTATTTAGTTGTAAATGTAGAAGATTAGAATTTGTATGAACCTCCGATGATCATTGATCCAGAGGAAGATACAAAAATCCCTACAGTTGATGATTTTGCACCTGATTATATGAATGAGTTGTAGGAAGATACCATCTTGAATAGGAAGGTTCGCACTTCAAGGCATGGAGATGTTGAATATCTTCGAGTGGGACTCAATGGCATGAATCCTAGCAAGGCGAGGTGGATGGAGATTGGAAGAGTGAGGGAGATGTACCCTCACCTCATGTCTTCTTAAATCAAAATTTTGGTGGTACAAAAGCTTTCAAGTGGAGAGGATTGATCCAAGAGGATCTTGCATAGTTCAGGATCAATAGGATGTTCTAAGGCCAGCAAGTCAAAGTCGAGAAATCTAGCAAGCCTTCAATTCTCCAGTGTTCAGGATGAAAGAGAGCCTTCAATTATTTATGGTGTATGTGTTAAAGGGTGGATGTACATGGTGATGTGTAACCCAAGTGGTGTGCTAAACCATGCTAAGGTGAAAAAACCATGTAATAAACATCCTAATGTCCGAACCTTAAGTGGTGTTGATGTAATGTTATAGCGCAACTACATTATGGTTGTAAAACCTATGTAAAAAGGTTTAAAACACACACACACACACACATATATATAACCCAAACGATATGTATAAACCAAAATATAAAGCTTAACTGCATAGGTAAGGACTTGACTGTCGGGCGGAGTTGAAATAACACATGAATAGTGTTTTACAAAGATCGTAGAAAAGTTATAACACAGTTTTTGTCCGCTAGAAGACCGCAATCATCAGGGATGTGTTGTCACATGTGGATGTGGTCGATCACCAGCGAGACTGGAACCACCACACCTACCTGCGAGGTGAAATTCCGTGGTTATTCCAACGACTTGTCACATGGGACAGTGCTGCTTGGATTCTGTATGCCACTAGAGCCTGACCATCGGGTAATTGGATTTATCTTATAGTTTATTTGTGGGTTTTTGCATGCTGTATTATTCAATGGGCCTTGTAATTAATACAACTTCTTATCCTATGTGTTTGAATACCGTTGAATTGAGAGAAATTCATTCCTTTAATGTAAAACCATATACCATTTTTGGCCCAAGACGTTCGACATGAACCTGGCCTACACATTATAAAAACCTTAGCCATTGAACCATGGAAGAGAGTGGAAATTTGAGGCTTGTATTCAAATATTGTGTAAAGAGGGTTTTTATTTCAAGTGTATTTTGGTCGTCCAGAGGCGGAATTTGGCACCGAGACATGTGTTTGAAAGCTAGAAGGGAGAAATTTATGTTAACAGAGACCATTGGTGCTTGCAAGCACGTTCAGTCTGGTGAATTTTGATGTAAATACTTCCTTGGATCATTCCTTAATCAAATGGATGCCCATCTTGAAAGTGAACCCGGAGACGTAGTCCATTAGGGACGAACTCCGTAATCAATGTTTATTGTCTTCTATATCTTTTCTCTACAGAACATTCATGTTTAATTGTGTTTCTTCAAAGTTCTGGTTAAGTAGAAAAATCAATTTTCTTTCCTTTAGTCATCCACAATACAACAATATAAGTTAACGATCAGTTCATTTCATCAAATATTCAATCCTATTTCATATCAC
This sequence comes from Pinus albicaulis, assembly GCA_034641835.2. Lineage (NCBI taxonomy): Eukaryota > Viridiplantae > Streptophyta > Pinopsida > Pinales > Pinaceae > Pinus > Pinus albicaulis. Next base: position 220,886 of record JAXQQM020059941.1, read on the forward strand.
CGATGGTGGCTGATCTTTCTTTTCATTCAACTATTCTCTCCTTTCATTGATTTTCTCCCAAGGAATTCTACAATTAATAGAAGTATGTCCTACTCTCCCACATCTATAACATTTGACATTTTTTTTGTCCTTGTTGCCTATCACCTTGATTATTATGGTCCCTCCTACCTCTAAAATGTGTTCTACCAATCAATGAAGTCATGATTACTTACACCCAAACAAATTCTTTTCCAAATAGAAATTATGTGCAATATTATTTTAAAAAAAAATCATAAATCCCTTTCTCCTTTTAATTTAAACAAAGTTTTGTCTGAAAGATTTGTTAGTGAGCTCCAAAAGAAACGTATTAGAGAGTTAGATTCAAGTCTCACTGTTTCTCTTTTGCTTTTATGTTCAACTTTTAAAACGTATTTTAAACCAAAATAAAAACAAACTTGTCCTAGAATATTTCCACCACTTTTGACTCCAAGTTAATTAATTTCAAAGTTAGCCACTTTTACTTTTATTTTCTCATTTCACTTTTCTTGAACCATTTTATTTTTCTTAAATATAATTGATAAAAGAAATTATAAATATTTTCTTTAATCAAAATTTGATACAATTTCCATCCACTTCATACTCACCAACTTTTTCACATATTTTCTTTCACGTTTCTTTGTTTCTTTCTCTGTTCACTTTCACCTTTCAGCTTCTACTTATTTCTATCTTCACTTTCACCTTTCTGCCTCTGCCTCTTTCTTTGTTCACTTTCACCTTTCTGCTTTTGCCTCTTTCTTTGTTTATTTTCACCTTTCTGGCTATGCCTCTTTCTCTATTCACTTTTACCTTTCCACCTCTACCTACTTCCACACAAAGATATTGTTTCTGGAAGTAATATAAAATATATAGGAAATGTATTCACCTTACTTGTGATCTCATATTCTGGAAAAATGTATCCATATTCATTTAATTTTTACAAATCCTTGTAAAATATTCTGTATTTTTATTTATGTTTTTTTTACTTTCACTTTCATGAACCTTGAAGCATTCTCTAATTTCTAGTAATTTGTGGATTAAATTAAAAATCCAAACATGGAAAGAAAATTATTCCACTAAAAATAATTAATAAATCACTTCCAAAAAATGCTTCAAAGCTTCGATAATATTCAATGTTATTTATTCATTGTCGATTGTGCCAATAATAGGAGTTATTGGTGGGTAATCACTTTTACCTTGGTTGCTTTCAACTTGGTTTCCAGCACTCCCGCAATCTTGATATCATTCATTTGCAAGAAATGGATCCTCCAAATTAATTTTATGAAACTTATATATTCTTCCCTCCATAAACTTCAAACAACGACTCCTTAAAAACAAACTCAGTAGGCATGGAGTTTATAAACAACTCAATCAGGGTTATGATACCACTGTAAAGGATAGAATAAACTCCATAATGAAATAACACAATGAAAGAGCATCATATTAATGATAAAATCACAATCTAGGTACGAGATAGTTGTGTCTCAGAAGAGTTACTAACTGTAAAAATGAAATATGAAACTAATTACATATTGTACAATAACAATCCCAAAGGATTAGTTTAAAATTTTAATAAAATGAAAAATAAATGAAAATACACATTTATATGTACCTTTATCATAAATATATACATTTCTTAGAAAGACTGTATTATCCTCTATATAATAGATTTTTTTGTACACAAATTTTATTAAATATTTTCAAGTTTATTTGAATATAACATTCAGGTATATATGGTAGTTGAATAAATATTATTTGATGAAAGAAATTGATGGAAGAGATATTGTATTGGTTAAATGTGTTTTTTAAAACATTGTTACATTCCACTTCATTTACGGAAATATATGACATGTTTTTATATAGAGGCTTAATTATAAAATTTAATTGTAAACGTGATCGGAAATAGATGTGAAATAGGACTGCATATTTTCCAAAAATGAATTGATTGTTAACTTGATCGCTTAGTGTGGAATACTGAAGGAAAGAAATTGATTTTATGACTTAATCCAGAACTTAAGAAGCACAATTAAACATGAATTTACAGAAAATAATAGAGATATAAGACAAAAAACATTGATTATGGAGTTCATCCCTGATGGACTACGTCTCCGGGCCCGCTTTCAAGATGTCCATTCATTTTATTAAGGAATGATCCAAGGAAATATTTACACATAAATTAACCAGACTGAACATGATCACAGGCACCTTTGGTCTCTGTCAAGAGAAATCTATCTCTCCTAGCTTTCCAACGCTTGTCTCGATGCTCGATTCCGCTTCTGGACGACCAAAATACACCTGAAAGAAAATTGTCTCCTCTCTTCACAAAAGTCTGAACAATGCTCAAAAGCACTCTCCCATTCTCATCATGAGCAATGGTGTAATTTATAATATTGGGCCAAGGTTCAGGTCGAACGTCTTGGCCTATACATGGAAAATGGTTTAATATTTAATTTGAAAGAACTCTTGTTCATGTAAGAATGTAACATCTAGCAATTGGGTGACATGGTGTGATTATAATACATATCACACATAATAAAAAAAAATCCAAAATAAACTTTATGATAAAAATAACCTTCACGGTTTTGCAAACAGCGAAAAGCTCTGACGGTGCGGTTAACTACTCCATGTGACAGGTCGGTGGACTAACCACAGAATTCCACCTCACAGGTTAGGTCACGATGATTTTGCAACTGTGTGGTGACTCCTGCATGTGACAAGTGTCTGTGGTCAACTCCGCCAGACAATTGTCGTCTTCTGGCGGTCAGCTACACAAACTGTGCGATAAACGGTGGACTCTTCAAAACTCAATCACATGTTTGCGGTCAAGCTCCTTCCATGTGGTTAACCCCACTGCAGTTTTACTTTATTATATGTAATATGGATATTACATATGGTTTATAACCATAGTCCAAATGGTTTTGTAACGTAGGTTTTTAGCATAGTTTAAAACCAAAACATTGTTACATGTCATTTTCACTAGGTATCCCTAGGTTTGATATGTGCTAGGTTTAGCATAGGTTTATAACCATAGAATAAATCGAGGACTTTCTCTTTCATCCAGAACATTGAAGAACTGAAGATGATACTGGACTTCCCTGTCGATTTGAACTGATGCAAGATCCTCCTAGATCAAAAGAATTATAAGCATTTGACATGATTTGAAATAAGTAGGGTTGGAGTTTGATATACAATTATTTCATACGTCCAAGCCATATAAATTAAATCTTATATCGTTGATAAACATAGATAGTCATCATCTCACCATGGTAAAAACTAAAATATCATAAAAGCTAACTAAATTATAATTTATTTATTATTATTATTAATTATAAAAAAGATTAATATATAAGTTAAACATGTATACATTTAAATAAACATGGCACGAGATTTCTATCTAGAATATGTATCCTCACTTTATTATAGAGATTCTTAGGCTTTGTTACAATACCATGGGTCAATAGCATAGCCTTTCAATATCAAACGTTAAAAAAAAAAACTTACATATTTAAATGACGTTTTTTCATTACTTGATTTAATTAAAAGGAAAAAATAACAAAGTTACTTTGGATACAAATCTCAACAAATATTCTAAAAAATAACATTAAAGTTAAATCCCATCCACTCATAATTAAATAAAATTGTGAAAGCTCAAGATAGAAATAAAAAACTATAAAAAATATTAAAAAACCATAAAAATTTACTAAAATACACTTTCAAGATGTTTTTGAAGTTTTTTTGTTTAATTTAATTATTTTATTTTAAGTGTCGTATTTTAAATTTAAACGTTTTAGTCACTGGAAATGAGAGTTTTTTTAACTAAAGTTATGAGATTTTCGATTTATTTTATATAGTATCAGAATTTTTAAATTTATTTAGGTCATATTGACTTCAATGGTTAAAAGAGGCATGCAGAGAGATTGTCTTTTAATTAATTTTATGCTAGTGTGGTCTTGTATGTAACCAATACTTTGTGATTACTTTGATCAAAATTCATACTTTTTTCCTTTTTTTAATTTGAGAAGAAAATCGATATTCAACATCATTGTTTAAATGGTGTTTCATTTATTTAATCTTCAAAATGATGAGAAGATTTAATTTATCTAAGTGGGATCTTCTTTTTTCGGAATTAGCCCATAGGAATATCTCCAAAGATTGTTGAGATTTTTTTTTTAAATTTTATGCGATTACTTTATTTTTTAGCCTAGTGGTGACTAATTTTACACCATTGGGGTATTAATGATTTTATTGAAATGCGGTATATTTACCATCATTGCTTAAATGTCACAGTCTCATTTATTCCAATAGAAACCCAATATTCTGGATTTTATTTATCTTGAAATATGTCACAATTCCTAGGGGCCACGATTTGCACTAGAGGTTGTTTATCTTGAAAAATAAGATCATTCCTAGATCTCCATATGCCCCACAGGACATATAGGGGGACCTTCTTGTAGCCCTTAGGGTGAAGTTCCCAAGAGGAGGATCATACAGGAATAGTGGAGAAATCTCTGGGAACAATGACTCCAAGAAGATAGGATACCACCTCCCTAATAGCCACTACAAAGGGACTGATCTGAATGTGGAATGACAAGATCTTTTCTAACTCTTGAAAAAATGTGAATGGTAATAAATAATTACTGAAACAATTACTTTTATGTGAATCTAACTGCTTAGCTCAAAGTGGTTTTTAGATATAATCCGTTAATGTTAAATTTTAACAATTACACATAATGCATAACAATAAAACCATAAAACAACAAGAATTAGTGACGAAGTTCGTCCCTCCTAGACTACGTCTTCGGGTCCACTTCAGAAGTATGTGACCACTGTATTGATAAAACCAAGAGAGAGAGGACTACAATGATCTATCAGTTGACAAGTGCCAAACAACACTACTGATGTTGCAGAATGAAATTCTCCTGATGAGGCTTTACAAATACAATCTCTTTTCTTTGATGGGTCTTTAATCGACCAAGAAAATTTGATGATGATGTGCACACTCTAACTGATGGACTGAAGCATATGGACCTTTAGAAAAATGGTAGTTGAACTGAGATTTTGAAGATTGAATTGGATCTCGTCGTTCTACAACAAACTTCATTTTTGTATTTAGGCAAGAAAATGAGCTCTCATACTCCACAATATACCTGCAAAACCAAAAACTCTCTACAAAGTGTTCTAGTGCTTCTTCAAAAAGAACTTCTTCTTAAATTCTCGAGAACCTCTCTCCCTTCTCTTCATGAGCCTTACAAAACCTTTTTATAAGATGAGGGCAATTAAATGGAATTAAACCACTATCTTTATCTTCATATCTCGAAGATTTTATTGGTTTAAATGTATACTTGATTTTAACAATTATTAAATGAATCATTACCCTTTCGAAGCCTCTTATCCCATCATGGATCTCTTCGAATTTATCCATTCCAATAATGTGACATATGTTGATCTCGCTCTTCTTGACACCTAGGGTCTTAGGATAAGGTGTTCACTTAAGACAGTGCCATATTTCATGCATTAAAACCCATTTTAGACTTTAGGATATAACTTGTCAGTTGGCGGTCTGGAAAACAGTGCGGACACGAACCATCGGCATGTGAATAGTCGGAATTGCTGGCAGCTAACTCTGCGGTTTTGGATCCGGCGGTTGACTCTGACATTTACTGTAACATCTACATGTGACAGCAGATCTGACTAGCGGTCACGGTTTTAGAAACTCGATGGTAAAGTTGCGGCTTATCCCTTAACATCCGCCTTCTTCACATGCGACTCCTTGACAGTTGGCTTGAGGTGGCAGATATCATTGCGGTAGCATTTTCCGCTACGGTTAACTCCGTTCACATGGCTTTCCCAACAGTTACCATATACAGTTTTGGGCTAACTGTCTTTCCAAGTCCACTCACATAAAACCCGACGGTTGTTCGCCTAATCACATGGAACTCCGACGTGGTCTTCTTGATGCAGTTAGATTGCTATTCAAACTGCGGGCTTTCAAACTTTTAACACATCACAGTTTCCGATACAGTCAACTTGCTGACAGTAGCATCCAAACTTGACATAAAACAACTATGGTTAACCATTGTCACATGAAAATGGTTCTTTCGATACAGATTATCGATTGTTTAAACATTACATTTATTTTGTAATGTTTTTACATTGTAGTCCTAAGTTTTATTAACAAGCCTGAAAGTGGGTTATTGCATACTTTTGATACCATGCACTTAGAATTAGGTTAGGACTAATACTTTAGCACTAGGTTTTAGGATTAGTCCTTTCACCTTAGGTTTACAATTAGGACTTAGACCTAGGCATTTACATCTTCATTGTGCCATAACTTGAAGACCATAGTCACTTAGGTATTTTTAGGATTTTAGTCTTTAACAAATTGTTTTTAAGACAAACATTTTTGCATGACACTAACATTTTAGCTGACTTACACTTATAGTGCTAACACTTAGACTTAGGATTTTGTTTCCTTAAGTCTTTACATGAACTTAGCACTTTACAATCATGAATAATGCTGTTTACTGTTTCAATGTCACAGGTCGACAAAATGATGACTTTTTCTTATGATGGCAGTTTGACTTTAATTAGAGAAAAACATTGATGATTGTTGTTGAAGTCACTGATGCTAATGTCGAAGTTGATGACAAACTTGTTGAACTTAAATTTCCTGTTCTTAGCAAGAATGTTGAATGTGACCATCTTGGTCACTTTCCAATTTTGAGAAGATTATGCTTGTCGACTTAAGTCGATGAACCATTGCACATAAGACCATCTTGGTCGATACAATTTTCGACTCAACCTGTTTATTACAAAATCGATGAATAATTACTTTAAAATGACCATCTTGGTCATTTTTGTAATTTTGATACAAACTTCAAAATCCAAATTGGATCACACCTTCCCACAAAAATAACTTTTGGTTCTCCAAAAGTTTTATTACAATGCATTGAAGAAAAATAACTCTAGATCCTAGTTATAGACTTTATCTAGATCTAGAAAAATTTTACAGACTCAATTTAGACATGAAGTCTACCTAGTTCCATTTGGCAATTGAATGTTCCCCAGCAGGTGAATTGGATGTGTCCTGTGCTGCTGATGTCAATGTTGTTTCTTGTGGCAGGATTGGACAGTTGCTCTTAGCATGCCTTGTCAATTTGCAATGTCGACAAATTCTCTCCTTAGAATTTGTACTTATTTCCTTTGAGTTTTCTTAAGGTTGTTCCTCTTTAGCAGATTCATTGATAGATTGAAGCGATATTTTACCTGATCACTTTTTTACTTGAAGTGTCTCATCATCTTCTTGCGGTTTGCTTTTGGTAGCTCCAAATTTCTTGTTGTAGCCTCTATGCTTCCAGCAATGTTCTACACAATTCCAATAACTTCCACAAAATGTACATGGATATATTCTTTTAACAGTTTCTACAACCCAATTATGATAAAAGAAATCACTTCCAGAATCACTACTAGAGGATTTTTTTTGCTTACCATTTCCATCTTGTAGCTTCTTTGGCATAAGCTCAGGATGCAAAGACCAACATTGACTCAAAATGTGGCCCATATTTTCACAATAGTCGCACTTCATTATACCATAGCCTAGACCTTGATACTTAGGTATTTCTTGTACAGCTATTGGTAGAAGTCTCCCTTGACCATTCTTTCAAAGGCCTTCTCCTTCTTGGTATCCCATGGCCTTCATCATTGACAAACCTTTTCTTTCAGAAACCGCACTTGGCTTTTGGCTAGAAACTTCCTCAGAGTCTGAATCACTTTTTGGTTATATCAGTATGTTGGGAGTTTCCTCAGCAAGTGAGGAAAAGGTTCCAATGGCCTCTCTTGATGATTTTGGTGATGATGAAAGAGAAGAACTATCTTCATACTACTGATGAAGAGATAGTGTTGGCTTCTTTCCATTAGAAGTTGTACCTTCTATTAGAGGACTGTTTCCTCTTTTGTTCGTTCTCAAGACTTCAAGTTCAGACTGCAAGATTTGCTTGTCACTTTCCAGTGCTTGCACCATCCTACATAATGCAGTATTCTCCTGCTAAAATTGTTGATTGACCTCCTCGATTTCTTTCAACCAAAGCTGTTGTCTCGAGTTCTTGCCCATTTTGTAGCTAAAAAAGAGCTAGTATGCTCTAATACCAAAATATGATCTGAATGTGGAACGACAACATCCTTTCTAACTCTTGACAAAATGTGAATTGCAAGAAATAATTACTGAAATACTTAATTTTATGTGAATCTAACTGCTTAGCTCAAAGTGGTTTTTAGATATAATCCATTAATGTTAAATTTTAACAATTATGCATCATGCATAACAATAAAACCATAAAACAACAAGAATTAGTGACGGAGTTCGTCCCTCCTAGACTACGTCTTTGGGTCCGCTTCAAAAGTGTGCGGCCGCTATATTGATAAAACCAAGAGAAAGAGGACTACAATGATCTATCAGTTGAAAAGTGCCAAACAACACTACTGATGTTGCAAAATGCAATTCTCCTGATGAGGCTTTACAGATATAGTCTATTTTCTTTTATGGGTCTTTAATCGACCAAGAAAATCTGATGATGATGTGCACACTCTAACCGATGGATTGAAGCATATGGACCTTTAGCACAATGGTAGCTGAACTGAGATTTTGAAGATTGAAGTGGATCTTGTTGTTCTAAAAAAAACTTCAATTATGTATCTAGGTAGTAAAATGAGCTCTCATACTCCACAATATACCTATAAAACCAAAAACTCTCTCTACAAAGTGTTCTAGTGCTTCTTCAAAAAGCACTTCTTCTTAACTTCTTGAGAACCTCTTTCCCTTCTCCTCATGAGCCTTACAAAACCTTTTTATAAGATGAGGGCAATTAAATGGCATTAAACCATTATCTTTATCTTTATATCTCAAAGATTTTATTGGTTTAAATGTATACTCCATTTTTAACAATTATTAAATGACCCATTACCCTTTCCAAACCTCTTATCCCATCATGGATCTCTTCAAATTTATCCATTGCAATAATGTGACATAGGTTGATCTCGGTCTTCTTGACACCTAGGGTCTTAGGATAAGGTGTTCATTTAAAATAGTGCCAAATTTCATGCATTAAAACCTAATTTAGACTTTAGGATATAACTTATCAAATGGCAGTCTGGCAAACGGTGCGGAGGTGAACCATCGGCATGTGAATAGTCAGATTTTCTGGCGGCTAACTCTGCTATTTTGGATCTGGCAGTTGACTCCGACATTTATTGTAACATTTACATGTGACAACAGATCTGACTGGCACTCACGGTTTTAGAAACCCGACGGTAAATTTGCAGCTTATCCCTTAACATCCGCCTTCTTCACATGCAACTCCTTGACATTCGGCTTGAGTTGGCGGATATCGTTGCGGTAGAATTTTCCGCTATGGTTAAATCCATTCAAATGCTTTCCCAATAGTTACCATATACGATTTTGATCTGACGGTCTTTCCAACTCCGCTCACATAAAACCCAACGGTTGTTTGCTTAATCACATGGAACTCCGACATGGTCTTCTTGATGCGGTTAGAATGCTATTCAAATTGCGGGCTTACAAACTTTTAACACATCACAGTTTCTGATACAGTCGACTTGCTGACGGTAGCATCCAAACTTGACATAAAACAACTACGATTAACCTTTGTCACATGACAACGGTTCTTCCGATATGGTTTATTGACTATTTAAACATTACATTTATTTTGTAATGTTTTTACATTGTAGTCCTAAGTTTTATTAACAAGCCCTAAAGTGGGTTATTGCATAGTTTTGATACCATGCACTTAGACTTAGGTTAGGACTAATACTTTAGTGCTAGGTTTTAGGATTAGTCATTTCACCTTAGGATTTCACCTTAGGTTTAAAATTAGGACTTAGACCTAGGCATTTACATCTTCATTGCTCCATAACTTCAAGACCATAGTCACTTAGGCATTTTTAGGATTTTAGTCTTTAACAAATTGTTTTTAAGACTGACATTTTTGCCTAACACTAACGTTTTAGCTGACATAGACTTATAGTGCTAACGCTTATACTTAGGATTTTGTTTCCTTAAGACTTTACATGAACTTAGCACTTTACAATCATGAATAATTCTCTTTATTGTTTTAATGTCACAAGTCGACATAATGATGGCAGTTTGACTTTAATTAGAGAAAAAAAATGATGATTGTTGTCGAAGTCACTGATGCTGATGTCGAAGTTGATGATGAACTTGTTGAACTTAAATTTCCTATTCTTAGCAAGAGTGTTGAATGTGACCATCTTGGTCACTTTCCAATTTTGACAAGATTTTTCTTGTCGACTTAAGTCGATGAACCATTGCACATAAGACCATATTGGTCAATACAATTTTTGACTCAACCTATTTATTACAAAATCGATGACTAATTACTTGAAAATGACCATCTTGGTCATTTTTGTAATTTCGATACAAACTTCAGAATCGAAATTGGATCAGGGACAATTTATAAAAAGGTGTGTGTAGTCCTTTGGATCCATCCCACATAGGGAGCATCTACCAGGGCCCATGAAACCCTTCTTAATCAATAGGTCTCAAGTCAAAATATGATTATGAACGGTCAACTTTGAGAAACACTTAATATTTAATGGTGTGTCCCACTTCAAAAAATGAGCAGTAACCTCAGTAAATGGTATAATTTGTGCATTAGATGATATATGGGAATATAATTCATTGAAAAAAATTCTATCAGACCCGAAATATCCACTCCACACCAGCTGTTATGAACACACTGAGAGACAGATGTGAACCAAGCAAAGGAGATTGGTTTATTCTTCCCATTCATCCACCATATGTTCTGGAATGTCAATCTGCTAAGCATGCAGCCAAGCAGGGGAAAATTTGATGAAACATGCCCTTTCCCATAGGTTAGCAAACAATGTAATGCCTTGTGAGTTCAAAAAAATAAAAATAAATAAATAAATAAATAAAAATAAAAATTAAATTAAATAAATTAAAAATTAAAAAACAAATAAAATAAAAATAAAAATAAAGAAATAAAATCATGGGGGTCGAAAGAAGTTGACAGCCATGTTGAAAATGCAACAAGAAAATATCAGTTTGACTTTGCCTTGGTCAAACTAGAAAAAATGTGAATTTCAAATTCAGTAAAAATCTTGGAGGCAGATAACTGAGGTGACATGGCTCTTGTCACTCAATTAACTCTATTAATTCGAGTTGAAGGCCTTGAGTTCATATAATCATGAGTGATGGCTAATTTGTAGCAATTTAATTCAGTTAAATTGAGTTATTATCAATTAAACTAGCTCCAACTATTGGAGGAAGTAGTGGAAGGACAATTGTGTAAGTGTGACTTCAGTCAAACTCACCAATCTTCTAGATAATTGATAAATTAACCCAAAATAATTCTTGCACGCAGAGAATTAGAGTGACCCAATTGAGATGGAGATTCCAAGGCAACGTACTAATAGTTGTAGACTATTCCAATGTGTATAGGTGGTGCTTGCAATCATAGATCCAACCTTATGGATTGCGCAATCAATTGAGGAAAAATTCCCTAGATAACAAGGGCTAATTCCTTAAGGAACAACACAAGGAAATAGGGGCTTGAAGGGCTTTCAATTTGGCTAAGAGTTGGCCAGAGTCAGTTAGTTAGGCAGAGAGATATACTATATACTTGGAGTTTGAACTCAGGCTTGAGTAAGCATATGTATTGCATCTCTATTCTTTGATTAATGTAATACATATAGGAGGGGTTTTGAGCAGTTGTTTTCCCCTAGATAAATATTTGTGCATGTGTGTTATTTCTTATTTAATGTTCATGATTTATGTTCTTGATTGTGAATTGATTTCTGCATAGCAATAGAGTAGATTTTAGTCTTATGATTTTGTAAATTTCATGAGCAGTTTCAAATCTACACTATAATTTCTACAATCCATTCATGCCTTTGATGACATCTAGTATAACTTTTACTTTATGTCCATCCCCAACCATCCAACATAAATTGAATCACAACCATGGGAATTCCTTCCTAAGACTACACCAAATAATAGATGCACCAGTGTTAGAAGGTGCCCCCACAGCCACCCATTCCTCCATGCCATTTTGTACAATGTATTTACTGAACATGATTCTCTGCTACAAACCCCTACCATAAAGAATCCTCTAGAGGTTCCAAGCTAACAATGTGATATTAAATCTCCAGGAATCTAGGAGGCCCCATCCCCAAAGTTTGACATGGCTATATATAGTGCTCAAGCTGACAAGATGTATCTTTCTCTTAGCCTCTATGTTTGACCATAAGAATATGGCAATGATAGAATCTATTTGGCGAATGATGGTTTGTGGGATATAAAAAATATGCATCCAAAATATCGGCATGCCTTGGATCCTTTATTTAATCAAGATGACCCTCCCCCCAACGTGAGTGATCCAGGTGGCTCTAGAGACACTCAAAATTCTCAGAGGACTTAGAATAGGTCACAAATAAAAGTGTTCAGATTGCTCTTGAACCAAGACTATATCGAAGTGTTCATCACCCTGATTCCAACGGTATGAACAACACTCAAATCTGAGCTCATATGAAGGAGATAGGTTTGGTCAAAGTTTTGGTCAAAGTGAGCATGTGGGCGAGGATTAATGGTCCTACAAATTGAGTGAGTCCAGGTGTTGGAATCTAGCTCCCGAAAGAAGGAAAAAATTGTTGTCTACTTAAAACTCCCATTGACCCTTAATTTCAGAAAAAATTAAAAAGGGCCTATATATTATGAAAAAAAAATTTAATGGGGCAGCGGGCCACCAACCCCTCTACCCCCAGCAACCATATCAATATAATATAACTTTTTTATGTTGGGGTGGCAGGCAGTCAAACCCCGCCACCACGGTACCTTAAACCATACATTACAACACATATATGATGTGTTCGGCGGGCTGCCCGCTGGCAGACCCGGCCCACACAGTGCCACCAATTGACAGCTTGAAGGACGGTACCATGGGTGGACCACTAGAACATGTTGCAACACCTGAAAGGAGAGGGACAGATGGGGGTGGAACTCGCCCGACCCACATGGTCTAGCCCTCAAACGGGCGGTTCCATATTTAAAACAACACAAAAAAACTAATATATATATATATATATATATATATAACATATGTTAATGGTCAAACCTTAACCACCAATGTTATACGGCATGCCACCAACCAATAGTGTAACAATCACGACATATTTAGGTCATCAAACAAAACACCGGTTAAAAAAATAGTAATATGTGGCCAATGGATCAAGAGGGAGGCCTGCAGGTTTGACCCTGGGACCTCTGCCCACCTCAACTTAACCTTTGGTGTAACAGTCGTTACACCAAGTCGCGAGACTTGGTAAAGTCTGCCACCATCTTATTATTTAAACTTGCATGTTTCATTTGCACAGAGGTAGCGTTGAACATACCAAAAACATAGTAGACTTGTAGAGAAGTGGAACCATGCCGATGGAACCCTGCCCAAGAAAAGAGGGTGTGGAAACCTGAATTTGGAGAATTTTCCCCAGGAGGTAAAATTTCACATTGTCAGAATGATATCAACTTTATAGTAATTTTTCACTGAATTTTGTAGGGAGCACGATGGTGAGGTAAGATTCGCCATTTGAGTAGAAGAATTGCAAGTGCCCCACAGAGAAGAATATTTGTGGAATCATGAGGAATCTAAAAGATTCTTGAAAGCCCAGATTTCGACGGTGTCAGAATTGCATGAGTGGACAGTCGATTTTACACTACTCGTCGCTAGAAATTCAGTAGTGTAGTCAGTTTCAACAGTTGAACCTTTCATTTTTCAGCAATCTTTAGAAGTGGAGGTACATGATGAAGTCATGTTATGTTTCATTTTGTTCTTGCTGAGATGAAGTATTATTCTTGAGATCCCTATTTGCTACTATGTTTAGGGATGCTTGTTGACACATTATTGTGAGATGGTATTAGCTTGTCATGCTTAAGGAAGCCCATTTTGAGTGACAGTACTTGTAGGGAGAACATCTCGTGGGGAGAAAAACCACTATGGTTGAGGGTTCATGTCGTTGTTATAAAAAAGAATAATTACATGTACATCATCATCATTTACAACATTATATGAAGCGGCCTCCACTCTCTTGACACCGGGCCCAGAGACATAGCCCACACTAGGTGAACTCTATTATCAAATGTGCCATGTTCTTCATTTTTTTATCATCATTATGTTTCCTCTTATTTAAGCATGCACATGTGGTTCTTTATTCTCTTTTAAATGCACTTATTCTAACATCGCATAAGTAAAATATCTTGCATAATTCCAGTAGTTGAAGGAACTTGGATCAAGTTTGGTATTAGAGCCATCTTCTCGTTGATGTGAATTACGAGTGTGAGAAACTAAACGAGAAACAATGGAGGATTACAAAGAAATGTAAGAGGTCTTTCTCAGGATGTCCAAAATGGTGGAAATAATGTATGAAGATTATGAGAAGGAACATGAGAAATAAGGAGCAGAGAACGATGCCCCATCCACATGTTCTAGTGATCATTCTTCCTCTTCATAATCTTCTCATCATTCAAATGAGGAGATTAAATAGAGCCTTCAAGTAGAGAACGTTGAGTTGAAGAGACTTCTACAGGAAGAGAAAGAGGAGAAGTATAGACTAAAACTTTAGCTACAAGCCATGAAAGAGGCCTTGCAGGAGTTGAAGCACAATGAACGGTTAGAGAAGCCCTCATCACCCATTTCAGAATCGACAATTGAGGTAAAACAATTTAATAGTTTTTTAGTTTCAGCTGCACATGATGTAATTTCTGTTGGAAATGTGGAGGTACCAATTACAGGAACTCGCATGAGACTCCTTACCAAGATGGGGTGCAAACGAGGAGAACTTTGTGTTAATGGAAAAGGCATGACTCGGCCATTGGAGGTCGTGCAAAGGTCTCAATTCTCAGGTTTGGGATACACTGAAGGTGAATTATCAAAGGTGTCAGAAGATTCTGAGACATTGTTGAGACCGTCAAGGAAAGAGAATGATGGGAACACATCACCATCATCCCATTATAGTGCAAATTGTAGAGGAAGAGCTAAGATAAGCTCTCATCACCATAATTACACCGGAGACAACCAGGAAAGGAATAACAAGTCTCATTATTCTCAAGTTCATTTTTATTACAAGAATGTTCCTAATAATGAACAACCATGTTGAAAATGCAACAAGAAAATCTCAGTTTTACTTTGCCTCGGTAAAACTAGAGAAAATGTGAATTTGCATTTCAGTAAAAATCTTGGAGGTAGTTAGCTGAGGTAACATGGCTCTTATCACTCAGTTAACTCAGTTCATTCGAGTTGAAGGCCTTGAGTTTAGATAAGCACGAGTGATTTCTAATTTGTAGCAATCTAATTTATTTAAATTAAACTAGTTCCAACTATTGGAGGAACTAGTGGAAGGTCAATTGTGTAAGTGTGACTTCAGTCAATCTCAGCGATCATCTAGATAATTGATAAATTAACTTAAAATAATTGTTGCATGCAGAGAATTCGAGTTACCCAATTGAGATGGAGATTCCAAGGCAGTGTACTATTAGTTGTAGACTATTCCAATGTGTACAGGTGGTGCATGCAATCATAGGTCCAACCTTATGGATTGCACAATCAATTGAGGCAAAAATCCCTAAACAATAGGGTTTAATTCCTCTAGGAAGAACAAAAGGAAATAGGGGCTTGAAGGGCTTGAAATTTTTCCAATTGTTTGCCAAAGTAAGTCAGTTAGGTAGAGAGATATACTATATACTTGGAGTTTGAGCTCAGGCTTGAGTAATCATATGTATTGCATCTCTATTCTTTGATTAATGCAATACAGATAGGAGGGGTTTTGAGTAGTTGTTTTCCCTTAGATAAATATTTTTGCATGTTTGTTATTTCTTATTTCATGTTCATGATTTGTGTTCTTGATTGTGAATTGAATTCCACATACAAATAGAGTATATTTTAGTCTTATGATTTTGTAAATTTCATGAGAAGTTTCAAATCTACACTATAATTTCTACAATCCATTCACGCCTTTAATGGCATCCATTCTAACTTGTACTTTATTTCCATCCCTGACCATCCAACGTAAATTGAAGCACAACCATGGGATTTCCTTCCTAAGACTATGCCAAATAATAGATGCACCAGCGTTAGAAGGTGCCATCACAGCCACCCATTCCTCCATGCCATTCTGTACAATGTATTTACTGAACATGATTCTCTGCCACAAGCCCCTACCATAAAAAATACTCTAGAGTTTCCAAGCTAACAATGTGTTATTAAATCTCTAGGAATCTAGGAGGTCCCATCCCCAAAATTTGAAAGGCCTAGATATATTCCTTAAGCTGACAAGATGTGTCTTTCTCTTAGCCTCTATGTTTGACCATAAGAAGTTAACAATGATATAATATATTTGGCGAATGATGGTCTATGAGATATAAAAAAGGTGCATCCAAAATATCGATATGCCTTGGATAATTGATTTAATAAAGATGACCCTCCCCCCCAACGTGTGTGATCCATTTGGCTCTAGAGACACTCAAAAGTCCAAGAGGACTCAAAATAGGTAAAAAATAAAAGTGGTCAGATTGCTCTTGAACCAGGACTAGATTGAAGTGTTCATCAACCTTATTCCAACAGTGTGAAAAACACTCGAATAATTTATGGCTCTTTCCATATTTTTACTTGTAAATGAATGCACAATGTATCTATGGTAAATATATGGTATTTATGCTAATGATGCAAGGGAGTAATGATTCTTATCGATTCTCAGTTAAGTATGAGACCCCTATGATTAAATATGTTGTTTACACCTGTAGATTCAATGTTTGTGACATGTTTGACAAAAATTTTGTCATGTCTAGTAGGGGTAAAAATGAGTTCTTGTTGATGTGATTACTTTCGTATCATTGTCGTATTATTATTGAACATCCCTTAAGTTTTCATGAAGTTATGGGAAGTGACCTGGGCTCTGGGCCTAAAAAGGTGGCTCAAATCCCGAAGATGCAAGCACAAAACTGAGCTTTTGGGGCCCTGATCATTGGCATACATTTTTTTTCTTGTGTCTATAGCCTTATAGCCCCTGAAATATAATGATATGCCTACGACTATGGCTCAAAGGGGGTCAAAATGTCCGTGTGACCCAGGGGTAATAGGCCTAAGTGCTTAGGTTACCTCCAAGGGTGTCGTGGTTGTTGTACAAGATTTGTAGGTTGTATTTTATGCTAGTTCCACTTCCTTAAGGTCACATAGGAGGTTGAATATTGTTATAGTAGCATGTTGTTGCATGTTTACCTTGGTTAGCGAGTTACTTGGGTAGATGTGGGAAGGGGTGTTATAGTCAAGTCACTAGGGACAGAGCCAAAACAAATTTCTTTTGGTCTAAATCCCAACAGAAGGTGTTTGAAGAGTTGAAGCATCACCTCTGCTTTACACCACTGCTCACATTACCATACCTGCAAAAACCATTTAAAATTGAGACAGATGCCTCTGACTATGTTATTGGTGCAGTTCTTACCCAACATGGGAATCCAGTGGCATATCACAGTGAGACACTTTAAGATACAGTCCGAAAGTATCCCACTTATGAAAAAGAGATGTATTATGTTGCGTAGGCATGCCAAAAATGGAAGCATTACATTTTGGGGAAGGAAACATTCATCCACACAGACCACTGACCCCTGCAGTTCATAGGGACACAAGGAAAGTTTCAGAACAACTGGCATAAAAAGTGGTCCACATATTTGCAACAATTCCATTTGAACATCAAGTACAAGAAGGGAAACACCAATAATGTTGTAGATTGTCTTAGTCGGCCACTAATTATGGCGATGACCATTGTGCTCGACTCTTGTGGACACGAGACCTTGGGTGATCTAATCTTTACAAGAGCGATCCATAATTTGGCAACACATACCAGATGCTCCTAGAAGGCAAGCAAGTTCCAAATTTTCACCTCCAGGGTGAACTTTTATGCCACTTAGGACACCTCTGTGTTAATTCAAGTGAGCATGCTAAGATTATTTTGGAGGCACACTACAATTGGGTCACTGGACATTTCAGAGTAGATAAAACAGTGGCAGTGCTGCAAAATTATTTTGATTGGCCGAGCTTTCGAAAGGATGTTGGGAGGTATATCAGATCCTGCATTTCCTGCACCATTTCAAAACCGACCATAAAAAATCGAGGCCTATCTACTCCTCTGCCTATTCCTAGTCAGCCTTGGGAATCCATCTTCATGGATTACATGTCGGGACTCCCTTCTACTAAGCATGGCAACAACTATATTTTCATGGTCGTCGATAGATTCTCTAAGATGGGATTTCCGACGACCTGTAAGAAGAGTATCACAACAAAAGCCACTTCTAGCCTCTTCTTTGAATGAGTTTGGGTACACTTTGGGATCCCACAGTCCATTATATCATATTAGGATAACATGTTCCTAAGTACATTTTTGTCAATCCTTTGGTCGATTTTGGACACCAAGCTCACTAAGTCCACGACCTTCCACCCCCAAACTAATTTCCAGACAGAAGTCATCAACATGATGATCGTGCACATTATACGCATGCACAACTCGAAGCATCCATGCACATGGGATGAAAGGCTCCCCTATGTCCAACATATCTTCAATAGAGGTCTCCATAGATCAATTAGACATAAACCCTTTGAGGAGGGGTTGGAGTTCAGGCCACTATGTCCCATTGATGTGGCCATCCCATTTGCAACTACTCATGTAGATTTGACTCATTTCCAGTCCGAAGCTGGCAGGGTTAACAATTTCATTGAGCGCGTTCAAAAAAACTTCCAACAGGTCCATGACATATTGGACAGAGGCAATGCTAAGTACAACCAGCGGCATGATCAACATCAAGTGCCACATGTTCCATGTGGGCGAAAAAGTTTGGTTACATTTGCAGAAGGAACACCTCGTTGGGCCCCACTGCAAGCTTCACCCACTCTGATATGAGCCATACACCATCACCAAGGCTGTGGGGAACAATTAATTCAAGCTTATCATTCCACCATTCCTTGGCATGCATCAAGTATTCAATGTGGATCGGTTGCACTCATATTTTCCCCCATTGTTGGACACATCCGACATTGTTAAGCAGCTGAATCCAACAGAGCTCAACCCAAACTACATAGATTAGGCCACAACTGACAAAATCATGGAAACACAGATCAAGAACACTTGTCATCAAATAATCCAACTATATCAAGTTGTCAAAGTAGGCCAACTCCTTCACCAGGGTAAGTGGTTCACCAGGGACCATGTTTAACAGAAGTTTCCTCACCTCATGGAGGCTCTGCATGAAATGGGGACCATTTCTTCCTATTTTCCTATGAGATAATTATAGGTCAATTAATCATGCCAGAGAATCTATAATGTTTTACTTGTTTTAAAAGGGTTTTTTTGGATGACCAATGTATTTAGAAAATACAAACGGATGTTTTAAACCTTTGATAATATTGGCTATTAAGAAAAGGGTTGTTGCTTTACTTCAAACAACGATTTAATTTTTGAATATGTGAAGGCATAACTGTAAGAAAATATGATCATTTAAATATTCAGATTGAATGTTTAATTTATCATAAGCATGAAAGAATATCAACCAATGTTTAACAACTTAACAAAACATATTTAAAATTATGAAGATTACTGACAATTAATTGATATAGAGGGACTTATAAAAACAAATAGTTCAATAAGTCAATCTCTAAAATGGATTATAACTTCAAAGGATTTAAGATAGACTGAAACAAAGTTTTCTCTTACCTACTTATCTTCATCAAAATCGAATATATGTAGAAAACATAGTGAAATTAACAATAGAAGAACTTACAAGGAAACAAACTAATTGAAATAAATCCATAATCCTTTTATTATCATCAATGATCAAAAAGTTGATACACTTATGCTTACAAATTCTCATCCAAGGGGGCAACCCTTAATAAATCTAATGGAGAGTTATTTATACTAATTTCTATTACTTAGAAGAATCTAAAATTGATTACAAAAGTAGTATCAAATAGTAGGAAAATAAAAAGTGATGAGTGATATTCCACTGTCTTTGAGGAAACAGTTGATGATGTGGCCCAAAACTGCTGCGCTGGCATGTTGTTGGAGACAAAAAGTTACTCAAAGGTTTCACAAAAGTGATCCCATCTTTCCTCACTTGGAATTTCCAGATTAACTAATTTTCTGAAAACTTCATCTACTTCTGTGTATATTTCAAAAGAAGGCTTGTTGATGAAGAGATGTTTGATTTCATGTTTAATTATCAAATCTAAATCTAAATCTTCCAGAAAATCTTTCCTTGTCATGTGGCCTTTAATTCCTGCAAACTTAGCTTTATCAATGGCAATGGTGTAGAGCTTTTTGTAGTACTCCTCCAAGTTGATCAATTTTTCATTTGGAGCTACAAATCTAGGAAATCCTCTCTGGTTCAACAGATTAAACTTAGTGTGAAATCTTTGGACAACAATGTCCAAAGTTTGACACTTAGTATCTAATTGATTCAACAAATTCTTCTTCTGCAATACTTTCTTGATTTCTAGGATAGTAGTTGTTATGTTTGTAATATTGATCTGCTCCAACTCTCCCCTGCTTTTTGAGTTAAACACTTTAATGATGTCTGATGCCTCTGCTAGTTTCTGCTTGAGTGTTTATTTCTCTTGTTCAATGATTGTTTTGCACCTGTTGATTAATTCCTCCTGCTCAAAAATAATTTTTATGTATGGCCATACTTATGTCATTGCTTGGCTTATTTCAACCTAGATGCTTTCCTTGGCTTGGGCCAAGGTGCCTACCATTAAAAGCTCACTTTCTAACTTTTGAACCTTTGATGTTAGTCTATGATACTTTTGCATTTCTTCCATGTATAGGGTGTCAATTTTTATCTTCTAAGATTCCAATTTTCGGAATTTCTCCTTAATATTTTCATTCTCTTGTTTCTGTATCGTCAAATTGTACGCAAGTCTAGCTGAATCACCTGTTGTTGATGTAGATTCCATTGATGTTGATGAAGAGTAGAGCTCTGTACTTGCAACTACAATTGGTATTGTTGCAACAAGGATCCTAGCAAGATAAGTTGATTCGGATTTCAGAAACGCAATAGAATAAACACATAACCATAAATACAGAGATGCAGTGGAAATAACACTTCATTTCATTAATATCAAGGAATTGAAATTTGCTTACAGACAAAATGGAAATAAAACTAGCTAGGGTGCTGGTAGCTATCTCTGAGAAGAGATGTGGTGGCTATAGGCCTCTGAGCTGAGCTACAATGAGGCTCGAGGGCCTATTTATTATTTAGAAACAATGGGAAATCCTAAACAGCCAAAACCCTAACCCTAGGAGACGAAGCGCCAAAACTATGGGCCCCGTTTGGGTAAATTGGTGTTTCAACTTCCCAGGGGCGTAACTTTGGCATACGATCTCCGTTTGACGCGTACCATACCTCGTTAGAAAGATCTATCCGAGGACTACAAATTTGGAATGAGAAACATTGGTCCATGGACCCATGTTGCTCTCCGTTTTCCCAAAAAACGTCATTTAGGGCCTCAAAACGGCTCCGGAAGTTTAGGACCCGAAAAACTGCTAAAAATAGTAAACTGTGCCGAAACTGAAAAACTGAAATAGACAATGGTGGAGCCCCAAGTGGAATAGGCGGGTGACCACCAATATCCACCTGGATCATTCCTCTCCCCTTAGGAAGCAATGGTCCCCATTGCGTTAAGTTCCTCCATGAGATGAGGAAATTTCTGCTGAACTTGGTCCCTGGTGAACCACTTTCCTTGGTGCAGGAGTTGGCCAGCTTTGACAACCCGATACAGTTGGATCTGCTGTTGACGAGTGTTCTTGATTTGCATGTCCATGATACATTCTGTGGTGGCCTGTTCCATGCAGTCTGGGTTTAACTCTGTTGGTGTGAGTTGTTCTGCAATGTCCGAGGTGTCCAGTAGAGGTGGAAAGTAAGGACGAAGGCTATCCACATTGAAGACTGGGTGCAGACCAAGGAATGGTGGAATACTAAGCTCGAAGGCATTGTTACCTACAGCCTTGGTGATGGTGTACGGCCCGTATCGGAGCGGGCGAAGCTTGCGGTGAGGTCCAGTGAGGCGCTCCTTCTGCAAATGTAGCCATACTTTGACGCCCACCTGGAAGTGGTGTGGCACCCGGTGTTGATCATGGCGTTGCTTGTACTTCGCATTGGCTCTGTCCAATATATCATGAACCTGTTGGCGGATGTGTTGAATGCGCTCGATGAAGCTACTTGCTTTGTCAACTTCAGACTGGACATGAGTTGAATCGGCTTGAGCAGCTGCAAATGGCATGGCTACATCAATGGGACATAGTGGCTGGAATCCCAAGTCCACCTGAAAGGGGCTATGACAGATTGAAATATGGAGAGCTCGATTATAACTATGTTGTACATAGGGGAGGCTCTTGTCCCATGTGCGTGGATGCTTTGAATTTTACATGCATAGAATGTGTACAATCATTCTGTTGACGACCTCTGTCTAGCCATCTATTTGGGGATGGAAAGCTGTGGACTTGGTGAGCTTGGTATCCAACATTGACCAGAGGCTGGACCAAAATGTGTTAAGGAACCTGCTATCCCAATCTGATATGATAGACTGTGGGATCCCAAAGCACACCCACACTCATTCAAAGAAGAGTTTAGCACTGGCTTCTGCTATGATATTCTTCTTGCAGGCCACCATAATGGCCATCTTCGAGAATCTGTCAACGACCACGAAAACACAGTAATTTACCTTCTTAGTAGAAGGCAGCCCCGACATGTAATCCATGGAGATGGATTCCCAAGGTCGACTAGGGGTAGGTAGTGGAGTATATAGGCCTTGCTTCCTGATGGTCGGTTTGGCAATGGCACAAGAAGTGCAGGATCTGATGTACTTCTCGACATCCTTTCGAAGGTTTGGCCAATAGAAATACTTCTGTAGGATTGCTACTATTTTCTCGACCCCAAAATGCCCAGCGACTTGACTGTAGTGTGCTTCCCATATCATCTTGGCACGCTCGCTTGAAGGAACACAAAGGTGTCCCAGGTGACATAAAAATGCATCTTGGAGGTGAAAATTTGGAACTTGCGTACCCCCCAAGAGTGCCTTGTTAGTGTGGCCGAATTCCGGGTCACTCTCATAGAGAAGCGGCCAATTAGAAGTCTCGTGCCCACAAGAGTTGAGCACAGTGGTGAGTGCCACAATCGGTGGTTGGTTGAGGCAGTCTGCAACATTATTGGTGCTACCCTTCTTGTACTTGATGTTCAAATGAAACTGTTGCAGATATGTGGACCACTTCTGATGGCGATCATTTGGAAACTTCCCTTGTGTCTATATGAACTGCAGGGGCCGGTGGTCTATGTGGATGATTGTTTCCTTCCCCAAAATGTAATGCTTCCATTGTTGACAAGCTTGCACAATGGAATACATTTCTTTGTCATAAGTGGGATACTTGCGAATTGTGTCAGACAATGTCTCACTATGATATGCCACTGGATGTCCCTGTTGAGTAAGAACTGCCCCAATAGCATAGTCAGATGCATCTATCTCAATCTCAAATGGCTGTTGCAAGTCTGGTAAAGTGAGCACTGGGGTAGAACAGAGGCGATTTTTCAATTTTGTGAACACCTTCTGTTGAGGTTCCGACCAGAAGAATTTTTCTCTTGCTCCTCCCTTGGTAACTTGACTCAGGGGCCAAGTGATATGAGAGAATCCCAACACGAACCTCCGGTAGAAATTAGAAAGACCCAGAAAGTTGAGAAGCTCTATTATAGTGGTTCGGGCTGGCCAATCCCGAATGACTTGGATCTTGGTTGGATCCACATGCACCCCCCTTTCATCAATAATATATCCCATATATTGAACCCGAGTGATGCCAAAAGTGCACTTCTCCAAATTGGCACACAACTTGTGTTGCCGCAGTGTTTGGAGGACTTGTCGAATGTGGTGAAGGTGCTCTTCCCAAGTCTAGTTGAAGATCAGAATGTCATCCAAGTACACCACTACAAATGAGTTGGTGAATGGCGGCAAGATGTCGTCCATCATCCTCATGAAGGTTGCGGGAGCATTCGTCAACCCGAAAGGCATGACCAGCCATTCGAAAAGGCCTTCCTTGGCTTTGAAGGTAGTCTTCCACACATCCGAGGGTTCAATCGGTACCTGGTGATACCCCGACTTCAAGTCAATCTTGCTGAAATATTTTGCACCTTTGAGTTGGTCCAGAAGGTCATCAATCCATGGGATCAAGTACTTATTCCAGAAAATGATCTTGTTCAGCGCCCGATAGTCAATACAGAGTCTCCACATCCCATCCTTCTTCTGTACCAACACGATCGGGCTCCCACAGGGCAACGAACATGGTCTGATGTGACCTTTCTGCAGGAGCTCCTGAATCCGCCTCTTGATTTCATCATTCTCTAGAACATAGCGCCGATAGATCGGTCCATTGGGTAGCGGCGCACCTAGGGTCAGATCAATCAGGTGCTTGACCTGACAGTGCAGAGGAACCCCTGTGGGTGAGGTGAAGATGTCCCCGTACTCCTCCACTACCTTATCCATTTGTTGTTGTCGTGGAGAGGAGCCTTGTCTGGAGGTCGTGGCCATAGTCTTCTTCTTGCCCTAGGGGCGGATCATTAGGAAAATGGATTTCCTAGTTTAGAAAATGAGCTTACTGCATTGTTTTACAGTAACCAAAGAGATAGCGGTAGGAGGTGGTACCTCTGGTATCCTGTACAAATTATTTCTCAAAGTAACAATAACAGCGTGAGGCCGAGACTCATACATAGCATGACGCTTCCACAAGTATGGTTGTCTTAATAATACATCATAAACATCAATAGGAGCAACGTCACATAATACCTCATCTGTGTGGGCTTGATGCTATAGGGAAGGCGGCACTGCTGGCTGACACGGAGATCTTGTCCTTGGTGAAGCCACCCGATGGTGTATGGATGTGGGTGAGCTGTGGTCGGCAAGCCCAACTGCTTCACGGCGTCTACTGAAATGAGGTACTTTTGGCTCCCATTGTTGATAATGAACTATACCGGGGAGCCCTTTACCCACATCTGGGAGTGGAAGAGACGTTCCTCCTCCTCTGGATCTTCCGGTTCCTCCTTCTGGATCTTCGTAGTGGCAACAGTGGCATTGGGCTCCGCATCAATAATCTATTTCCCTTTGTTATTCCCCTTGTCAGGTTCTGATTCAGATTCGGAGCATGCATCTGACTTAGAAGCCCGCATCTCGGCCACCAACGACTGCTTGGCCCATCACTCACTTGTGTTGTGAGTGGAGCTCTTATGGAAATCACACCACTTTCCCGTGTCTTTCTTTGGCTTTGCAGTGTTATTATTTGCTTGTGGCTTTGACAGGTTGTCTTGAGTCACCATGCCTTGGCTCTGTCCTTTGTTCTACGGTTTGGGAGCACCTTTCCCTTGCTTTTGATTCGCAGATCCAAAGTCTCGCTTCTTCTGTTTGAATTTCTGCTCAATCTTGGCAGCATACCGGTATGCCGTACCAAGCGAGGAGATGTCGAGGAACTCCATTTCTTCCTGAATGTATCTGTGCAGACAGCTGCGATACTTTAGCACCAAATGTTTCTCTGAATCTTTGATACCCAACTTTGTGCGCAGGGTATGGAACAGATTCGTCAGCTCGTGCACATCTTGATCCCTTTGTAGTCGCAGCGTGGTCCATTGTATGTACTTGTCCTCATAGCTCCCCACAGGATAGTATTGTTCCTTGATGGCATCTCGGAAAGAATTCCAAGTGGGTACAGCCGAGAACAAAGAGGGTTCTATCTCGTCCTTTTTCTCACAGTGGGTTTCCCACCAGTCCTTGACATGGGGGGCAGCTTTGAGGAGTGCAAAAATAATCTTCTCCCTGTCAGAAAAGTCATGAACCGAGAAATATCCTTCTAATAGATTCAACCATCTATCTACAGCATTTGTATCTATTTGACCCTCAAATATGGGAATGTCAAAATTTACTTGTACCTTAAAAGGAGTCGCACCTCCAGAGTGGCTGCTGGATGCAGATGAGCCGCTGGTGGCCAGCCATTGAAGGATCTGGGCAAAGTTATCCATCATCGCGTTCCTTTGTTTTTCAAGGGCCTCCTCAAGAAATATTTTGATAGGATCTCCTGCTCCCTCATCTTTCTTTTCGTCCCCCATGGGCGTCCGTCAGGGTTTGTGAGGCTGATCTTGCAAAGGTTCCACCAGATCGAGCCCTAACTCCTTATACCCCGACCTCTTTAGGAACATGCAAAGAAGGATTGAGAAAAATCAAACCGCTTTGATACCACTGATCCGGATTTATGCAGGAATGCAATAGAATAAAACATAACCATAAATATAGAGATGCAACGGAAATAACACTTCATTTCATTAATATCAAAGAACTGAAATTTGCTTGCAGATTGAATGGAAATAAAACTAGCTAGGGCACTGGTAGCTATCTCTAAGAAGATATGTGGTGGCTATAGGCCTCTGAACTGAGTTAAAATGAGGATCGAGGGCCTATTTATTATTTAGAAACAATGGGAAATCCTAAACAGCCAAAACCCTAACCCTAGGAGATGAAGCGCCAAAACTATGGGCCCCGTTTGGGTAAATTGGTGTTTCAACTTCCCAGGGGCGTAACTTTGGCATACGATCTCCATTTGACGCATACCATACCTTGTTAGAAATATCTATCTAAGGACTACAGATTTTGAGCAAGCAACATCCGTCCACGGACCCATGTTGCTCTCCGTTTTCCCAAAAAACGTTGTTTAGGGCCTCAAAACGGCTCTGGAAGTTCAGGACCTGAAAAACTGCTAAAAATAGTAAGTTGTGCCGAAACAGAAAAACTGAAAGAGACAATGGTGGGGCCCCAAGTGGAATAGGTGGGTGACCACCAATATCCACCTGGATCATGAGTTTACCATTCTTTTTCCTTAAGCAATCCTTCAATCTGCTCCTCCATCTTCTTTATCTAAATTTTCCGCTCAATGATGAGTTTGAGCATCTCTTCTATTTTATGCTCACTCTCCTCTATTTCATTTGTTTGTGGCTCTTCTGTGGAAGGTAGTTTTATCTGTTTCCACAGAGATGCAATGTTTGCATTCTTCTTCTTTAAAATATCTTCAACAACTCTACAATCTTTTGGGTCAGACCCAATCTTCACCACAATGTCATCTAAAGACTTTAACTTATTTTCTTTAGATAAAGAGGAGAGTTTTTTATATTTTAAGTTGTGATTGTACATTTGATAATGTTCTTCTCAACCTAGAGAAATTCATAGCTGTATTAGTAATGGTAGAGAAGAGCATCTCTTGAAACTGCCTATGCATGTCCATCTGGTCTATTGGGTGAATCTTATTTGCATCAAATGAGAAAATTGTCTTTCTATAATCAGATGGATTTTTGGGAAAAGGGACTTGGGCTTGTAGAAAATCCATCTTCATCCTTCCCTTTTCATTTTCAAAGGTTGTCACTAACCTGTGTTGTGATGTGGAAGTATACTTCAAAAACTGATTGTACACATTGGCCTTCAAGGTTTCATTTTTCTATTTAATATCCAAGAATTTGGAGAATATGTTCTGATCATCAGATGAATTGGTTCCAAATAATTGAATGATCTCCATAGGCTCTTGAGAGGCTAAAGAAGATGATGGAGTATTGGGAACACTCCCTCCTTCTGATGTAGATACCTCTGGATCTCCCAAATCTATGATTTCTAGTTCTTTTTGGCTATGTTTTGTAGAAATTGTAAAGTCAGTCTTCTGCTTCTTTTGTTGGATTATGAATTCTTTGACC
Source organism: Pinus albicaulis (assembly GCA_034641835.2). Taxonomy (NCBI): domain Eukaryota; kingdom Viridiplantae; phylum Streptophyta; class Pinopsida; order Pinales; family Pinaceae; genus Pinus; species Pinus albicaulis. Next base: position 248,757 of record JAXQQM020059941.1, read on the forward strand.
AAATCTACAGAAGTTGATGTTTCTTCTCTAGACCTTTTCTATTGTTTTCTTTGGGCAATTGGAGTCTGCAGAGTAGATGTGGAAAGGATCTGCTCCTTTGCCTCCTGTAATGTATTCTCTGTCCACTGATCCTGGTTCATAAACTTTTCAATTTCAAGCCTTGATGTATGATTATATGAAGTTGTTTTCAATTCAACCCTTAGATTTGAAATTATACTAAAAGTGTCATAAGACCAGGTGAAGCTTGGCTGGAAATTGATCTTTTTAAGAATAGCATCTGCTTCAATCCCTGCTGATCTAGTATTACAAATAAAAGAGCCTATCTTTGATTTAATCTTAAACTGTGATTTTCTCTTCCCTGAAACTAAATGTAAATCAACCATATTAATCATCTGCCTAATATATTCCATAGAGAAGATTCTCATTGGAACATATTTGGGTAATTTATATGGTGCCAACTGACAACCATATACTTGAATCTCTATGTAATTCTAATATAAATACCGATCTCCATTTTTAACCCAAATGAAGGATTCTTTTGATGTCATATCCAATTATGGGCTCATTTTGTATGCTAAGAAGTTATGCAACTGGATGGATGAATGAATCAATGAAGTATGAAAAAAAAATTATCTGAAATTTATTTGACCAATTATGTCCAATGAATTACTGTCTGGTTAATTCCCTGATCATCTTGCTTGTTCAATGTAATAGGTAGTGAATCTCCTTGTTGAAATAGAAACATATGAATAAGTACAGAGGTGTACGTAAACATTCCTTGGGCCGTTAAATTCATCATTTTTTCATGCATATTATCAGCCAAAAATTGACTGTAATTCTACATCAATATAGGTTGATGGTCTTTGGAAAAGATAAAAAATAGCCAAGGATGGGTTCATCTACTGTTATGTCATCTGGATATCCTAATAAACAAGAAATTAATGAGATGATGTGTCTAATAGCTTCAAGAAACAGGGAGGATGGATAAGGTGGGTTTTTCTTTGGAAATTTAGCATCATCAGGAAGGAAGGTCTCAAAAATTTGGGCTCTTTGAGGGAAAGTGAGTTTATGATACAACTCCATAAGAGTTTCTTGGGAGAAAATGCTTAAAGAGTCATTTTGAGGGATCAATAGCATGTTGTTTATGGTTTTTGTAGTTATGTATATCAGAATGTTTCCATACGGAGATACGACTGCTCTTTTGATGGGATCATACCCGGTTTGACTCCAGTTGACCAAGTCTAGGAAGTCATGGGTTTGAGGGAATGAAAACAGAGGCAAAAGGGATTCCTAAATCTTGATGTCATCTTGTTGATCCAAGTACTTCTGTTTTAGCCACAAGTGCAATTCCTAAAGTTTGAATTCACACTCTGTGGAAATGATTTTGAAGTATGAATCAGCCAAGGGGACGTAGTCAAGATCGATCGGGGTAGAAGCAACAGGGTTTTCCTCAAACGATGGTTTTTGGATTTTTCCCTAGGGGGCCATGTTTTCTATAGAGGAAAAAGAAGAAGAATAAAAAGGAACTTTCTCATGAAATAAAACTGCGTGGCAGGGTGACATATGGTTGAACCAATGGCGCGATTATCTCTTTGTAAAACTTGTAATTCAACAACAAATAGTAAATGAAACAAATGTCTTATAAGTTATGATGAGGTTTTATTTATAACAACGTTTGGATTACCATTATGGAATGACTATTGGGAAAATGCAAATGTAGCAGTTTAATGCTAACGGTACAAGAGTTGGGCAATGAAACAGTTAGACAACGACTAAGGGAGCAAGTCTAACGGGACAAGAAGAATAACGGTAATGGAGCGGAGTCTCAACGAAATGCACATGTGTCAGCATTTTATTTAGCATCTGGAAACAGTTAAGAGGAAAATTCAAATGACCATTGGTGGGAGTGGAAAATCGTTGTCTAGAGGAAAGTGGATTTCGGAGGGGGTAGGCGGCGGTAAACATTTTTAAGCGGGGTGGGTGCGAAGTGTTGTGGAGGCGACACGTAGGTAAGGTCCTGTCATCAAGAAAACTACTTTTTAGAACCCCCCCCCTGTTAACGAGAAATGGGAAAGGGGGATGTGAAAAGGCTTCCCCGCCGTTGATATGGGCGGGGAAGAGATCTGCCATTGGAACTTGCTTAGGAGATAATTGCAACGCGACAAAATCCCTTATCATTTTGTGAACTTAGGATAAAAATATACAATGTTTATTAAAATTAAATTTAATCTGTTAATGAAGAAATTAACATAATTAAACAAAATTTTAACTCCTAATTTTAATCTTTGGCGCATTTAGACAAGCAACCATTATTTTCTTTTCTTTATTCAAACTAAGAAAATCATTTATTTTATTGCTTTCAAACTATGCGTAAATTTTTTTCAATATTTTCCTTCATTTTTTAGGGAAACTATTTCTATCATTTTCTTGATATGAATAATTTATTTACCATGATTTCTAACATTTTTTTTTTCTATTCATATCTAAACTTAACATTTTTTTTTTATTTTTCATTTTTTCTAAAACACTACCTTATCAAAACCAAATAATGTTACAACACTTCCTAATGTGGGAGGACTAATCCAGGTGCATATTTCTGGTCACCCACCTATTCCACCTAGACCTCCAGACGGTTTCATCAGTTTCCTTGTTTCTAGGAACATTTACTATTTTTAGCAGTTTTTCGGGTCCTAAACTTCTGGAGCAGTTTTGACCCCTTAAACAACCTTTTTTAAGGTTCGTAGTAGGACCATAACTATAAGTAGAGGCCTTCCACAAATCATGTAGTACTTAGAGAGATCTTTTCAACGAGGTATCGTACAAGCTAAACGAAGATCATATGACCAAGTTACAACCCCGGGAAGTTTGCTTCCCAACTAACCCCAACAGGGCCCACAAACTCTTGGTGTTTAATATCCTGGGGTTAGGGTTTTGGTTTTATATGGTTTTACTTTGATGTTTAAAAATAAAAGGTCCCTTGAGCCTCATTGTAATACAGTTTAGAGGCATGTAGCCGCCATATCACTTATCAGCGATAAACTACCATTGCCTGAGCTAGTTTATTTCCATTATGTATGTAAGCATATTTTAGTTCGTTGATATTAATTAAATGAATTTTTATTCTTGATTCATCTGTGTGTTTATGCCTATATTTGTATTATGTTGTGTTCCTGCATAACAGTTTTATTCCTATTGCATCTTTGTGTTTATTCTTATATTTGTATTTTATTGTGTTCCTGCGTCAATCTAGATCAATCCAACAATAGTACTTGACCCAATCTTTCAGAGTGCTAACAAAGGAGGATTGATTGTGCCCTTAATAAGACTACCTGACTACCCTTGGTATGTGTGAGTAATCTCCCGAGTATTTTTCTCGGTGTACTGTAGCAGTAAGACGACCGCTAACTTATCTAATCTTGGTTTTAGGGTAACCTTGATGGAATTTTGATATGCTAGATGTACATGGAAGAGTAGCCCATGTACTGGTTTTTGCTTATCTGTTACTACTCCAAGGGGTACCAATAAGGGTTACAAGGGAGCCCAACAGACGTGACCACCTCTTTTAGTTCTTGCATGTATGCTTCCCCAAATGCAGGTCAATGCACATAATGATAGATCTATGTAGTTCAAGGACATTGGTACACATCTCTAGAATAATCCTTTTTTTGCTAAAATAGGTGGTGCAGATGGCTTGAGAAAGTGCTTTGATACCACTTGTAGTATGCTTAACCTATAGAAAATATAAGAAGTGAGAAATACGCTAGAGATACCACAAAAAATAACGTAATAAGATGATAGAAAATAGAAATATTTTATTAAGATCTGCAACAGTATTGTTCACTTTCGTCTGTGAGGGGGAAACCAATAGTCGAGCAGAGCTCAATTGCACAAGACAAGACAAGACTTCCCTTACTATCCTCGACTATATATAGTTTCATGAGATACAAAACCTAGCTACTCATGGCCCTTGCATAATATCGGTTAACCCATTTATTTATTAGTTATGACCTGCTATAACTAATTGTGGTATTTTTTATAATGTAGTTCAACCACTTACAATCATCATTAATGCGGTTAACCACTTATGGGATTTATTTATTAAACTAGCTCACAAAATAGAATAAAAGATACATCAACGAATTAGAAATCAACCTCTTCGAGTGGGCAACCTCCTTTACATTACATAAATGAAAAATTATTGGATGATACAAATGACAAAACCTCCTTTATATATATAGGAGTCCAAGTGGTCACAATAATCCTAGTCGACATAATAATAACAATGTAAGGGCACAACAATAACAATAGTGAGCTTCTATGGGGCACAATAATAAAAATATGGGGACTACATGGGCACAACAATAACAATAAGGGGGTTACACTAACAATAACGGGATACACTAGTATTATATGGACCTACCATACCACTTGTGGTATGCTTAACCTGTAGAAAATATCACAAGTGTGAAATATGCTAGAGATACCACAAAAAATAATGTAATAAGTTGATAGAAAATAGAAATATTATATTAAGATCTGCAACAATATTGTTCACTTTCCTCTTCGAGGGGGAAACCACCAGTCGAGTAGAACTCAATTGCACAAGACAAGACAAGAATTTTCTTACTATCCTCGACTATATATAGTTTCATGAGATACAAAACCTAGCTACTCATGGTCCTTTGCATAATTTCGATTAACCCATTTATTTATTAGCTATGACCTATTATAACTAATTGTGGCCTTTTTTTTTATAATGCAAGTCAACCACTTACAATCATCATTAATGTGGTTAACCACTTATGGGATTTATTTATTAAACTAAATAATCATGAATCTTATGTGGCCCCTTGGGCTTATTAAATTAACAAAAGGATTAGGGTTTGAACCTAACAAAATAGCATAATATATGTCAACAAATGTCAAGCCTTTTTCAAAACATCAAAGACATTTCTATGACATGGAGGGACCCTTTTGGGGGTATCTCACCCCTCTTATATTATAATATTTAGCATTCAAAATATTCATGTTCTAAGAAAAATCATCTGATTCTTTATGAAAATCAACACAGTTATTTTTCAAAATAGTCAATCTACACTTAAAAAAATTCTTCTCATAGCGTAGCTATATAGGTATATCCTCTTTGCAGTACTTATATTTGGCTGACAACACCCTTCATGGCAGTTTTCCCTCTGAATTGGGTATGCTAAGCCAGCTCATCGTTCTTCAACTGGAGGGTAACCATCTCACGGGACATATTCCGTCTTCGTTGTCTAACTGCACAAATATTGAAGCATTGGCTATAAGTTTTAACCAATTAGTTGGCCACATTCCGTCAGAGTTGTGTAGCAAGAAGACCACCCACTTAAAGGAACTCGGTCTGGGTGTTAATCAGCTTAGTGGTAGCATTCCTGCTTCTCTCTTCAATTGTACGAAGCTTCAAATAATCGCCTTAGAATGGAACCAGTTCGGTGGAATAGTGCCCATGGAGCTAGGTAAATTGACACATCTCCAGAGGCTTTACTTTGGCGGAAATTACTTGATTAGCGGCAGCACCACGGTATGCCCCATTCTTAATGCTCTTAGTAACTGTTCCAATCTACAATTAGTACAGTTATCCAATAATAATCTCATAGGACAACTTCCCTATTCTATAGGCCACCTCTCTACAAAACTTGACCACTTAGACCTGGCTGTCAATGAATTACCAGGAGAAATACCTCAACATATTGGAAATCTAACTAGTTTAACATACCTCAATTTAGAAACTAATTCTTTTACAGGGTCAATCCCTTCTTCTCTTAATTTGCTTCTGAATTTGGAGAGGTTATATATGAATTTCAATAATTTACAAGGAAGCATCCCTATGGAAATTGGGCAGCTAAAACGCTTAGGGCTCTTATATCTTTCTAGAAATAATCTCTCAAGAAGAATCCCTGATTTTGTGACCAACCTTCAGAAACTAATATTTTTAGATCTTAGTCATAACCAGTTATCAGGAAATATACCTACAAGTTTAGGGAAATGTGTGAACTTACTAGAGCTAGACCTATCATACAACAAGCTTAGTGGGAACATACCTCCAGAGATTGCAGGCCTTGCAAATTTAGCTCTCTATTTCAACTTGTCAAACAATTTATTACATGGCCACGTGCCTTCAGAACTAGGAACATTCAATATGCTTCAAGCTATATATATTTCTGCAAATTGATTAACTGGGCACATTCCAAGTGCACTTGGACACTGCAAAGAAGTAGAATATCTGAATCTTTCTTCCAACACACTTGAAGGTCCAATTCCAATGTCACTCAGTGAACTTCTAAGTCTTCAGGACATAGATCTCTCCTCCAATAATTTGTAAGGTAGAATACTTGTATCACTAGGAAGTCTCACAATGCTCCACCACTTGAATGTTTCTTTCAACAAGCTGTCGGGAGAAGTCCCTAAAGAGGGAGTTTTCAAAAGGATTGGCGCCACAACATTTCTGGGAAATCTTGGTCTATGTGGACCTTGGGTAGGTCTATCACCATGCTATTCTCACAAACATAGAAGAGTTTCAAATCTAAAAAGAATTATTATTCTTGTTGTTGCTATTGCAACATTTTTTGTGTCGTGTTTGTTTCTTGCAATCTTGTGGAGACAAAATTGCAAGAGACATATTAAAAAAGAGAGTGGTCCAACATTAATTGTGAGGCATCGAAGAATCTCCTATGCAGAGCTCCTCATCGCAACAAATGAATTTAGTGATGCCAACTTGTTAGGAGTTGGTAGTTTTGGCAAAGTGTACAAAGGGGTTTTGAATGATGGCACAATGGTCGCTGTCAAGATTCTCAATCTACAAAATCAAGGGGCTCAAAAGAGTTTTGATAGAGAGTGCAAAGTTTTGGGTAAAGTTAGACACCAGAATTTAATTCGGGTCATAACTTGTTATTCAGATCTCCAAATCAAAGCTTTGATATTTCCATTAATGCTAGATGGAAGCCTAGAAAAGTGGTTGTATCCCAATGATGGAGAACAAAGTCATTTGAATTTGATTCAAAGATTGAATATAGCAATAGACATCGCCCAAGGCATGACATATCTCCATCACCATTGTTTTGTGCAAGTGATTCATTATGATTTGAAACCCAACAATGTGTTGTTGGGTGAAGATATGACTGCATATTTAATAGACTTTGGCATTGCTACTATATGTTTTGCAAGTAATGAAGATAGAGCTCTCACTTCCACAAATGCACTCAAAGGATCTATCGGGTACATCCCTCCAAGTACTATTTAAACTATATACCATCTTAAGCAATGTTATGATTTTATTATGTTTACTTAACATTTTAAATTAAATTAAAAAACTTAATATGAGGATCTATGAATGCAGAATATGGAGTGGGAGGAGTGGGAGGACAAGTTACAATTAAAGGCGATGTTTATAGCTATGGAATAGTGCTATTGGAAATGATCACAAGAAAGAAGGCCACCCACATGTTTGTGGAAGGAATGAACTTGCAAAAGTGGGTTGGTAGTCATTTTCCAAACCAAGTACAAGAAGTGGTGGACATGGGCCTATTAAGAAGGACTAATAGATGCACTGAAGAAGATAAGGATCTCATTTGTCTCAATTCACTAATAAATGTGGGCTTGCTTTGCACAAATGAATCTCCTCAAGGACACCCTACTATGATGGACATTCTAGGCACACTACAAAACATCAGAGACATTTTTGAGCTCTACTTCCATTCCCAAATTCCAATAAAATCTAACACATTTGTTGGGTAGTACAAGTACTACTATCAACAATATTTGTGAAGGCCAAAGTTCTTCCACATCTTAGTCTATTGTAACAAAGTTGTAGTTATGTAACTAAACCATCTAATAATTTGAGTCTTATTTTGTATGTTTGTATATAAATATTTTTATTTTTTTTTAACAATTGCATGCAAATGTGAACAATAGAATTAATTCACTATGAATGTTGTTTCGGAAATGTCTTTATGATTATAAATAAAAATTTTCTATCTTTTAAAAAAAGCTATATTTTATATCCCTTACATTTATAATTGAAGAAGGGTAAGTGAGTTTTCACGTAAGAAGGGTAAAGTAGGATTAAATTTGAGAAGAATCCTACCAAGCTAAACGACCAGAAATTTAGCAGGAACATAAAAGCATGGGGTAGAAGTCAAGGTTCTATAGCTAAATGTTGCTATGTTATTTACAAAAGAGTTTTTGAGAATGTCCCAGGAGCAGCATCTTTGTGACAAACAAGCACACCTATAATGGCAGTTATAGCTACAATTCCCACAACTTTAAATGCATTGTTCAGTTCCCTGGAAAGATTCAAATGCAATGTATAATTCCATAGCAAGATTCCTTTCGACAAAAGTTCTTACTAGTTTAGCAACTCCAACCTTCTGTTTTCCTTCAAGATCTCCAATGTGGATAGCGTTTTGGACAGATGTGGCCGAAAAGAGGTCTAATTCTTCTCTCCACATCTCCCCTGGAAACTTTTTTTTTTTTTTTGAAATAGGCGGTCATTTTGACGTAGATATAGTTAAGGGGAATGCAACAATGGCGGTTGTGATTCTAGTTTCTACATGCAAAGATGGTTGATGGACGACTTAGAGGAGCTAGCAAATCTGTTTAAAAAAGGGAGGTTGGAAGGAACAAGATATCAATGGCAGGATTCCCACCTCATCATCACCTTCATCAGGCACTGAAGATATATATGTTGGCAGCAAAACAATCTTAGACATCTTGTTATTAAAAGAAGATTTGGTGTCAAATTCTCTGGAAAAAAACAGGATGTAATCCTCAAGATATTTCAGAGATTTTCGACATCGATTATCTCATTGAAAATCCCACCAATAAAATCTCGCTAGAAATTCCTGAAAGGGTTGGAAAACTTTCAGAGTGAGTTTTTCAAGCATGATTAATCCCCATTTTATTTAAACTATGTTCATCCAACTTGCAATGAGCCTATGGATGTGTATAAAATTTAATTTCAAGATATCTTCAAACACATTGTTGAAGTTCATTGGAGCAATACATATTTGTGATTTCTTCATTAGAAACAATTATTGGTGAACCTCGTTGCTTTATTTTTGATCATATGGTCGAAAAAATAACCACAAATCATCTTAGATGGTGAAGGTCATTGCTTTGTTTCAGAGATTAAAGAAAGTTTTAGAGATTAAAGAAAAAATAAGCATAAATCATCATTTTAGAGATGACAGTAAATAAGTTAAGAAAAATTAAATAAATTAAAATAGAGATTAAATGGTTAAGAAAATCTATATCAAGATACTCAAAATACATTAAATGTTTTTAAATTAAAAAAATAGTTCAATTATAGTTTTATTTTAAATTATTATTATTAATTATAAAAATAATTAATATATAAATTAAACATATTTCAATAAAACAAAAATAGCAAAAAAAAATTATATTTCAGTAAAACAAAAGTGGCTGGGTGATCTTTGAGGCATGTGATGACCATGGACACTATAATTTCAACTCTACTACATGTCATCATATCATTCATCATTTAGGAACTGGAAAACTTAACATGCACGTTAACAATATTATGTTATTTTTTCTACTTTTATAATCTAAAAGTAGATTGTAGGATTTGGAATTTATTGATTATGAGATTATTGATTATATAACCCAAATGTTTTGAGTGGAATTCAAAAGCAGCAAATCCACAGAGTCTAGATAATCTTGAAGGAAGAAACTCCATCGTTACTACTATAACGAGTGATGGATTTTTGGAGTGATGGATATCAGAATGTTTCCATTTTGAGATACCACTACTCCTTTGATCGGATCATACCTGGTTTGACACCAGGTGACCAGGTTTAGGAAGTAATGGGTTTGAGGGAATGAAAATAGAGGCAAAAGGGATTCCTAGATCTTGATGTCATCTTGCTGATCCAAGTACTTCTATTTTAGCCACAGGTGAAATTCCTGAAGTTTGAATTCACACTATGTGGAAAATATTTTAAAGTATGAATCAGCCAAGGGGACGTAGTCGAGATTGATCGGGGTAGAAGCAACAGGGTTTTCCTCAAAATATGGTTTTTTTCTTTTTCCCTTGGGGGCCATGTTTTCTGTAGAGGAAAAAGAAGAAGAAGAAAAAGGAACTTTCTCATGAAATAACACTGCGTGGCAGGGTGACATATGGCTGAACCAATGACGCGATTATCTCTTTGTAAAACCTGCAATTCAACAACAAACAATATATGAAACAAAGGTGGTATAAGTTATGATTAGGTTTTATTTATAACAGCATTTGGATTACCGTTATGGAATGATTGTTGGGAAAATGCAACCGTAGTGATTTAATGCTAACGGTACAAGAGTTGGGTGATGAAACAGTTAGACAACGGCTAAGGGAGCGAGTCTAACGGGACAAGAAGAATAACGGTAAGGGAGCGGGGTCTCAACAGAATGCACATGTGTCAGCATTTTATTTAGTGTCTGGAAACGGTTAAGAGGAAAATTCAAATGACCTTTGGTGGGAGTGGAAAATCGTCGTCAGGAGGAAAGTGGATTTTGGAGGGGGTAGGCAGCAGTAAATAGTTTTGAGCAGGGTGGGTGCGAAGTGTTGTGGAGGCAACACGTAAGTAAGGGCCTGTCATCGAGAAAACTACTTTTTAGACTCCCCCCCGTTAATGAGAAATGGGAAAGGGGGATGTGAAAAGGCTTCCCCGCTGTTGATCTGGCGGGGGAAGAGAACTGCCATTGGAACTTGGTCGGGAGATAATTACAACGCGACAAAATCCCTTATCATTTTGTGAACTTAGGATAAAAATATGCGATGTTTATTACAATTAAATTTAATCTCTTAACGAACAAATTAACATAATTAAACAAAATTTTAACTCCTAATTTTAATCTTTGGCGCATTTATACAAGAAACCATTATTTTCTTTTCTTTATTCAAACTAAGCAAATCATTGATTTTATTGCTTTCAAACTATGCGTAACATTTTTTCAATATTTTTCCTTCATTTGTTAGGGCAACTATTTCTATCATTTTCTTGATATGAATAATTTATTTACCATGATTTCTAACATTTTTTTGTTTTTTTCTATTCATATGTAAACTTCACATTTTTTTTAAAAATTTCATTTTTTCTAAAACACTACTTTATTGAAACCAAATAATGTTACAACATTCCTAACTGGGGAGGACTAATCCAGGTGCATATTGTTGGTCACCCACCTATTCCACCTAGACCTCCAGTCGGTTTCATCAGTTTCCTTGTTTCTAGGAACATTTACTATTTTTAGCAGTTTTTCGAGTCCTGAACTTCTGGAGCAGTTTTGACGCCTTAAACGACATTTTTTAAGGTTCATAGCAAGATCATAACTATAAGTAGGGGCCTTCCACAAATCATGTATTACTTAGAGAGATCTTTTCAACGAGGTATCGTACAAGCTAAACGAAGATCATATGACCAAGTTACGACCCCAGGAAGTTTGCTTCCCAACTAACCCCAACGGGGCCCACAAACTCTTGGTATTTAATCTCCTGGGGTTATGATTTTGTTTTTATATAGTTTTCCTTTGATATTTAACAATAAAAGGTCCCTTGAGCCTCATTGTAACACAGTTCAGAGGCATGTAGCTACCACATCGCTTATCAACGATAAACTACCATTGCCTGAGCTAGTTTATTTCCATTATGTCTGTAAGCATATTTTAGTTCGTTGATATTAATTAAATGAATTTTTATTCTTGATTCATCTCTGTGTTTATGCCTATATTTTTATTCTGTTGTGTTCTTGCATAACAATTTTATTCCTATTGAATCTTCGTGTTTATTCTTATATCTGTATTTTATTGTGTTCCTGCGTCAGTCTGGATCAGTCCAATAATAGAACTTGACCCAATATTTCAGAGTGCTAACTAAGGAGGATTGATTGTGCCCTAAATAAGACTACCTGACTACCCTTGGTATGTGTGATTAATCTCCTCGACTATTTTTCTCGGTGTACTGTAGCAGTAAGACGTCTGCTAACTTATCTAATCTTGGTTTTAGGGTAACCTTGGGGGACTTTTGATATGCTAGAGGTACATGGAAGAGTAGCCCATGTACTGGTTTTTTCTTATTTGTTACTACTCCAAGGGGTACCAATAAGGGTTACAAGGGAGCCCAACAGACGTGACCACCTCTTTTAGTTCTTGCATATATGCTTCCCCAAATGCAGGTCAATGCACATTATAATGATAGGTCTATGTAGTTTAAGGGCATTGGTACACATCTCTAGAATAATATTTTTTTTCCTAAAATAGGTGGTGTGAGTGGCTTGAGAAAGTGTTTTGATACCACTTGTTGCATGCTTAACCTGTAGAAAATATAAGAAGTGAGAAATATGCTAGAGATACCACAAAAAATAACGTAATAAGATGATAGAAAATAGAAATATTTTATTAAGATCTGCAACAATATTGTTCACTTTCCTCTTCGAGGGGGAAACCAATAGTCGAGCAGAGCTCAATTGCACAAGACAAGACAAGACTTCCCTAACTATCCTCGACTATATATAGTTTCATGAGATACAAAACCTAGCTACTCATGGTCCCTTGCATAATGTCGATTAACCCATTTATTTATTAGTTATGACCTGCTATAACTAATTGTGGTATTTTTTTATAATGTAGGTTAACCACTTACAATCATCATTAATGTGGTTAACCAATTATGGGATTTATTTATTAAATTAGCTCACAAAATAGAATAAAAGATACATCAACGAATTAGAAATCAACCTCTTCGAGTGGGCAACCTCCTTTACATTACATAAATGAACAATTATTGGATGATACAAATGACAAAACCTCCTTTCTATATATAGGAGTCCAAGTGGTCACAATATAATCCTAGTCGACATAATAATAACAATGTAAGGGCACAAAAATAACGATAGTGAGCTTCTATGGGGCACAATAATAAAAATATGGGGACTAGATGGGCACAACAATAACAATAAGGGTGCTACACTAACAATAACGAGATACACTTTCCGAAACCCGGATGCGGGTGATTAATTTTGGAACAAGGTGGGAGCCAGACGGCACTACGGCATGTTGCTGGCCTCATGGAACTGCAAATGTCCGTTGACGACTGTACTCCGGCGTGAGACATTTATGTCAAACCTTAATGGGCGCGGTTCACAACTCTCCAAACGCAATTCGAGATCATTCTCCGCAAGGTAACCACGATTTGGTTATTACTCCTTTAATGGCGAAGTTAATACGCTGGGACGGCAACAGATTCGAGGTCTTTGATTGCAGAATGGAGAACGAGCACGCAAATAACAGCTTCCCTCGGCCTTCTGCTGTGTATTGTTTGCCCACAGTGAGGCTCTCCTCCGAGCGCACTGTCACAGGTAAGCGAACCAAGCTTCATGGTTGCCTTGAACTGGGCGACAATATTCATTTCTCCATTGCTGGTAATTGTATGCGTCAGTCCGGGATTTGGCTTGAGAATCTGCTCAGCAATCCCATAGCTTCTCCGCTCTCTCACTCAACCAATGCTCAGCTTGGGTCTCAGCATTCCTTCTTCTTTCCTGCAAAGATTGACAGCATGCCTCGTTTAAGGCACAGAATGAGATGCCGTCGTGGGCATTCCAGGAGGGTGAACAGACGCTCCTCCCCGTCCTCTAGTACCTCGGCTGCGGACTTTATGGGCTCGGCCAGCACCTCTCATGTTGCTCGTGGTCGTATTCTTAGGTCTGAGAACTGGAACACCAACTGCCAGAATGCTCCGGCTCACTCTCAAACCAGGCATTTCTTTTTTCAAAGTGCTTTGATTCACCCTTGTATAACAGCCACTGTCACCATTGTGTTCCGAGAATCCCTTAACGATGAGGTTCCCGTTGATGAAGGGCGGGTTGGTCTTGGAGAGCAGAATGATGAAGATATGCCCGAACAGTACAGAGCCAGCACCGAGGAAGTTGAAGGACAGGGAAATGGCATGAATGTTGATATTGAGATGACACAGGAAGAGCAGCTTAATGCAATTCAAGACCGGGATAATGCAAACGCTCAGCACCAGCAACATCCGGGCGATGGACTGCGCACCCCTGCTGCAGAAAAGATCATTCACTCAACTGCGGACCTCTACAATTCTGATGGAGAACCAGATGAGCTTTGGTGCAGGGTCGAGGAAGAGGAACCGGATGAGTGATCCTACTCAGCCCCAGGTTTTTTTGCTATGGCATTGTCTTCAGTTTGCAAAATGTCAATGTATGTTTTTTCTGGTTTTGGCAAAGGGTCTAAAGGCTCTCTTTAGATTTAGACATTGCCCCTGTGCGGGTCTTTTTTGTTGGATCTCTGTTTGCACTGGTTTCCCTCTACGGGCAGTGCTAAGTTTTTGATTTTCTGCTCTATAGGCCTCCTCAGGCCCAGACCTGGTTTACTCCTGATGTACATATCTGTTTCTGATTATCAATAGATTAAACTTATTTAGAAAAAAAAAACAATAACGAGATACACTAGTATTATAGGGACCTAGCATACCACTTGTGGTATGCTTAACCAATAGAAAATATCACAAGTGTGAAATATGCTAGAGATACCACAAAAAATAATGTAATAAGTTGATAGAAAATAGAAATATTATATTAAGATCTGCAACAATATTGTTCACTTTCCTCTTCGACGGGGAAACCACCAGTTGAGCAGAACTCAATTGCACAAGACAAGACAAGACTTTTCTTACTATCCTCGACTATATATAGTTTCATGAGATACAAAACCTAGCTACTCATGGTCCCTTGCATAATGTCGGTTAACCCGATTATTTATTAGTTATGACTTGTTATAACTAATTGTGGCTTTTTTTTATAATGCAGGTCAACCACTTACAATCATCATTAATGTGGTTAACCACTTATGGGATTTATTTATTAAACTAAATAATCATGATTCTTATGGGGCCCCTTGGGCCTATTAAATTAATAAAAGGATTAGGGTTTGAACCTAACAAAATAGCATAATGGTTTTCAACAAATGTCAAGCCTTTTTCAAAACGTCAAAGACATTTCTATGACATGGAGGGACCCTTTTGGGGGTATCTTATCCCTCTTATATTGTAATATTTAGCATTCAAAATATTCATGTTCTAAAAAAAATCATTTGATTCTTTATGAAAATCAACACGGTTATCTTTCAAAGAATTACTCAACATCATCTCAACAATTTATTTCTACAACTACAACTTGTTTCTTTTCTTCTCTTCCTTCAACAAATCTTTCTTCAAATATTTTTTTTTGTTGGGCACAACAACCTTACTAGGATATGACACCAAACTATCTAAGAAGAATATGCAACAATACCAATATCAAATATCTAATGAGAGATCATAGTTTATTAAGTAAAATTTCCAACTATTACATTAGATATAGGGGTTGTAATGGAAAACACATTGAAAATTTCCTACCATGGATGTGAAGGCTTGACTCACACAGTAGAGATTCTTTCTTTCGATTTTTCTCTCTTCCTAGTTTTTAAATCATTATATTAAATATATAATAGACATGCTAGAATATTGTTAAACATTAAAGAATTTATCATATCTACACCATGCAAGGAAGCAACATGTACCCTTTTTTTAGACCATCTTTTGCAAGCACAACAATTGGACACTCTTCCTTTTTGTCTCATAATATCTAGATTCTCTTAAGCATTCTTATTATAATTCCTCAATCTTATATTTCCTCAAATATTCATTTTGTTGTAATTTATGGCTAATGCACCTACATGAAATACGTATGATAAATCCCAATCATTAGCGAACTATTAAAATCCAAATATTTCATTTTGTGAGTGGAAAGTTTTCTTAGTGTGTATGAGTTTTAATTTTAGCGTGGACATTGTCAAAGGGCTGGAGTGTTTGGATTTTATTTTTTCTCTAAACATTTTCAAGATTAAAGAATAGAATATTTTCCATTCTAATTATAAACTAAAATTACTTATTGTCTTAAATTTTACAAGAAATAATTATTAATAAATTAAAAGTATTAATTAATGGAAGAATACAAAAACGCATACACATTTATGTTACTATTATTGAATACCACAGGTAAAAAAAACTAAAATAAATAACTGAAATTGTTTTGTTGGTCTAAATTATATTTTATTTTGTCTTATTATTTTAATAAAAATGAAAAATAAATATAAATATGTTTGTCTATATATTTTCTTAATAAAATATACACATTTCTTATAAAATCATACATATATTTTTCTTATTGAAACTTATTATCATTTATATTATAAAACTTTTATATATAGTTTTATAATATTTTTAATTTTTTTTTAATATTAGCTTTAAACTTATATAACAAATATATAAAAAAAAATGTAAAAAAAAAAACATTATCTTTTCCAAATGTTTCTGTTACAACATTAATAACCATACCATACCAGTTACCAAAACGTGTAACATAAAAATTCTATTATAAAACATATTGTAAATTCTTATTACATCTTTATCTTCTAAATAATAAAAATATTTAACGTCAATTGAAACATGTCCGAGTCTAGTTTTATCAACAATTATATGTTTCCCTTTTGTTATTAGTAATTAAAATTTTGAAAATTTATGAAATATAAAAGAAAATATAAATATTCACTTTAATATTGATTATTTAGTTTTATATATAATGTAAAAATGTTTGGATTTTTTTAATTTATTTTATCAAATTTGGTGTTTCGTATTTGACATTTAAAAGGAAGAGACTTTAAGAGACTATAGGTAAGGAGAAAGATTTATGATTACTTTTATAGAACTTTTTGATTTATTTTAGGGTGTGATAAATTTTTTAAATTTATTTGGTAAGTGTACTTAATGTTTTAAGTAATTTTGACTTTTCACTGATTTTATTAGAGTGCGGTCTTTTTGCACACTAATTCTACTCGTTGGGAAGTGAAAAGGCTATATTCCTTCCCTTATTTTACGGGAAAGTAAAGCATCATCGCTTAAAGGTTGGTTTAATTTATTCAAACTTCAAACCCGAATTTTTAGCTCTACTTTTTGTGAGTGGGGTCTTATCTTTGGAAAAATAATGGACCTGGAGATCTAGGAAATATACCTACAAGTTTAGGGAAATGTGTGAACTTACTAGAGCTAGACATATCATACAACAAGCTTAGTGGGAACATACCTCGAGAGCAGGCCTTGCAAATTTAGCCTTCTATTTCAACTTGTCAAACAATTTATTACATGGCCATGTGCCTTCAGAACTAGGAAAGTTCAATATGCTTCAAGCTATAGATATTTCTGCAAATCGGTTAACTGGCCACATTCCAAGTGCACTTGGAAGCTGCAAAGAAGTAGAATATCTGAATCTTTCTTGCAACACACTTGAAGGTATAATTCCAATGTCACTCAGTGAACTTCTAAGTCTTCAAGACATAGATCTCTCCTCCAATAATTTGTCAGGTAGAATACCTGTTTCACTGGGAAATCTCACAATGCTCCACCACTTGAATGTTTCTTTCAACAAGCTGTCGGGAGAAGTCCTAAAGAGGGAGTTTTCAAAAGGATTGGTGCCACAACATTTCTGGGAAATCTTGGTCTATGTGGACCTTGGGTAAATCTACCACCATGCTATGCTTATAAACATAAAAGTGTTTTGAATCTCAAAAGAGTTATCTTACTTATTGTTGCTATAGCAACTATTGTATTGTGTTTGTTTATGGGAATATTATGCAAACAAAAGTGCAAGAGACATATTCAAAGAGAGACTGGACCATCATTAACTGTGGGGCATCGAAGAATCTCCTATGTAGAGCTCGTCATTGCAACAAATGAATTTAGTGATGCCAACTTGTTAGGAGTTGATAGTTTTGGAAAAGTATACAAAGGGGTTTTGAATGATGGCGCAATGGTTGCTATCAAGCTTCTTAATCTACAAAATGAAGGGGCTCAAAAGAGTTTTGATAGAGAATGCAAAGTATTGGGTAGAGTTAGACACCGGAATCTCATTCAGGTCATAACATGTTATTCAGATCTCCAAATCAAAGCTTTGATATTTCCATTAATGCCAAATGGAAGCCTAGAAAAGTGGTTATATCCTAATGATGGAGAACAAAGTGGTTTGAATTTGATTCAAAGGTTGAATATAGCAATAGACATCGCCCAAGGCATGGCATATCTCCATCACCATTGTTTTTTTCAAGTGATTCATTGTGATTTGAAACCCAACAATGTGTTGTTGGGTGAAGATATGACTGCATATTTAATAGACTTTGGCATTGCTACAATATGTTTTCCAAATAATGAAGCTGAAGCTCTCACTTCCACAAATGCACTCAAAGGATCTATAAGGTACATTCCTCTAGGTATTATTTAAACTATATACCATATTAAGCAATGTTATGATTTTCTTATGTTTACTTAACATTTAAATTAAAGTAAAAAACTTAATATGAAGATATATGAATGCAGAATATGGAGTGGGAGGACAAGTTACAACAAAAGGCGATGTTTATAGTTATGGAATAGTGCTATTGGAAATGCTCACTAGAAAGAATCCCACCCACAACATGTTTGTGGACGGAATGCATTTGCAAAAATGGGTGGGTAGCTGTTTTCCAGACCGAATACAAGAAGTGGTGGACATGGGTTTATTGAGGAGGACTAATAGATGCAACGAAGAAGATAAGGATCTCAATTGCCTCAGATCACTGATAAATGTGGGTTTGCTTTGCACAAATGAATCTTCTCAAGGGCGACCTACTATGATGGGCATTCTAGGCACACTGCAAAACATCAAAGACACTTTTTTGAGCCATACTTCCATTCCCAAATTACAATCAAATCTAACACATTTGTTGGGTAGTACAAGTACTAATATCAACAACATTTGTGAAGGCCAGAGTTCCTCCACAGCTTAGTCTATTCTAACAAAATGGTAGTTGTGCTACTAAACCATGAAGTAATGTGAGTCTTATTTCCTATGGTAGTTGTGTTACTAAACCATGAAGTAATGTGAGTCTTATTTCCCTTGTTTGTACATAAATATTTGAAGTAATGTGAGTCTTATTTCCTTTGTTTGTACATAAATATTTGAAGTAATGTGAGTCTTATATCCCTTGTTCATACATAAATATTTGAACAAAGTGGTAGTGTTTTAAAAATGTCTTTATGATTATGAAATTTCTTTTTCTATCTTTCAAAAAATTATATTCAATATATTTACATCTATAATTGAATGTACCACTGTTCTAATTAAATGTATCATGCTCTTTTGATATTAAATACATAAGAAGTTTTGTATTTCTTTCAAATCACTGAATATAGAAATATATTTTAATTCCAGAAATTTCTTTCAAATGATTGAATATAGAAATATATTTTAGTTCGAGAAATTATTGAAAATCCTATTACATGTATCACTCTTCTAATTGAATGTATCACATTATTAATGAATGTATCACATTTCTAATTAAATGTATCACACTCCTTTTGGTACTCTTTTTGTATTAAATACATAAGGAGTTTTTCATTTCTTTCAAATGAAATAAATATAGAAATATATTTTAGTTCCATAAATTATTGAAAAAACTATTATATGTATGACTCTTCTAATTGAATGTCACACTCAATGTATCACACTCTTTTGGTATTAAATACATAGAGTTTTGTATTTTGAATATTTCTTTCAAATGATTAAAATATAGAAATATATCTTAGTTCCAGAAATTATTGAAAAAAACTGAAAAAAACTATTATAATAAATATAATTCTAATAGATGAATATAACTATTTCTTTCATATGATTAAAATATAGAAATATATTTTAATTCCAAAAATTATTGAAAAAACTCAAAAAAACTATTACAATGAATATAATTCTAATAGATGAATATAACTATTGTTGTTTTTTTTTTATATAGCTCTTTAAAGAGTGTCATAACCACATAAAAATGATACTACTAGCCAATTTAAAACAAAATCAATTAACACACTTTTATGACAATTCAGACAAGCATAAATAAAAGAAAAGTCACAATTCACACTAGTATTAGCTTTAAAACAAATTAAATCATGCCACATATTTAAAATATTATTTTCATAATAATATGATACAAGAAAACATATGGCTTTCCAATCATTCAATAAATTAGTAAATTTCATTTTAACAAAATATGTGTTTTATATTTCAAGGAAAATCTATGGCTTTTCTATCATTCAATAAATTAGTAAATTTCATTTCCTTTTAAGAGTAAGGTATTAAAAGGAATATGTGTTTTATATTTCAAAATATAAATATTATATATTTTATAAAATATAAATATCTTATAAATATAAATATAAATATGTTATAAATATATATTATGTTCTATATTTTAAAAAGATATATATTCAATCAGAATAAATTTTGAGAGTTCTAATTTGATTATATTATCAAGTTAGATTGTTATGATTAACCGAATTCATAGGCACAAGTTAGAGAGCTAAAATTGTTAATTAAGCTCTACTTTGATCATATTATTATCAAACTAGAATTGTTAATCGAGTTCTAATTTGATCATATTATCATTAAACTAGAATTATTATGTTTGAGAGCTCTAATTTGATCATATTATCATCATGATTAACATAAATCATAGGATCATATTATCATCATATTAACAGAAATCATAGGCACAATGTTAAGAGCTCTAATTTTATCATATTATCATCATGATTAACATGAAATCATAGGCACAATGATTAACAAAAACATAAATCATAGGCACAAGTTTGAGAGCTCTAATTTGATCATATTAGAGCACAATGATTAACAATTAACAGAAACATAAATCATAGGCACGAGTTTGAGAGCTCTAATTTGATTATATCATATTATCACCATGATTAATAGAAATCATAGGCACAAGTTTGAGAGCTTTAATTTGATTATATTATTATGAAAGTTTGAGAACTCTAATTTGATCATATTAGGGCACAGTTTTGAGAGCCCTATTTTGATTATGTCATATTATCATCATGATTAATATAAAGCATAGGCACAAAGTTTGAGAGCTCTAACTTGATTATATTATCATGAATGATTAGCAAAATCATAGGCACATCCATACCCATGAGAGAATTGTTATGATTATGATTATTTATTGTTATGATTTATGAGAGAATTGTTATGATTTATGATTAAATTATTATGGTTTAGGAATTGTTAGGCATGTCCATACCCATGAGATAATTGTTACAATTTATGTTTAAATTATTATGGTTTAGGACTAACAAAATCATAGGCACATCCATACCCTACTTAAGAGGTTTTCTATCTTATTGAAGAAATTCTCTATCTTGCAACATAAACTAATAATAGAGTAAAAAGTTAGGTGTTATTATCCTACTGTGAAATAAGCCCTTGCCCTTGCCCTTGCCCTGAAAGGTGTGGAGTTATACATCAACAAACTGAAGTTTACATATTAAACATTCCTCCCTTTTTCAACACTCTATTTTGATCCTAGAGATACCCTGATTCGGAGCCAACCACATTAATTCTGTCAGTTTTGATTAAATATTACTAAATTATCGGAGCCATTATCAATTCTTGAAAATTGTCATTGATATTGGATGTTGGATTAGTGGTAGTTCTATTTTTATAATGTTTTGCAGATTCTATGTGAATTTCATGTTGGGTGGGTGTGGGTATTCTTCAAAGAAACTAATGTTTTGTAGATTTTATGTGAATTTCATGTTGTGTGTTGAAAAATTAATCTCAACCACCACTTTTAATTTTCTGACAACAACCATGAAACCAATGTTTTGTAGATTCTATGTGAATTTCATGTTGTGTGTGTTGGAAAATTAATCTCTACCACCGCGTTTAATTTTCTGACAACAACCATACCTTAGTAAATGTTTTGCAGGTTGTGAATTGAGTTTGCAGGCAAGGACATGGGTTAAATGAAGATCTCAATAGAAGTAAAATCACCCATTCCACAACAAATTAAATAATTAAAAGTCAAATAGAAATTTAAATCATGGTTAGCAAAAGGGTATGGGCAAACATTTATTATGCAAGTGTTCAGAAATGATGTTCGCCCATATTAGTGAATGTAAATCAACAGTTGTTTTACTGGTGAAGAAGTGACAATCTCCATATGAATTACTTTTAGTGCTTTTGAAATCATAATATAATGTTTGTTTAGTCGATATATGATGTAGCTATATGCTTTTGGAAAATTTCACGTATTATTTTTACCGCAACTACTCTATTCTCTGTTTCACTGTGAGTGAATTTGTTTGAATTTTATGTGTTCCACTATAGTTTCGATTTTAATCCACTCTATATTAAAATACAGTTTCTTAATATTTAAAATTTATTTGCTCCACTATAGTTACATTTTTAATCTCCGCCACTCTCTATTAAAAGGGAGTCTCTTAATATTTAATTTCCCCAACTATGTTGTCTTGCTTAAGACCTCTCCGCAACTCTGTGTGAATTATGTGTGTTGCGGAAAAGAAATTAGAAGGGATTCTCTTTATATTTAATTTCTGCAACTATGTTGTCTTGTTTAGGACCTATCCTCAACTCTGTGTGAGTTATGTGTGTTGAGGAAAATAAATTCCCCTGTCTCAAATTGTTTAACATGGTAGCAGAGCTGGTTTAAAGTTTATTACCCCAAGTGTTTTTACTGCAGAGTTAAAAGGTGTTCTAAAATTTTTTGTGGAGCATCTTCACCAGCAAGGAGAAATTTTTTACACAGTGAGAAAGTATTTTTTTTACACTGTAAAAATGACATCAACAAGCTTGAATAATCCACAAATACCTCATTTTAATGGAAAAAATTATGACTATTGGGCTATTACAATGAAGCCTTTGTTTTCTTTTTAAGATATTTGGGAATTGGTGGAGAATGGTTTCCAAGAACCAACAGATGTAGTAGCATACAATTCTTTGACACAAGCATAAAATTATGTGTTGAGAGATAACGGGAAGGACTCAAAATCTCTCTTCTATATTATCTAGGCAGTGCATGAAAGTATTTTCCCAAAGGTTGCAGCAGCAACGAAGTCCAAGCAAGCATGGGATACCCTTTAGATAGCCTACCAAGGCATGGCAAAGGTGAAGACAAAAAAATTACAAATGTTGAGAAGATATTTTGAGACAATTTGTATGAAAGAGTCTGAGAATGTAGACTCATTTTTTACACATGTAATTGGGTTGGTTACTCAAATAAGGTCTCATGGTGAGACACTTGAGGAAAGGAGAATCATTGATAAATTTTTGAGAAGTTTTCCAACAAGATTTGATGCCATTGTTGTGGAAATAGAAGAGACAAAGGATCTCTCGCAATTTTCAGTGGATGAGGTTCATGCATCACAGATTTCTCATGAACACAGATTGAACAGAGGAACGAACTCTTCGTTGGAGCATGCCTTCAGGACACAAGTTTCATTTGGTCAAGGCAGAGGTTGAGGAAGAACAAATTATGAAGGAAGAGGAAGAATCCCACACAGAGGTGGAAGAAGCAACCCTTCAAGCTCAAGTGGAAGGGGCAACAATCAAAATTCAAGTCAAGGCTCAAGCCAAAATCAATCACAAGGTCAGAGGTATGATAAATCTCAAGTTCAATGTATGGTCATTATGCAAATGAATGTAGAAAGAAGCAATATGACATAAGTAACAAACCAAGTGCAAATTTCATAAAGGAAAATTAGAACCATGATAACATGTTTTTAGCTTGTAATATAGCACAAGAAAAACAAGGAGATGTATGGTTTCTAGATTCAAGGTGTAGAAACCACATGATTGGGAACATACAATTTTTTTCAAATCTAGATAAAAGTGTGAAATCTGAAGTGACATTAGGGATTGATAGTAAAGTCTCTTTCATGGGAAAAGGAAGAGTCAATATTATAACAAATAAAGGAGAGAAGAAATACATTTCATATGTTTACTTTGTCACTGGTTTGAAGCATAACCTCATAAGCATTGGAAAAATCATGCAAAAGGGCTACAATGTTTTTTTCAAGAATGATGTGTGCACAATTTTGGATAAGTCTCCAAGTAGACAATTGATTGCAAAAGTTCATATGACAAACAATAGAAAGTTTTCTCTCAAGCTAAAATCAGATTTGAAGGAAGAAGGTGCTCAAGCCCAACTATCAATGAATTCACAAGAGAATGAAAGAAATGTTGCAGCTATCACACAAGTAGACTTTCAAGCAAAGGTCAAAGATGAAAATTGGTTATGGAATTTGAGATTATGTCATCTCAACTTTGGAGGTTTGAATTTGTTGCATAGGAAATGCATGGTGAAAGGATTTCCTCTCATAGAAAAACCGGACAACCAATGTGAAGGATGCATCTTGGGAAAACAATCTAGAGAATCATTTCTATCAGAAAGTCAATAAGGTCAAAGGCACCCTTGGAGATTGTCCATTCAAATTTATGTGGACCAATGCAAACACCATCTATTGGTGGAAGCTATTATAATTTGACTTTTGTAGATGATTATACAAGGAAGACATGGGTTTATTTCCTAAAATAGAAATGTGAAGTGTTTGAGCGCTTCCACCAATACAAAGATCTTGTTGAGAAGCAAAGTGGACACTACATCAATTTTTTTAGGACTGACAGAGGTGGTGAATACATCACAAATGACTTCCTATGTTTTTGCAGGGAGCATGGAATTCACAAGCAATTTACAACAAGGTATACACCTCAACAAAATGGTGTTGCGGAAAGGAAGAATAGGACCATTATGGAAATGGCAAGGAGTATGTTGAAGGCAAAGAATTTTCCAAATGATTATTGGGCTGAAGTTGTCACTTGTGCAACGTATATCATTAATAGGTGTCCAACCAAAAGTGTCAAGAACATGGTTCCTGAAGAGGCATGGAGTGGAAGAAAGCATAATGTCACTCACATGAGAGTGTTTGGATGTGTGGCGTATGCACATGTCCTGGATGAGTTGAGGAAGAAGTTGGACAACAAGGGGGAGAAATGTATATTTGTTGGATATAGAGATGAATCCAAGGCATATCAACTCTACAATCCATCAATCAGGAAAATCATAATCAGCAGAGATGTTCAGTTCATAGAAGATGAAGCATGGGGTGGAAGTTTAGAGAAGAAAATCAATGTGAAGACATGTATACCACATGAATACAAAGAGGAATTGACCGCAATAAGTAATTCCTCAATGATGAGTCCTCCTACACCCACACAAGCTCAACAAAGCAGTCACCAAGTGACACCATCAGCAAATACTAGAACATCGTTGCACAACCAAGCAAGTGTTTCTCCAAGCACACCACAAAGATCATCAATGCCATCTACTTCAATCGCAACACTAAGTGGCATGTCAAGCCCATCTTCCACAACCATAAGAGGACAAAAATTCAAAAATTTAAGTGAAATTTATGAGAAAAATGAAGTTGATAGTAGCACTAGTTTGAATTCTTTATTTGCATAATTTTGTCATGTAGATGACCCAATGCATTTTGAGGATGTAGTCAAAGAAGAGAAATGGGTTGCGACAATGGATGAAGAAATAGGAGCGATAGAAAAGAATGACACATGGGAGCTAGTGAACCTTCCGCAAGGAAAATAACTCATTGGAGTGAAGTGGGTCTATAAGACCAAGAGCAACATTGAAGGAAAGATTGAAAGACATAAAGCAAGGTTAGTTGTTAAAGGATACAAGAAGCAACATGGAAGAGATTATGCGGAGACATTTGCGCGAATTGCGAGGATGGAGACAATGCGTACAATGTTGTTAATAGCAGTGCAACATAATTGGAAAGTGTATCAAATGGACGCAAAATCAACGTTCTTGAATGGAGTGTTGAAAGAGGAGGTATATGTTGCACAACCTGTTCGTTATGAGATAGAAGGCCAAGAAGACAAGGTGTGTAGGTTGTGAAAATCTCTTTATGTGCAGAAACAAGCACCACGTGCATGATATAGCAGGAGAGATGCTTACTTGTTGGACAATGGGTTCGACAAATGTGACGGTGAGCCTACTCTCTACATCAAAGAAACTGATGGTAAGCTTCTTATTGTTTTTTTGTATGTAGATGATTTGATTTTTACAGGGAGTGATGATTTCGTCATCGTTGATTTCAAAGAAGTCATGAAACGTGAGTTTGAAATGACTGACTTGGGATTGTTAAGATATTTTTTGGGCATAGAAGTGAATCAAATAGAGAATAGTACTTTCATTTCCCAAGCAAGATATGTAGTATAAATTTTGGAGATTTTTAATATGCATAACATCAATCCAACACCAACTCCAATTGTCATGGGGTTGAAGTTGAGCAAAGATGATTGCAACAACAATGTCAATCCAACATTATACAAAAGTATTGTGGGCAACCTAATGTATTTGAACGCAAATAGGCTAGATATAATGTATGCAATGAGTTTAGTGTCGAGGTTCATGGAGACACCCAAGGAGACATAGTGGCAAGCAACCAAAAGGATGTTAAAGTATGTCAATGGGAAAAAAGAGTATTAGCGTTTTGTACACAAAAACAGATGATTTTAGGTTGGTTGGTTACATTAACAGTGAATGGACAGGAATTGTTAATGACAGAAAGAGCACGTTAGGATATGTTTTTCATTTGGGTTTGGGAGCCATTTCATGGGCTTCCAAGAAGCAACAAATAATGTCATTGTTAACAACAGAAGCTGAATATGTCGCCAGAGTAGCAGCAGCGTGTCAAGCAGTTTGTATGAGAAGGATGTTGCGGGATTTATGTCATGAACAAGAGGGAACAACAACTATTTTCTGTGACGACGGTTCAACAATTTCACTATCAAAGAATTCTATTTTTCACAAGAGGACAAAGAACATTGATGCTAAATATCATTTCATAAGAGAATTAGTTAGCAATGGTGAGATTGTGTTGCATTTCATAAGAGAATTAGTTAACAATGGTAAGATTGTGTTGCAACACTGCAGGTCAGAAGAACAACTTGGAGACATCTTCACAAAGTCATTGGCACATGGAAATTTTGTTTGTCTCAAATATTTTTTGGGAATGGTCAATGACAGCAGTTGTGATTAAGAGGGAGTGTTGGAAAATTAATCTCAACCATCGCGTTTAATTTTAGGACAAAAACCATACCTCAGTAAATGTTTTGTAGGTTGCAAATCGAGTTTGCAGGCAAGGACATGGGTTAAATGAAGTTTTGAATAGGAGGACAATCACCCATTCTGCAAAAGATTAAATAATTAAAATTCAAATATAAATTTGAAGCATGGTTAGTAAAAGCATATGGGCAAACATTTAACATTTATTCCCATTCGGCAACATATTAAATAATTAAAAGTCAAATAGAAATTTAAAGCATGGTTAGTAAAAGTGTATGGGAAAACATTTGTTTACTAGTGTTATTTACTCCACACAACCTCTACAAGTTCAAAAATGATGTTACCCCATATTGGGTATTAAATTTTTTCTGTCAAGTATTAATTTCTTAGATATATATGTTTTGAATTAACAAGAAATAATAGGTTGATTGAATTTTGGCGGATGTAAAGGCAACGGGAGAAAATCATGGAGAGAATTTTGGTGGGCGCATGAAAACAAAAGTTGCAAGGTTTTACTGTATGTTACTCTGCAACCCTGGTGAATGTAAATAAGAACTTACTCCGCAACTCTGGTGAATATAAATAAGAACATTTGTTTTACTGATGAAGGAGTCACAATCTCCATATGAATTACTTCTAGTGCTTTTGAAATCATAATATAATATAATGTTTGGTTAATAGCTATATGCTTCTGGACAATTTGTTTTAGTTTGTTCCATATGAATTGCTTCTAGTGCTTTTGAAATCATAATATAATGTAATGTTTGGTTAGTTGAGATATGCTTCTCCAAAATTTCATGTATTATTTTTACTGCAACTACTCTGTAAAAGATACTCTCTTAATATTTAATTTTCGCAACTATGTTGAACTTTGTGTGTTGAGGAAAAGAAATTCCCCAAAATATACTCTCTTAATATTTAATTTTTGCAACTATGTTGAACTCTCTGTGTTGAGGAAAAGAAATTTTCGTCTCTGGTGGTAGCTATTCCATTGGGATTTTCTGCATAAAGAATGTTTTAATGAAGCAAAGATTTATGTTACAGTGAAGCAAATATTGTGGAGGATCATAAAGGGCAAGGAGGTGTGGTCCTACTAACATTGCTTTTGGTATCTTTGAAACATGTGATGATGATGCACACTATTACTTCAACTCTATTATACTGTAAGTCATCATGTCATTCCTTCTAACATTACTTTTGGTGATCTTTGAAGCATGCTTCTAACATTGCTTCTGGTGATTTTGAAGCATGTGATGATGATACACACTATAACTTCAACTCTATTGTAAATCATCATGTTATTCCTATGTTAATCATAATATAGTATCCGTATAAGACCTCAAATAAATCTAGTGTCCTAGGAAAATTGTTTAAAGTGATGTTTTCTCACTCCCACTATATTTACGTTAGCTGTTCTTTTTTAATCTCATTGACCAACATTATGGTCCTTTATTTTATGGACTTTTGCAAACAAACAATTGTAGGCTTTGAAACCTATTGAGAATGAGACTTGTTGATTATGTAATCAGTATGGAAGACTTTGCAACCAACTTCTTGTTGATACTGTCGAATTGAAGGAATTGGGTGCTCTGACAATAAATTTAGATAAAAATCAAAGGATTTCATTTCTTTAACGAAGTGATTGGTTGATTAGGTGCTTGAACCATTAAGGAAGACTTGTACAATTTCACTTTGAAGAGCTTGGTAGTTGTGCTCCTTCGCATTCATAAATTCAAAACAAAGGTTTTGATTAAATGCTTACTGTGAAGACAAACAATAAGAAAGGCTAAGGAAAGATATTTGAAACTTAAAAATTTCAAAAAAAGAAAAGAAAAAAAACCTTAAAAATTTTGCATTATAAAAAGATAAATTATAATTTATACTGTATTCTTGAAAAAATAAAATAAAATATATAATATAATATAAATTTTATTTAATATTATTATTTTTAATTATTCATTTATGATTTATGATTTAATTGATTTAATAAAATAATATGATTAAAATTTTTAATTAAGTGCAATCTTATCTAACTTATTCATGACATTTTACTTGTGATAACCCTTCACCATAAAATTAGATGTATTATTTATGACCTCTAACTTAAGTCCTCAAAGTACTTGAATTAGCTATGTTTCTTGTTAATGGAATTAACTATGTTTCTTACCATTTCATTGGCCACAGTGGCT
Source organism: Pinus albicaulis (assembly GCA_034641835.2). Lineage (NCBI taxonomy): Eukaryota > Viridiplantae > Streptophyta > Pinopsida > Pinales > Pinaceae > Pinus > Pinus albicaulis. The sequence continues at coordinate 278,018 of JAXQQM020059941.1, forward strand.
TGTAAAACCCAAACAGTGAACTAATTGGAGTTGTTAGTGTTCCTATAATAAATCAACATTAATATCAATAATATAAATTATGTTGAAAGTACGCCAAACTTCACCTTGCAACATTCAACTTCTCTTGAGTTCACATTAATGTGACAACATGTGGATTGAAATTAGTAATCCGAGGGATCTGTTATATGGAACAACAAAATTCCCATTCCCTGATTATGTGATGCGTTTTTTTTTGGTCTTTTGTTTTCCTCTTATGTATATAACAAGCGAGCTTGTCCACGTGCAAGCGAGCCTGAATACAACATTTCAATGCTATGGATGCAGCCTTTCGCCTGCTCCTTCCAACAATTTTTATCTGTCTTTCTTTCTTTCCTGTTTTTTCATCAAGCGAGCCTATCTAGGATACAAGCGAGCCTGAATAATCTCTTTTGCAATTTCGTGCCATATGGTGGTAGACTTCATCCTACAGCGGGCCTGTCTGATCCGATCTATTATCCAAGCGAGCCTATTTTTTTGTTCTCCTGGGTGTTGGTTGTGCCTGGATTTACCTTCTCTTTTTGACGGCCTATCTATTATCTTTTTTCTGCTTTCGGGCCTATGGATTGAGAATGTTTTTAGTTTTATTTAGATATATCTGTATATGCAGTGGAGCTATGGGGTTTTACCGTTCCTCCAATGATCAGATGGGACATATGAACATTTCCCATGGTTATTTCTATGCTGAGCTATTCGATATAGTTCTATGATGTGGATCTTGAGTTTTTTTTTTCGTCAATTTAGTAGTGCCTTGCTATTTTCTATTTATGTTTTGAAAGCAGGTTACAAAAAATAATATTCAGTCTGTGGCCTCAACCTGCTTGGAGGAAACTGGGTTTTTTGGCCACCTTAGAGTGTTAAAAGCCATCCAAAATTGGAATAGTTTCATTCTACCATTTGCTTCATTAGCTAACTAACTATTTACTCTATTCCCTACAGATCTATTGAGTGATATATGTCCTTGTAGAAAACAAAAATGCATATTATATACATGTCGAGACTGCTGTTCATCTGAGGATTCAATCGAGGCTGGATCCTTTGCTGTGGATCCTGGCATATCCACTTGTTGCAACTGTTGGATTTGTTTCTCAATTCTGCCAATACGATCATCAAGTCTATTGATACGATCAGTGGCCTGGTACCGTGTGACTTTGATATGCTTCAGCTGATTGTTGATGTCTTGTAACAAATCCACTATTTTTGGTTCTGTCTTCTCTTGACAAGGGTGAAAACTCTGCATAGCCTTAGCCAATAGGCGTTTGACAATCCAGTAAGTGTGAACAGTTTGATGAAACAGTGATAAGCGACCACGAGTATTGCCTGGATCTGTAATGAAGTCCATAATTTCTGCTTCTTCTTGGTTATCTTCCTCGTCGGTTTGAATTTATTGTTCCCAACCTCGAATTTCCTGTCTGACTTGTGAGGAGTTTCCAGTGGAGTAAGTTTCTGAGAGGTTTTTTAAAACCTCCTATCTTGTCTTCCTTCCTCTCTTCTTGTGTTTATCTTCAGGCTATAACTTTGTCTGTTTCCCTTTCTCAAAATTAAGGGCTATGGTATTTCTTGTTTGCCTCTTAACCATGGTGGTGAACTAACTTATATAAGTGAGTTCTGGCATAAGAATGAGCAGATACAAGAAATAGATAACCATTAAAGTTTGAACTTTGTCAGCAATATTTACCATTTGGGTCAATCTGATTTCCTTCGATTGCATAAGACATGTTTATCCCACCAATATGAGCAAAGAGAAAATAGTGATCCCACACCCAGAAAAAACAAAGGGCCCAGAAATAATAGAGGGTCTTGTTAAATGAAGATAACCAGCAAGCAGACAGAGGTAGCTAGAGGTTATGATTCAGAATTGCAAGCAGGCGACAGTGAGTCAGAGTACAATCAAAACAGACGTAAGTGTGTAACTCCCACAGATTATAAACGAGACCGCATAAGACATGTATGATCTTCCACCTACTACATGTGACAGTAGGATAGAAACAAGAGAACCAAAGTTGCATAACACTAGAAATATAGGCTGTAGAAAGAATAACCCAACAGGGGAAACAGGTAGTCATCCCATTCCGAGTCGCAATTGGAAATGCAACCCACCCAACACCTGAATTACTAACTAGACAGGGCATGGACTTTTTCTTAGCCAACACAAGAGGATGACACTGAAGGTGACAGAGGTCCTTGAAGCAGGGTTCGACTGGGTTTAAAGGAACAAAGGCAGACCATTCTTCCCTTTGTTTAAAATAACAAAATGAAACTATCCTAGTGTGATACATAGCCCAGAATTCGGGAACGAGCATAGACAGAAGAAGGATAGATACATACCCCAGCAATGAGACACGTCTGGTGCCGAGTGTGGTTGCCTTCGTCCTCCTGCGCCTCTTCAGAATTGCTACCACAGTGGAATGATGTAGTTCATAAACAAACTTGCAATTCATATACCCTACCCTCACCGTGATGTTTCCTTTCGGTCCTGACAGCATAGGCTGTCTTACCAAACACGTCATTAAACTGCTATCCTCTGCATGCTGTCATGATCTTGGTAAGTACTGCTGCTGCATGGTTAATTAATGATGTATTAATGGAAGCCTCCACCTGGCGGGCATTTACACTTGCCTGCTTCGATCAATGATCACCCCGATCGGGGGATGATGTGGATCTTGAGTTGATGAGCTATGGCCTATCCATTTGTAGTGATGTACTGTTTCTTTATATCTAATATAAAATGCAGTGTTTTTTTCTTTCTGAAAAAAAAAAGAAATTAGTAATCCGCAACATTATTATGCTGAAATTAGCAATTTGTGACATTGTTATAGTATTATGCATTTGGTAAAAAATTGAATAGGTATTAGTTTGTTTAAATAAAATAAATAACTTTCAATTTTACAAAGTGAAATTTTGAAAATTAATTTTTTATTTATTATTTAAAATAAAATATTAATTTTTATCTATAATGCTTTTGGTTTTAATTTTAAAATTTTTATTGAAATGTGACTTATATGATGATAACCCTTAAAATTTAATGTTGGTTAAATCACATCCTTAATAACTATACAAACACCTAGAGATTTCATTTCATTAAAAAACAATAATACCCGGTAAATACACCCAACAGATCTGAAATCGAATGGCACCCAACAGATCCCAGATCGAATTGAAAAAGAAGATTCGGATGACCATCCACATCACTGGTCGACCCAATGGCGACCCTGCCTAACCGAGCTTAGTTGCTCGTCTCTATTGCTATATTTCTGGTATAAAAAGTCAAAAAATGAAAATAAACATAATTTTTAAAATTTTCATTTTCATTTAACACTTTGTAATAACATGATGCTATTTTAACACTTGGTTATTAAGTTAGCCTCACCTCAAAGTAAAGTTTGTGATTTTATTACTGTGGAGTACGAGAATAAACTTGTAAGTAGAATTTACTAAATATGGGGTATATGCTTTATTTTTTTAGGTAAACAAAAAATTGTTATTTTTTACTCTTTAAAGAATTTTGAAATGAACTTTGGATTTTTGAATAATTCATATTAATTTATTTTAATATTATGAAAATATTATAATAATGAATAATATAAATTTTATTAAATTAAAATTTAGTAAATCATGTTTAACTAAAATTAGTGGATTGTATTAGCTAAATGTAAATGAGAAATACCAATGTATTATGTTTCACTAACTTTATATATTTGGATGTATTATTTGAATGATGAAAATATTTGATTAATTAATCATAATAATAATATTAAATTATGTATAATACAATTTTGTGAAAAAATCTAACTTTCTCACCTTGTCGTCGAGATGAATCAAATTAGATGGTTAGAAACATGGACCAAATCCTAATGATGTGATTAATCTGAAAGACATTTATCTACATTATGGATCACAAAAGTCTTAGATTTAACATATGCATTTTATTTTAATTTTTTTTCAGAAATATATATCGTATTATTATAGCTACTACAACATGTATTAGGCATTTGGTAAAAAGCTGACTAGCTATTAGTTTGGTCAAATAGAGTAATTAATTTCCAATTTTACAAAGTGAAACTATAGAGATTAATTTTTTATTTATTACAAAAAATGATAAATTGAAATTTAAACTAAGTGACAGACATTTACTACTATGCAACACTTGTTAATCTAAGACATATTTAGCATATTTAAAATGATTATATTAATATTTGATATATTTACATATTATTGATAAAATTAATCATATCTTCGATAGATTTTCCTCGGTCGCACATGACGACTGAAATCAACCTAGATCCATCTTAACTCTGGATCTATCAAAAGCTGAGAGGGATCAAATCTCTCAAGGTTTGAACCTCATCTTGAACCTCTTTTCTAAGTGCAAAACTTGAGGAAATGTTTTCACCTCAAGATATTTGATCCATCTCGGTGCTTGATAGATCCGGAGTTAAGATGGATCTAGGTTGGTTTCAGTGGTGTGCGACCAAGGAAAATTTATCGAAGATATGATTAATTTTATCAATAATATGTAAATATATCAAATATTAATATAATAATTTTAAATATGCTAAATATGCCTTAGATTAACCTAGTCATTTTATATTTATATTTTCTTAGTTACGTTGAGATGATAAATATTGTTAATAACTTTAATGATGAAAAAAGATTAAATACATTTTTTGAATACAAAGTGACAATAATAGTGTTGAATGATATAAAATGTGAATAATAAGAATGTAGTCAGTTACAAATAGTCTTCATTGTGATCAATCTCAAACTATTTTCTTCTATTATTCTTAGTCTCACCCTTGTTAGTTTTGTCATCTTTTCATATAGATTATATGAAAATGACATTTGAAATCGTAAACCATTTAAATATTTAGCTCGAGTTGTTGTAGTAAACATGATACCTTGTCTCTCTTGCTCTCCAATATTAATAGGGTAAATTACTATAACACAAAAATCAATGTACATTGTCAATAAATTTTTGTGCTTACACTGAAATCAATGCATATTGTTAATCCAATCACTTTAAAATTAATGTACCATCATACATCCAATTACATCAAATTAGAAATCAACGTCTACACTGAAATCAATGCATCTAATGCAAGCAATCAAATAAGATTAGAAAACAAATTCTACATTGAAATCAATGCATATAATGCAAGCAATCAAATAAGATTAGAAACCAAGATCTACACTGAAATCAATGTATTTAGTACAAGCAATCAAATAGGATTAGAAATCGACATCTACATTGAAATCAATGCCTCTAGTGAAAGCAATCAAATAGGATTAGAAATCACCATCTACACTGAAATCAATGCATTAAGTGTAAACAATCAAATAGGATTAGATATCATCTACATTGAAATTAATGCATCTAGTGAAAGCAATCAAATATAATTGGAAATCAACATCTACATTGAAATCAATGCATCTAGGGCAAGTAATCAAATAGAATTAGAAATCACCATCGACACTAAAATCATGCATTTAGTGCAAGCAATCAAATAGGATTAGAAATCATATACATAGAAATCAATGCATCTAGTGCAAGCAATCAAATATCATTAGAAATCAATATCTACACTAAAAGCAATGCATCTACAAAAAATAATCAAATAGGATTAGAAATCACCATATACACTAAAATCAATGCATCTAGTGCAAGAAATATTCTTCCCTCTCTCCCTCCTCAATCTATATCTATATCTCCCTCCATCTCTCCTTCTTTGTCTCTATATCTGACCCCCCTAAACACACACAATCTTACGCTCCATATCTATCAATTTCTTTGTCACTCCCTCCCTCTCTCCATCTCTCTCTTCTTCCCTCTCCTCACCTTCCATCTATATATCTATATTACCCTTCAGTCCCTCTCCCCTGCTTATATCTCTATTTCCTTCTTCTGTGCTCTCTCCCTCTCTCTCTATCTTACTTATAACTCTCTCTCTCTCTCTCTCTCTCTCTCTCTCTCTCTCTCTCTCTCTCTCGCATTTCTCTCTCTATGTATTTCTTCTTACCTTTATCTATACCCCTCCAAATCCATCTCTCTTTCCCTCGCTCTCTCCACTCTCTCACATCCTCTCTCTCTCTTCACCCTCCAACTCTGTTACTATATCCCTCCCTCTCTCCTTCTCTCCCCCCTTATCTCCATCTCTCCTTCTTTATCTCTTTATCTCAACCCAAACATACACACTCTCTCTCCATCTATTCCTTATCACTCCTTCTCTCTCTCCACTTCTCACTCGATGTCTTTCTTATTCCATAAATCTCTCCCCCTCCAACTCCATCTCTCTATCCATCCCTCTCGCCTCCTCTCTCTTAAGTCCACTCTCTTGTCCTTTCTCTCTCTCCCTTTCTCTCCTACCTCCCTCTCTCTTCCCCCATCTCTCTCTCTCTCTCTCTTGTTTTTCCATCCAATACTCTCACGTCAATCTCCTCCTCTCTCTCCTCCTTCCTCTCACTCCCTTTCTCTCCTACCCCCCTCTCTCTTCCATCATCTCTCTCTCTCTCTACCCTCCAATCCTCTCTCTCTCTCTCTCTCTCTCTCTCTCTCTCTCTCTCTCTCTTTTCCCTCCAATCCTCTCTCTTCCCCATGTCCCTCTCTATCTCTCTCTCTCTCCAACTATGTTACTATATCCCACCCTCTCCCCTTCTCTCTATTTCTCTCCCCCTTCTCTCCATCTCTCCTTCTTTGTCTATTTATCTCACCCCTAAACATACACACTCTCTCCATCTCTCCCTTGTCACTCCCTCTCTCTCTGCACTTCTCACAATCTTTGTCTTTCTTCTTCCCTCCCTCTCTCCCCCTCCAACTCCATCTCTATATCCCTCCCTCTCAAGTCCTCTCTCTCATCCTTCCTCTCTCTCCTTTTATCTCTTACCTCCATCTCTCTTCCGTCATCTCTCTCTCTCTCCAATCCTGTCACTATCTCCCTCCCCCTCTCCTTCTCTCTCTCCCACTCCATATTTGTGTCTCCCTCTCTCTCTCTTACCCTTCTCTACCTCTCTCAATCCTCACCCTCTCTCTCTCTCTCTTACCCTTCTCTACCTCTCTCAGTCCTCACCCTCTCTCTCTCTCTTACCCTTCTCTACCTCTCCCTCTCTCTCTCTTCATTCCTCCTCTCCACTCTCCTTTACTTTATCTACATCTCTCCCTTGTTAATCCCTTTATCTATCCACCTCTATCACTCTATGTCTTTGTTCGTCCCTCCCATATATATCTAGTGTTAATATATATCATGATATCTTAATATTATAATATAACAAATTTAATATTGTATTAATCCAAAGTTATTAAATTTAATAATATTAATATTAGAATATATTAATCTGGATATTAGATTTAATAATAATAATAATATTTTAATATAATATTAGGGTTAAAAATATTTTTTGGTATAGTATTAATAATAATTTGGCCCATTTTTTTAGTGTTCTTAAATATAAAGTGGATTATGTAGTAAATATGAAAATATTTTTTATTTATTTACCATAGCTCTGGTTTATTTATATTTTTATTTATTTACCATACCTCTTTTATTTACCATGATATTTGGCCCATAGGCTTGGTATATAATTAGATGTTTATTTCTAATCATATTTGATATATTTTTATTTATTTACCATCCCTCTTTATACCTCTTTTATATTTATTTATTTATCATATCTCTTTATACCTCTTTTATATTTATATTTACCATACCTTTTTTATAAATATGGTATTTGGCCTATGATGTTAATATTAATTTGTCTCATGGTATTCAGCCAATAGCCTTCATCTAAATAAAACCTCTTTTTGAGTTTTTTTAATATAAAGGGGTTTATGGAGTAAATATAAAAAGAGGTTTGATTTATTTACCATATCTCTAGTTTATATACATTTTTATTTATTTACCATACCTCTGGACTAAGTATAAAAAGAAGTTTTATTTATTTACCATACCTCCGATTTATTTATATTTGTATTTGTTTACCATACCTCTTTTTTGAGTGTTCGTAAATAGGGTTAAGAGGGAGAGATAATTATTACAAATATATTGATTACAATTGAGCCGACAATAAAATTGTTTACATACAATCTTACATTACATCTAACACTCACATAGCTACCCTATACTGGACTATAGAGAGCATTGGGCAATCACAAAAGTCTTAGATCTAACATATGCATTTTATTTTAAATTTTATCAAAAATATATAACGTATTATTATACCTACTAGAGCAGGTATTAGGCATTTGGTAAAAAGCTGACTAGTTATTAGTTTGGTCAAATAAAGTAAATAATTCTCAATTTTACAAATTGAAACTATAAATTTTTTTTTTTTTTTTTAATTAAAAAAATGATAAATTAAAATTTAAACTAAGTAACAAATGCTTACTAGGCTTACTACTATGCAGCACTTGTTTTAGGGTGTGTTAGATTGTTTTTCAATTTATTTTGTATGTAACGTTTTGAGTAATATTTACTTTAATGTTTTAGCTAATATTGACTTTTAATTGATTTTATGAGAGAGAAGTTTTTTTCACACATTCTACTCCTTGGGGGAGTGCAAATGCTGTATCCCTTCCCTTATTTTACGGAAAAGTAAAGGTCAAAGGTTAGTTTAATTTAATTTAATTTGCTTTACACGTGGTGGCTTTGCGGATACTAATTTTACGCCAACGGGATGCAACTAATGCTTTGTGATTAATTTTATAAAAATGTGATATTCATTTCTTATTTCTCTGGAAAGGTCAGTATTTACCATCACTGTTTAAAATGTCACATTCTCGCTTATTCAAACAGGAAATCACGTGTTTTTTTAAATGAAGGGACCATATCTCGAAAAGATCGTTAGTGCGATATTCTTATGTGAATGTTGCGATATAGGTAGACAAAGAAACTCCATTTTCTCATCACATCTTTAATCCACTAAGAGATGCACATTTTGTTTTCTATTTAACATAGAATTGCAGTACAACAACCTTCATGGCAGTGTTCCTTCTGAATTTGGTATGCTAAGCTAGCTCAGAGTACTTTCTTTGGGGTTTAACCATATCATGGGATGCATTCCGTCAGAGTTGTCTAACTGCACAAATATTTGTCTAAAAAATGAACTTAGTGATGCCAACTTGTTAGGAGTTGGTAGTTTTGGAAAAGTATACAAAGGGGTTTTGAATGATGGTATGACATCCAATCCTTCCTCAAATGCCCTTTCCCTTGCCCTGACAGCCCTTCCTTAACAGCCCATTAGGGGTCCCTCTAACCTTTATTTACTGGTGTACTTTTGCCCCTTTATTTTGTAGATTGAGAAATTTGATAGAGAATGCAAAGTTTTGGGTAGAGTTAGACATCACAATCTGATCCAGGTCATAACCTGTTATTCAGATCTCCAAATCAAAACTTTGATATTTCCATTAATGCCAAATGGATGCCTAGAAAAGTGATTACATCCCGATGATGGAGAATAAAGTGGTTTTAATTTGATTCAAAGCTTGAATATAGCAATAGACATCGCCCAAGGCACACTATATCTCCATCACCATTGTTTTGTGCAAGTGATTCATTGTGATTTGAAACCCAACAATGTGTTGTTGGGTGAAGATATGACTTCATATTTAATAGAGTTTGGCATTGCCACTATATGTTTTGCAAATAATGAAGATGGGGCTTTCACTTCCACAAATGTACTCAAAGGATCTACATGGTACATTCCTCTAGGTATTATTTAAACTATATACCATATTAAACAATGCTATGATTTTCTTATGTTTACTTAACATTTTGAATTTAAAAACTTAAAATGAGGATCTATGAATGCATAATATGGAGTTGGAGGACAAGTTACAACAAAAGGCGATGTTTATAGTTATGGAATAATGCCATTGGAAATGTTCACTAGAAAGAAACCCACCCACAACATGTTTGTGGAAGGAATGAATTTGCAAAAATGGGTGGGTAGCAGTTTTCCAGACTGAGTACAAGATGTGGTGGACATGAGTTCATCAAGGAGGACTAAGATATGCACTGAACAAGATAAGGATCTCAATTGCCTCAGATCACTGATAAATGTGGGCTTGCTTTTCACAAATGAATCTCCTCAAGGACGACCTACTATGGTGGGCATTCTAGGCACACTACAAAACATCAAAGACACATTTTTGAGCCCTACTTCCATTCCCAAGTTCCAATATGTTGGGTGTGGAGCCTGATTTTCATCTTGATTCAGAGATCCTTGTTTTAGCTGGATGTATACCCCAGGAAAACTGTACACCCTTGCAGCGGGGGGGTGCGGGGGGGACTTGTCCCCCCCATGGGGTCCTAGGGGGCTGACCCCCCGGCTGGGGGGTCTGGGGTCCAGCGGTCCCCCAGCGGGGGTTTCGGGGGTAGCACCCCCGAAGCTAAAAACAGATGTAAAATTGCCTTGTAAAAGTATAGTAATTTCTAGTCAATCTGGGCCATTCATTAGGCAGATGATCTGACGGTAGAAGTTATGTTTAGTTTAGGGCTTTTTTCCCTAGAAGGAAACCCCTCTCTTTGTATGAGGGTATTGTATTGCAGCTATGTATTACATGTGTATTCTCTGAGCGGGAAACAGATATAGAGACTGTGAGAGAGAACAGAGGATATTACAGCGGATCTATTGTAGGTTTTTTCTCTTCATTTTGCTGGATAATAGAAAGAAAGGATTGGCTGTTCAGGGTGGACGTAGCCCAAACTGGGTGAACCATGTATATCTGTGTCTCTCTGGTTTTATGTGTTTTGTGTGCTTGTATTTTTCCGCATATTTTATGTGTTGCATTGCTCCGTAATATTTAATTTTCTAACGCAATCAAATATAACACATTTGGTGGGTAGTACAAGCACTATTGTCAACAACATTTGTCAAGGCCAAAGTTCTTCCACATATTAGTCTATTGTAACAAGGTAGTAGTTATGTAACCAAACCATGAAGTAGTTTGAGTGTACTTTCCCTTTCCTTGTTTATTCTCTTTCCTTGTTTGTACATAAATCTTTGTTTTTGATTGCATGCAAATGTGAAGAATAAAGTTAAATCTACTGTGAATGGTGTAATTCTTTTATGATTATAAAATTTCTCATTCTATATATATATATGTGTGTGTGTGTGTATATATATATATATATATATATATATATATATATATATATATATATATATCCTTTAAATTTATAATTGAGTGCATCACACTCTTCTTGTATTAAATACATAAAAAAAAATTTATTTCTTTTAAATGATTAAAATATAGAAATATTTTTTAGTTCTAGAAGTATTGAAAAAAATATCACAATTAATATAATTCTAGTTGATGAATATATATATATATATATATAGAGGGGTGGAAAAGTCTATCTTTGACCTTTAAAGAGTGTCATAACTAACATAAATTGATGTTGAAGAAAAGTCATTTTAAACACAAGTCAATCGACACACTTCTATCACAATTTAGACAAGCTTTACTGAATCATAACTCACAAATTCTATCATGCCCCATCTTTAAAACAATATTTTCATAACATACACAAAGAAAAACATGTGGCTTAAAGTCTATTTTTCAAGGAATTAGTAAATTTAATTTAGTAACGTGTTAACAAAATATGTGTTTTATATTTCACATTTTTACTATGTGCAAAGTTCTACTACACTTTCTATGTAGGGTGTTTTTTTTACACTTGGACTCAACTTAACATGAATTACCTATTCATGATAGGAACTAGTGCTTTCTTCTTTGCATGTCAATGAAATGAGAGAATACAACCTGTGTTACAATTCTTGCTTATGCATCAAACCCATACCATACTTTCACACCTTGAATACTGCACACTTATAATGTGAATTTTGAATGCACTAATTATCTTTATGTTCATAATGATGTGCTATGTTGTAGACTTCATTTTTAAGATAACTACTAGGACCATCCTTCTATAGTGAAGGATGAAGAATGATATATCATTCTATCATATCGCAGTCTTTATATCATCTAAAATAGAAAACATCAAATAAGTTTTATGAGTTTCCAATCTTAGCCATGATCATTATACATTTTTTAACTGGAGTTTCTAGCATTCAAAAATTGATACAATTATTTTTCCATGAGATTTCCAATATTTTATATGGAGTCATATCTCTTGATGTTCCTAGCATCAAGTTTTTTTTATCCCTTTCAATGCATTATAGATCTAAGATTAAGATGGATTTATGTTAGTATTTGGATGTCTTAATCCATTTCAATGCTTAATAGATCTAAGGTTAAGATGGATTTATGTTAGTATTCGGGAGTGAATAATATTAGTAAATAAATTTGAATGTGCATAATCAAGTTGAATTCTTACGGAAATATCAATGTGATCCAGGTGGATATCGGTGGCCACCCACCTATTCCATTTGGACCCGCACCATCAATTCTTGCAGCTTTTCACTTTCAGCACAACTTACTATTTTTAGCAGGTTTTCGAGTCATGCACTCCCGGAGCCGTTTTGGGACCCTAATGATCCAGGTGGATATTGGTGGCTGCCCACCTATTCCATTTGAAACACCACCATCAGTTATTTTAGTTTTTCAGTTTCAGCACGACTTACTATTTTTAGCAGGTTTTCGGGTCCTGCACTTCCGGAGCCATTTTGGGACCCTAATGATCCAGGTGGATATTGGTGGCCACCCATATATTCCATATGAAACGCCACCATCAGTTCTTTCATTTTTTTAGTTTCATCACAACTTACTATTTTTAGCAGTTTTTTCGGGTCCTGAACTTTCGAAGCCCATTTGAGGTCCTAAATGACATTTTTTGGGCATCGCGCCTCTGGAAAATACGATTCCATTTTGGAATTGATATTTGCAATTAGAAATTTTAGTCCTCGGATAGATCTTTCTAATTATGTATCATATGCATCAAACGGAGATAATATGCCAAAGTTATGACCCCGGGAAGTTGAAACACCAATTTACCCAAATGGGGCCTATAGTTTTGGCACTTCATATCCTAGGGTTAGGTTTTTGGACGTTTAGAGTTTTCCATTGTTTCTCAATAATAAATAGGACCTTGAGTCTCATTGTAACATAGTTCAGAGGCATGTAGCCACCACATCTCTTCTCAGAGATAAGCTATCAATGCCCTAGCTATTTGATTTCCATTATGTCTGTAAGCATATTTCTGTTATTTGATATTAATGAAATGAAGCATTATTTCCACTGCATCTCTGTGTTTATGTATATTTCTGTATTTTATTGTGTTCCTGCATAAATCTGGATCACAATGTTTCTTCGTCCAATACCAAGATTTTTTTGATTAAAACGTTAATGGATTGGGTACCTTTTTCGAATACCTTGGTTAGGTTAGATATTTTGATTAAATAAAAAATATGTAGCTTTAATTTGATCATATTATCAAACTAGAATTGTTGTTATGATTAGAAAAATCATGGGCACATCCATACCCTATTGAAGAGGTTGTATCTTGCAACATACACTAGTAATAGAGTAAAAGGTTGGGTATTATTATGAGACTCTGAAACATGTGATAAGCCTTTGGCCTGAAAGGTGTGGAGTTATGTTGTGATAATCCTTTTGCTTAAATGGTCTGGAGTTATGCAACAACAAATTGGCATGTACAAATTAAAAATTCCTCCCTCTTCCAACAATCTATTCCTCCCTTTTCTAGCAATCTATTTTGATCCTAGAGACACTCTCATTCAAAACCATGTTAGTTATGATTGAGATCCATGTTAGTTCTAATTGGAAAGTCCTAAATTATCAAATCCATGATCGATTCTTGAAAATTATCATTGATATTGGATGTTAGAGTAGTGGTAGTTCTATTTTTATAATGTTGTGTAGATTCTATGTGAATCTCATCTTATCTACTTCTGCAAACCATTGTAGGCTTTGAAACATATGGATAATGAGACTTGTTGATTATATAACCCACATAGAAATATTTGCAATGAAATTCTTCTTGTTGATACTATGGAACCAAAGGAATTGGGTTCTCTGAAAATAAATTTAGATAGATATCCAAAGGATTTTGTTTCTTTGACAAAGTTATCGGTTAATTGAGGTGTTTGAACCATTAAGGAAAATTTGCATGATTTCACTTGAGGACCTTGGTGATATGATCCTTCAAAAAGATAAGTGCCTTAATAAATTCAAAACAAATGTTTTAATCAGGTGCTTACTGTGAATACAACCAAGAAAGAAGGTCAAGGAAGGATATCATGTCTGTGAAAATTCCTAGATCTAACAATCTTAGGAATCCTACTGCAACAACTGAGTGTACTTCTCCTATTATGTAAATTACTTTTACAGAATTAATCCAGATCTGAATTATTGACGTAACTACTGAAGCATCCTACAATGAATAAAATATGATTCTGAAACAAGGAAACTGAGCAAGAAATAAATCACACATAAGACACAATTATTTTTGGACTAAGTCCTTGGAAAAATCCAATGCGGGAAAACCAGTGCATAATATCTGAGGGTTTGTACTATTGAGCAATAGAAAATCCTGAATACATCTCTGAATACCTCAAGGGTTATTTAGTTACAGAGAGAAATACTGGTATAAAGAAATTGTGATTTTTACCTCACACAATCACTGGAAAATCCAGTTTATATGGTCACTGGAAATGTTTCCTCTGGAGGTATCTGCACAGTGACTGCATAGGCCCTGTGTCACCTCCTCTAGGCACTGCATCACCCTAGCAATAGATCCATATGAATCCCAGAATCACAAATCTAGGCCTCCTGGTTTCACACCCTGGCTTCTGGATCTTATCCAATAGTTGAATCTCGGAAACCCTCTGAACCTCTTTGCAGCCCTAACTGGCTCTGCGCAACCTCTACGTCACCCTAACTGGCTATGCTAGACATCTTCCTGCCTCTCTTAGTTGATGATTCTCTGGCTGAGAAAATATTTCTCTCCGGAAGCTAATTTGCCCCTCAATGCACTGAATCACTTAGATCTGATCTTTGTGTGAGCACTGCTCTGTTAGAAGAATTTGATCTCAAGATTCACTCTAGGTGTGTATTTCCAAATGACCCTCAAGCCTTCCTTTATAGTCTTCTCGTTGAGAAATAAATGACAGAGATTAGATTTCCAATCAATGGCTAAGATTATAACATGACTTGATCTCCGCCTTTTCTAGATTATTCTCACTCTGTTTTACTAATGTACTTTAATTATTTTATTTCCCTATGTTTAAAATTAGGGTCTCCATTAAAATAATTAATTATTTTAATAAAACATTAACCGAGTGGATTTTTCATAAATAGTTTCTGGGTTCTTTGGAATACCAATGTCTAATCCTCTCCACAAAATTTGGGGCTTAGAGCACTTTTTGATGCTACAAATATAAACACTCCCTCTTAGCAAGGAAGGTGCATGTTGCATACTGCTCTGACCCTAAAGCATCATCTGCATTGCTGAATTCCATCAACCACTGATTTGCTACTGTAAATGTACTGATGCCCATGACACTGCCACTGCCACTACTGCATCTGTACATCTCCCTCTCAAATGTTGCATCTACTATGTTTCTAACACTGCCACTGCTAACACTGCATCTGCACTGTAACTTAATTGCTAAGAGAAACAACTGAACTCACCCAGATCTGAAGAAGTGTTCATTCAATGCACCTCGGTGCTGAAGACTCTGACTACTGGTAACTATTATGTTGTCCCTTTGATGCTCTACGCTACTACTACTCTGCAATGTGCAACACTGATATGCACTGTGCTGCTACTGCTATGCAGTTGTTGCTCTGCTCTGCGCTGTTCCAGAAATAGGTGATGGTATATACTACATTGTCATATCCATCACTCCTCGGCTCTCACTGAAACTCCTCCATCCCACTACTGTTGATTATGTTCAAGAAGTGGTAATGATCCATGTGGTGGGCTCCTTAATTATCCTTCCCAACTGAAGTTCGGACTAAACTATAGTTCTATGTCATCCCACTTCTTACCAGGAGAAGCATGGGCACTCATAGAAAAATCATCATGCTTGATCTTTGTGGCTACAACTGTCGGGTCATGCTTCTCATCCTTGTCATTTTTCTTCAAAGGAAACTGTGATGCAAAGTGGCCCATCTCACCACATCTGAAGCATTTCACCTTTGAGATGTCTCTCTTTTTTCTTTGTTTCCCTTCTTGCCCTTTCGATGTGAGGGTTGCATTCTCCTCCTCCTCCAAAGTCTTCGACTTGCTACTGCTACTACTGTCAAGTTTGCACTTGAATAGATCTCTCCTAAGCTCTTCCTCCTGAAGTGTTGCCAACATCTGTTCCCAACTAGGAAGCGTAGCCCTACCCAGAATTCTCTGGAAAAAATGTTGGAAACATTATCATTGATCGGAAAGGAGCAGATCAGGATTAGCAAAGGTATAAAGGAGTAGAAAGGAAAAGAAGACAAAAGTGCAGTGAAAATGATACATTGAAGAATTTTTAATGATGTGAAATTGTTGATTAAGCTAAATTGTTGTGATGCAAATGCAAGACTTCAAGGAAAAGGCAAAGGTGTTGAAAATATTGTGGTGATACATTAATGATAAATGTTGTTATTTGATATTGGCATTAGGATGGTAAATTTAATCATTACATATGGTTGAAATTGATATTGGATGAATTATATATTTTTGTTCTATATTCAAGATATGAAGAATTTGGAAGCGAATGAGTGGAAGGAAAATAGTCAAGCCTATTCCCTTCATATTTCTATGTGCAATAAAAACAACCATAAAATTTTCTCTATAAAAGATGTCATTTTGGAGTGCATAATGGAAGTTAGAGAGTGGGAGAATGTTTGACAATTTATTGATATATTTTTCATTTAGTTACCTGGTACATATGAAGCTAACATGAAGCATATTTGAAGGGGAGAAGACACAGAAGTAAACATGGAGGTATGCAGAATTGATAACCAGGTAAATCAACATATTGATTTCATTTTGTGTGAGGGGATTGTGGTATCCTTTCAAGTTGTGTCTTGATAAAAGTTCAGTTGGAGCTAGTTGAGGTAGGAGCCTCTTGTGGGTTGTAGCCTGCAGAAAACACATGGGAGTTGGATCTTCCTTGCATGTTGTAGCTTACAGAAATTTGAGGTAGAAGCCTCCTCTAGGTTGGAGCATACAAAATATCAAATGTAATAATAAGTAGGAGCTTGCCTTTGCATCACAAAAATAATAAAATTGTGGTTTTCAACTCCCTTATGGGTTTCCACTTATATCTGGTGTCCATATGCATTTTTATTATGTGCTGATGTGATGTATTGGTCTGCTTATTACTTGTTGTTCACATATTCAATTTCTTGGTCATTGTTTGTTAAGTTGCTCATGTAATGTTTCAGTTAATGAATTTAAGAAAAAGAATTTTAATGTCCATGAATGGACTAAACTGATTCACCCCCCTCTCAGTTTAGTCAAGATTTCACCAATTGGTATCAGAGCCCAATTCCTTTGGTGTAAGCCTAATAGCTTGAAGGAGATATGGTTGAGTCATGGACTACCAAAGTGTATCTATGTTGAATGCAAAAAAATTTCATGAATGGAGATATAAGGTTAAAACACATTTAATGGCTTTTGGATCTGGAGTATGGAAGCTTGTATGTGATGGTTACTGTAAAGACTCTCCCTCTTTTCAATAACAATAGTGGAATGCTAAGGAAAAATACGTAATGTATAATAATATTCATAAAAAGGATCTTGATACAGTAATAGATTTAAATCCTGGAAAAGGAATCTGGAGTAGATTGCATCTCATGCATGAAGGTGACACCAGTGACTACACTGTCAAGAAGGAGAAGATAAACAAGAAGAAGAAAAAATTATTTCAAAAGGAAAAGGTTCAGTCAAATGAGGTCTCTTCTAGTATGAACGGACATGATTTCCATGAAGAAAAGAGAGTTGAAGAATAAACTAAACTTGACATTGTCTTGACTGAAATAGAAATACTGAAGAATGAAAACAAAGATATGAAGAAATTGGTGCAGATTTGTGATGAGAGAGAGCATAAGTACAAGGAGGAAATTTTCAGTTTGAAGACACAACTTGAATAAGAAAGGAGAATAGAAGGGATGATTAATAACTAGTTAAAGGAGAAATATATACAAAGTGAAAGACTAGAGTTTGAGAATTTTTCAGCTAGAGGGCAATTAGATGAAAAGAACAAGTTGTGTAAGTACCTAGAAGAGGAGGTTTCCTCCATGCAGAACTCAGAAAAAGGACCTACAAAAGTAGAAGCCATAAACAACATGATTTTTAAAGAAACAAACAAAAGCAAGCAACTGCACAAAGAGAAAGAATGAGATGAAGAAACAGTCATATGCAAAAAGTTGATTTGCTCTTGGAGATAAATTGAACAAATTTGTAAGATCTCAGAGGAGGGTTTCCTTTCTCCCTTGAAATATATCATGTGTTTTTCTTGTCAATAAACCTGAACATGATGCAGCACAATGTAAGATAAATCAAATCAATTTTAACCAACAAAAGATGCAGAAAATGAGAAGACTCCCTCAAGCAAGCAAATAGAAAGGACAATCTTTCATTAGGTACACAAATCATTTCCATGGTTACTGGTGTTTGTGCAATGAATTTGGACATAAACTTATTGAATGTAAACTATATGAAAAAAGGGGTATAAAAATCCATAAATGAGCTCCACCATACCTTTGTAAAATAAGATGTTATTTATGTCACAACCTTGGACACAAAGCCAATGACTGCAGGCTTCCATATACACTAAAGAAATCTAGACATATGATGGAATCCAAACAAAATAGACAAATTCATGAATAAAAAAGAAATGAAAACAGTATAAGGCAACCCAATAAAGTGTGGAAGAGGAAGAAAAAGGAGCATCATGTTACTTCAATAACATAATGAAGCCATCATGGTTTCAGGGGGAGATTTTTTAGGAAGCAAGGAAATCATCCACCCAGTGTTAGAAGAGAAGCAACATCCTAGGGGGAGAGAAGCCCATAAAATTTCCTGAGATGATCACAGACGTGGTGAGATCAAATTTGTGTATGAGATCATACTGACATGGGGAACATGAAGCAAAAAAAAAACATATACAAATAGAGGCAACAATTAATTAGATACCAGTGAGAAATCCATAGGGGGAATGGCAATATCATGAGAACAAATTTGTTGCATTATGTGTTTTAGAGATGCCTTGATTGTCAAGCTAGAAATAAAAAGAGCAAGTTCTATTTGCAGTTTCTCGTGTAACTTCAAAGGCTAGTCCATCAATCAATCAATAGTTAAATGGAAAAAATAAAATATGGCTAATAGCTCTCCTTCTCTAGATGAGAAAAGAAAAACAAAGGAAGATATATGTGGTTTCATTCACTATAGCACTTGCTACTGGCTTCAGACAAGAGTTAAACAAAAAAAGAGGAAAAAAAAAAGAGCTTTTTATGGGTTAAAGAGCTTTAGTTGCCAATGATATGTTTGTAACTCCATTTGAAAATTTAGGTCTACAGGAAAATGCAGTACTTATTGATCCGACATGATGAAAGTACCGGGACAAATAAACTAGAAGAATCAACAATAGAATGTAGAGAAGAAAACAAAAATACATATTTGTACTCTATTTTTAAGGTTCATGGATGTAGCCGCATCAATGTTTTCTGTTTTGCACTTTATTGCCGCATTGCGATGAATTTCTGCAATCCTATACTTTTTAAAAAATCACTGCTTAGTCTCTTCATGCCCAGATGCAACAGAGAGTCCATGTGAATTCACTGATGGCCTAAACAATATAATGTGGTTTATGGTGATGTGGTTCTACCTAACCTTTATGAGAAGTCCCACATTTCCCAGGACCAATTACCGTCACAAAAATGTCTGGTTCAAAATGCCACAACCCTTGATATTGATGAATATGCTAGAAGTGTGGAGCGACGAACAAGAAATAATTTAAAAATAAATAAAAAAATAAATGAGCTACTTCAGTCTTTTTGAGGAATGGCGGCCTCAAAATAAACAACCAACCCAAGATGGGGAATTTTCCTTGCATACTGGTGAGAGTGAAGAGACTCATTTTGAAGGTAAGATCGCACGAGCAATAATCTTGTAGTATAGACAGGAATGATTATGAAGGAAGAAATTTATGAGATCTTGTTTCAATAGAAAATATCACTGAAGGTATCATCCTTACCTGTCTGTTGAAATCAATTCAGAATGAAAGCGGATCAGAGAGGTAGCGATGTCACCGTCATGTTATACCTGTGATTAGGCAGAATTATGTACATTGGACCCGAGAAAATAGATGGCATTCTGATAAGTGCTTAGATAGCTTACACTCCAAATTCTCGTTACAAATTCTGATTGTACCTGCACTACACGTGTTTTGGTAGAACAGAACATTATATGGATATGTTTTGAAAAAAAAAAAAGGGCATCAGAATTAAGACCATGTGTTAGGGAATCAAACTCATGCCAGATCATCACTGGAGTATCGAAGGACCTTCTGCCAAATTTATCTATGATATGTGTTACATGAAGTAGGAGAAGATTTTGTGGTTATATGATATTCATACGATATCAATGATATCAATAAACAACCTATATTGGGAAGGAAAAATAAAAAATTCACCAGAAAAAGAATTCAGGATATGCAATATCATCATTTTCAACACCAATTCTTGACGTTTTGTTTCTCATAGTTGATTGATTTTGTCACCTGTGAACGGGAATTTTGATCAAGAGTTGAAATAGGGGGTCGATCTCACACAAAATCGTGATGAGGAATTGATAGAAAATATCTCTGTTGGCCATCTGCATAGGGGAATAATCGTTATGACTAAAGGCCCAATGGAAATACTGATCCCGGAGGAAAAGAGGATCAAAGGCGTTATGACTAAAGGCGCAATGGGGAAATAACTGATTCACCACGAGGAAAAGAGGAACGTGACTATGCTTGGGAATAAGTAGTTGTCACAGAAGTACAAGCAATCTACCAAGCTTTCCAAAGGTAAAAATCACATGTGGGAATATCATGGTTGTCAGGAACTTTCCGATTATTGTGAGGCTTTTTCTCAACATTTCAAATCCATAGCTTATTATTTTAGATGCCCTATATCTTATACAATACAGAGGAGGCTTTTTCTCAACATTTCAAATCCATATCTTATACAATACAGAGGAGGCAAAATAAATATTTTAGATGCCCTGTCCTATTGTTGCACCATGCACATCCACTTGCCCATCTCTGCATTATGTCTTTCCTATATCAAATAAATTCAGCAAATAGGCGTGTGGGTAGCAAGCCTCCCCTTTGTGCTCAACATATATTATTCATATTTGTTGCTCTATTGACTAGTTGGTTGGCTTTTCTATTGTGATATTGGAGTGCCTCAAAAAATGATATGGAGTTGATCTTCTTCGCTGGGTCCAAAGATCTTTGAATTTCTCTATGAAGCCTTGCAGAAAGGGAGTGTGGGATCTCTCAGCTCTAGCAACATTCTCCTTTGGCCACCAAAGTATTGCATTGGCTCTGGTCTCAGTACAAGTCTGCAGCAGTGTTGAGAATGCACTCAAACCTGTGGTGAGGTCTGTGGTTACATTATTGGCATCTTATTGTCATATCAGTGTTGAGTAATGAATTCGTTGCATATATAATGGTCAGGGTTAAATCCATGACAATGTAGATTAGATTCTCCACTATTAAACGAATCTCAAAACGTAAATGAGATGAGTTGTTGCTATATTATTATCGTTCTCCTTCAGAAGTGGAAAAAAAGGCAATATATTCGTAAAAGACAAGAGAATCTCTTACACCTCTCTAAGGTGGCTCCTAAGAAATTCTGGAGGTAGATTCTAACTAGGAAAACTAAAGATAATAATAAAGTTGCTTTACACAACTAGAATTTATATCTTAAAAAGCTTTGTGAATCTTCAAATGCCAAGGATTTTAAAACTCTGCTCACAACGAAAGAAGTTTTCTCATTAGAAGACATTGATTTTGGGGTTAAACGCCTGGCAAATGGGAAAGCTAAAGAAATTGAAGGTTACCAGGTGGAAATTTTAAAAATCCGAGGTCCTGTCCTCATCCCCCACATCCACAAGCTTTTCAACCAAGCGGTCAAGCAAGGGTTCCCTAAACCTTGGACTCAGAGCCTCATTATCCCTATTTTTAAAAGTGAGGATACAAATAACCCCTCTAATTGTCGGACAATTATGATCAGCCCTCTCTTAGCCAAGTTATACGGTATTATTTTGGAAAAGAAGTTGAGCATTTGGCTTGAAAGTGAAGGTAAGCGGGCTAAAGGCCAAGCGGGTTTTAGAAGGCAGCACTCAACAACGGACCACCTCGTTACGCTTAGGATCATTGTGGAGGAATGCTGCAATGATAAATCCAATCTCTTTTGTTGCTTTGTGGACTTTAGAAAGGCTTTCGATACGGTTCCTAGAAACAACCTATGGAATAGATTAGAAGAGCTAAATGTTCCTTTCGAGCCAAGAGCGGCCGCTATAAGGTTATGCGAGAATGTAAGTGCCAAGTTAAAGAGCAATGAGGGGTGGTCGAAATTTATTAAGTGTAATATCGATGCTAAACAAGGTTTCCCCCTCTCCCCTACCCTATTTGGCATTTACATCGACAAGCTAGAAGGTTGCTTAGAGGAAGCAAGGTGTGCTGGCACGATCTTAGCTGGGATAGTCATCATCCTTCTTCTCTATGCTGACGATATTGTTCTTCTCGCAAGGTGCCCATCTAATCTTGATAAGCAACTTAGACTTCTTAAGGATTTCTGCTCTACCATGGGTATGTCTATTAACACTGACAAAACAAAAGTTATGATTATCAAATCCAAGAAGGACACTTACGCTAATTTTATGTATGACAATAGTAAATTGGAGGAAGTGTCTTCTTAGAAGTACCTAGGAATTGATATTCATCACAAGCTCAATTGGAACTATAGCATTCAGAAAAGGATTAATGGGGGGTGGAAAGCTTATTTTGGTATTGAAAATAATTGTAAAACGACAAACCTCGTAATGTGGGATAGAAAGAAGTTCCTCTTTGAAACTTTAGTCACTCCTGTTATCTTATATGGATGTGAGATTTGGGGTTGCAGCATCTCTAGAGAATCCTGGAGAAAGATTGAGCAAATCCAGAAGCATTTTATAACTTATAACCTTAAAATTAAAAGTAATAGACCCTATCCTATTCTCCTTATAAAAGTGGGTCTTTCCCCTATCGAGAGCCTAGCTATGACTAGACTTCTGTTATACAAGCACAAGCTCAATAGCATAGGAGACCATAGACTTCCTAAGCTAGCTTTAAATTCCAGCCAAAACCATCTAAGGCTTAAATGATGTTGGTATAAAGACACCAGGGCCTGGTTAAACCATTGGGAGATCGACGAGAATGTTGCATTGCAAAACATTAATAACATTAAAAAAATTGTTACTTCTAAGATCAAAGAAAAAATGTGGTGTCAGAAAGATTTAGCAGCTAAAAGAAAATTAAGATATTATAAAGAGGTCATCAACCCCACCCTAGAAGATCAAAAGTATCTCTCTGTTTTAACTAGCTCAAAGAAGAAAATTAATATAGCAAGATTAGAATGAACTCTCATGAACTCCATAGTGAAACATGTCGTTGGACAGTTCCTAAAACACTATAGATGGAAAGAATCTGCCATCTCTGTGAGAATATGAACATTGAGGATGAAAAACACTTCCTCTTAGACTGCCCCGAGTACAACCACATTAGAGCTCAATTTCATAATCTTTGTTGCAATACTGACCTTCCTAGCCTTTTAAAATGTCAAAATTATAGTGAGCTCGGGAGGCTTCTCTCCAAGCTTTTTGAGCATAGGAATAAAATCTTAAATCAAACTAAATAACTCTTTTCTTTAGGTCCCATAGACCAAAGATTGGTATGAGTGGACGTTAACCACCACCACCATCATCATATTATTATTAATTTTATACTACTATGTTATTATAAGATGTTTGAAGGTATGCACCGGAATTGTAATGAAAGTTTATGGTGTAATTTCTCTCTTATGCCATTCGGCCTTAGATAATTACTGAGATCGCTACTCCAATTGGGATAGTGTTGCCTCAAAATAAACACTCAAGCATGCAATGTCTCTAAGATAAAAAGTAGGGTCAAACAATGATATTATCCTTCCTCAATGAATATCATCCATGCTTGTGGTATTCGTTGCTTTCACATCCAATTACCTGCAAGTGACTCAAAGATTTCATTGTCTCTGTAAGTGGCAACTCCTCAAATTTTCGACAACCTGTAAAGCACAACACTTGAAGTTTTTCAAATCCATCGAGCTCTTGTATTATTATCAAATGATAACAAAGCTCAAATGATAATTTTATGATTGTATTTGGAAATGTTCCAACCATGACCAAATCAGTACAGTTAACAAAACTTAGAGATCAAAGGGTGAAGCAAACACCCTCATGAAATGATACCTCAAATATCCCTGTTGAATTAAGTCGTAACTGTCAGAGCCATGGAAGTCTGCAGTTGTCCAAATGAGTAAAAGACAGTTCGTATATCAACAGAAAACCGGATATCTTCAACTGAGTCAACAATGCAAGCAAGGCTGGAAAATATTTCAATGCCCCACACTCTTTGCGTTGAACGATGGATGTTTGTGCTGAAATAATATCTCATCATCAATCGTTATATTTGGTGTAACGATTTGGTTACCTCTCCACCGCAAATTTCGATAAACCATGTATTTCTTTATAATACATTATTTCTTTGTAATGCTATGCGATATACATTATAAAGAATGTTGCCCTTGCTCCATCCTTCTCACGTTTCACTGTCTTCATTACTGATTATTTCTTTGTAATGCTATGCGATATACATTATAAAGAATGTTGCCCTCGCTCCAGTCACATGTTGATATCTGAAACATTGACTGCTCTCCTAAACAGTCTAGAATAACCCGCTAGACATGTTGTCTTCATATTCATTACTACCAACTCCAATAAAATGCCTTTCACTGATAAGTTTAAAAAAAATAAAAAATTAAAGATGCTGAAATTGTGAGCAGACTGCAGAATCTCGCAATTCAAGAAAAATTGGAGGTTGAATCTGATGCATTGGAAATGATAGAAACTAAATCAGATGGCTCTCTTTGAGATAGAGAGACAATGCTTGACCAGCTTAGCTTGCTGGGAAAAATAATTACGTTATCTATGTTGCATGAACTGATTGGAGTTGTTTATGACAAATTGCTAGATATGTTGGAGCTGACATTATTAGCTGACACATCCAGAACGGTAAAAAGGACTAGGGAGTTGATGGATTCTGGTATAGAACCAATGAGATTAATGCCTCAGCCAGAAACTCTCATCTTGTTGGTAGCTACAAGCTTGTAGATGATCTCGTCCTTTCTTATGCGCTCTTGCAACGTTAACAGAGTATGAATTGTATTTGGAGTAGGGTGTATATATCACATGGAGCATATTCACTATTCGTATATTCTTCCGATGGAACTTTTTATATATTCTTGTATAGTTTTGTTTATGGAACGTTTTTTATTATGATTTTCAGCATTATAAAAGTGCAATGCACTTATTATATGGATGGTATCACTCTACGTATATTCATATAATTGCAATGATTTACAAAGTGTTTTCCCAACAATGCCTATATGCCATATGTAGCAGGAGTAATTTTTGAAGCAGTAGTCATCTTCGAGTAACACTCATTAAAACTGGAGCAGCCCCAACCAGCAATATGAAGTGGCATTCATTCAATGAAATAATGAACAATGTTTATGCATAACTTATAGAGCAGTAATGTTCTTTGCATGTTAGAAAATAATAATGCAATGATGGAAGCTACACTGAGAAAATTTTCTTCATACTACAAGACATTTGTAACCCCCTCGGCATTGATGTCAAAGGGGGAGGTAATTAGAGGAAGGAAGACATTTATCAGAATGAAAGGGGGAGGAAAAATGTGTTGCCATCAATGCCAAAGGGGAATACTGTTGAAAATATTGTCATTGATGGCAAATGAGCAGATCATGATCAACAAAGGTAGAAATTAGCAACAAGGAAAAGAAGATAAAAGTGCAGTGAAATTGGTACATTGAAGAATTTGTAATGATGTGAAAGTGTTGATTAAGCTAAATTGTTGTAATGCAAAGGCAAGACTCCAAGGCAAAATAAAAGGTGTTGTAAAGACTGTGGTGATACATTAATGATAAATGTTGTTATTTTATATTGGCATTAGGATGGTGCATTTAATCATTACATATGGCTGAAATTAATATTGGATGAATTATCTATTTTTATTCTAATATTTAAGATATGAAGAGTTTGGAAACTAATGAGTGTAAGTTAAAGAGTCAAGCCTATTCACTTTATATTCCTTTGTGGAATATGTTATCACTCCACTGAATCTTTGAAGGCTGAGAAGGAGACCATCAAAGGTAACCACAGACTGCTTTGACTTAGTAGCTAGCCCTAATAGGCAAGAGAGGGCTCTCTCCATGAGATCACAGCCAAATTGACTGGATAATGAAGATTTTAGGCTAGGTATAATAGGCTCTAGGATTTCATTGATTTGGATTTGGTGCTGGATGGTAAATGTTAGCATGAATTTTTCGTCGTAAAAAACTCACTTTAGCTACGCATATCAAGTAGCCCTAACATAAGTTATGGCTGCAAAATATCTTAAAATCTGTAATAAGCTGCATACATCTAGATCTATATATGGAAGATTTTAAGCAGATAAAGTAAAGTACAAGCACCAATGGACAAGACAAGAACACATCTGTTTAAAAGAATCTTTTTTATTATATCAAAGAATGGGGCACCTGAGAGGAAAACAAGAAAGGTGTTTTCCAGTTCTCCTCAGTGGGCTGGGTTCTCGGAAGTCCTCAGTGTTTCAGATTAATGGTCTCTCTCTCTAACTATTGTGGAAAACAAAAACATGGAACTCAATAGGAGTTCATAAAACAGAAATGCAAAGTGGTGACCAAAAACAGATCTAATGTACTCTAATGCAATGGAGGTGACTAATGAATGGGGAAAACCCTTCTCTTTATAACAAAATATTGGGGTGTTCTAGAACTCGGTGCATGAATAAAATATTATTAAACATATTCTAGAATCACCCTTTAGGAATATTTTATTATATTTGTTGGAGGGAAAAGGGTTTTTGACTTGGGTCAATTCCTTTTTTTATAAATAACAAATAAATAAATGATTTATTTATTACTAGGAAATGAGGGGAATATAATTAAATAAATAATGGTTTATTTAATTATTTAAAATGATTTAGTCAAATTTAACTAGGAATAGTATTTAAATAATGATTTAAATAACTTATTCTTAGGGAATAATTAAATAAATAATGATTTATTTAATTGATTACCTTGTTTCGGGTTAAATATGACCGAGAAATGTAAACAAGTGTGGTGAAAACAATTTTACTTGGGGTAAAATTGTTCTTACATGGTGTACTTGGGTTTATCTAACAATAATAGGTTAGATGACCAAAAAATGGTGTAACAGATTGCCCCCCAACGTACGAGTGTTAGGAGCAAATCGTATGACCGAAGTATGTTGTAAGAACTCAATCACTAGACAACGAGACGGAGAGGAGAGAGAGGAATGTAATGTGATCTAAAGTGGTGGAGGACTAGACCCTGAGGAGACGAGACTTACAGGTGCAACAAGTCTCAGGTGTATGATGTGGTACCAATGTGAAAGGCGGCGGGGGAGGCATACCTATGCCCGCCGAGATAATAGTACAAAGAATAAAGCGCCCGTAAAACCACGGAACACAATATTGGGACAAGTGTTGGCTAAAACGTGAGCCAGAGAAATACAATAATGACGCCCACATACATGTGATGCCTGGAATAACCATCAGGACTTATACAGTAATAATGTAGTACATGAGATATAAGTATACCCAAATGCCCCCTACACTCGGGGAAGGGCTCATAACATCTGACAGATACAAGCAAATTGAAGAGGTGCTGCAAGCGGCTGAGGCTGATATCATCAAATATGAGGAGATACATCAAGGGCTATAATGAAGAAGTCATCCGGGCATGTAGGGGGCTACTTGCAGAGCCACCCCCTCATGAGGGTTGAGACATCTCACACACACCCGGGAATCACCAATATCTGCTGCTGCATCACGGAACCATCAAGTGTCTAGATCACGATCATGTTGAAAAGACCTCGAACCAAGGTATACTGCCCGCTGGACTTGACTTCTGGAGTAAATGAGTTGATGTCGACAGAAGTAGGTTTGCAATGGGTGAGGAAATAAGGGAACCTCAATTGAGGCCCGAGAGAAAATAGTAGAGCGACGAACAGAATAAGCAGTAATGATGATGCTGGAATGAGGGATAGTTCCAATGGGAACCATAAAGATCATGAGTACAAACGGGTATCTCATGACGGAAATTATCATGAACAGAAATGGCGGTGGAGGCAAAGTGGTGCCCCCCACTGAAATGTGGTGTAAGTGAGAAACTCTGATTTTGAGGAAAGGTGAAGTAAGACTTCGTGGACAACAGGTGTCCTGACGAAGTAGTAACATGTGAAAACAAACATATGCTGGCTATCTACAAGGAAATAAAACATGCATTTCACACGGGAAATGCTAAGGGTAATATTTCTTAAGATAGAGTGCATTGCGAGGATTAGGAAGGGGATGGCCTTCAAATTCCTATAAAAGATATGCCCCCTTCCCAAGATCTTTATTGATGGTGTAAGGATCTAGCCATAGTGAGTCAAACTTCCCACGATCGAGAGTATCGTGAGCCTAGTCGTATACTAGAACAAAGTCACCTTCATGAGAGGTGCGAGGGTAGACTTTACGGTCATACTGAGCTTTGGTACACTTTTTGGCTGCTTCAAGAGTTTGCAATGCAACACGGCGATGTTCAGAGGCGTGCTCCAGCATGATAAGTGGTTGTTCTAGAGGTTGGGTATCAGGGAGAAGTTCAACAGCCAAGTGAAGGGAAGGGATTGCACATTCGATTGTTAAGACTGCCTCCTTGCCAAAGACAAGGTGGAAAGGAGTGAAACCGGTGGCGGTGAGCTTGGTGTCACTATCCCAAAGGGGGGATTTGGAGATAATGAACTGATGCTTTCCTAGAAAACTGATAGGTTGGTCAACAACAATGTCTAAGAGGCTGGGTTGTTGATGTAAAATGAAGGAACAATAAGGGGTATCATCCCGAGAGTGATCTGAAGTTGTATGGGACTCTAGAGGTTCTTCTAGATGTGGAAGTATAATGGTACTAGAGTCGACGTGATGAGATACACTAGGAGAGGTGTGGAGAATTACTTCTCCTGGTCTCACGAATATGGGTGCCCCCTTACCCAAACATTGGGTTGCAATGTAATGGCCACAAGGTGTATGTGGTTTGAATGCATGGTTCCGATGTAAGGGGGAATAGGGAAAATCAGGGGAGATGATTTCTTCCATAATGTCGTCATCGTGATAGGAGATGGGGTGACTGGTGGAAGAAAGACCACTGGACGCAGTGAAGCTACCTGACTCATCATCATGAGAAGAGAGGTTCACATGCACATCGTCACAAGGGGTGATAGAAGAGTAAGCAGATAAAGGATCTACTGATCGTGAGCCCGGGGTGATCGCTGAAGGAAGGTCAAGCGAAACAACAGGGGAGGATTTAGAGGGAATGTTCCTCGAGGGTCTCATGGATGATGATAGGTAGTAAATGGTAGATGAAGGCTCCGTCAACTTGACATCAGGAGGGGGAATGTCAATGGGAGCAGTCATTTTTGGTAGTTCTGCCGAAGCAAAAGGCGCAAATTGGGGAGAGGTGGACTCATTGCGCTTGGCCTCGAATTGGTGGATTGCTGCTAAAGAGGAGCGAAAGTCCTCGAGGTGAGGACAAAGGTGGGTGTAATGGCCATGGAGATCACACAAAGCATAGGGGTGGTTAGTGGGAATAGTCTTGGGGTTCTTGGCCGTGGTCGCGGAAGGAATAGAGGCTTCCGAGACCATGGACTGAGGGAATGCTACATTAACCATGGGCTTGAGATGAGGCAATTCAGGACAGGTATGGGTGGCATGACCGACAACATCACACAAAGCATACGGGATGGTATGCTTTGAAGGTCGAGGAGGGGCAGAGGTGGTCGGGGTAACCTTGTTCTTTGGTGCTCCCTTGCGGGCTTTGTTATTGTTACCCGACACGGTTATGATGAGAGGAGGTGTCAGATGAGGTGCTGGGGCAGCGGTAGATATCATGGGTATCGGTTGAACCGAGGTTAAAGAAAGATATGGTTTGGATTGACTAGGCGGGGTAGTGGCTAGGGGGTTAGGGTACCAGACGGGTATACCCAAGGTCAAGTTGGGTAGGGAGAGGGTGGCCAAGATAGGGATGGGAGAAGCTCCGGGAGGGCGAGCGAGGAAAGGAGTCTGACCAGCAGGGAAATGGCCAAGAGGGATGGGGCCAAGGGGGTTGAAATCGGGTGGAATCGACCCAGG
This sequence comes from Pinus albicaulis, assembly GCA_034641835.2. NCBI lineage: Eukaryota > Viridiplantae > Streptophyta > Pinopsida > Pinales > Pinaceae > Pinus > Pinus albicaulis. The sequence continues at coordinate 308,531 of JAXQQM020059941.1, forward strand.
AGGATAGAGATGGTTGTGAGGATTAGTTGGGGAATGAGATTCTGGAAGAAGAGGGTTAGCTAGCGGGGGCAAGGGGCTAGGAGCCGGTGGGGGTGGGTGGGGTTGAGGTTGCTTACTAGCCAAAGTGGGCTGCGTAAGGTCAGCCCAAGATGATTGCATCATGCAAACGTTTGCCAGGCTAGGATCAGATATGGGAGGAGGGTTTAGAAAGGTTCCAAGCAAGGGGGAGTCTTTATAGACGCCGGGGGAAACACTGGGCCAAGAATCAATGGTTGGCTTGTTAGTGACAGCAGAAATAGTGGACTTAGGGGAAGACTGAGATTTTGGTTCATGATAAGCTAACTGGTCGATGGTGACAATTTTTCTGTTATGGGGGAAAAACATCTTGCGGTGGACTGTGGAGGGGACGACAGACATGGCATAGGTGTAACTACGCCCCAAAATAATGTTGTAGTCAAGAGGGGTGTCGATAACTTCAATGTCGAGACAAACGGTCTTGCCCGCAAGGGTGATAGGACAGTTACGGAAGAGGCCAAGGGGTTGGGAGGCATGGCCATCCCACGCACGAAAGGTGATGGTGGAAGGGACCAGCTCAGGAAATCCGAGTTGTTTCCAAACCGAAGGGGACATCACACAGGTGGATGCCCCCTCGTCAATGATGCACCGGGAAATGTTAGAATTCCGGATTTTGACAGAGATTTGGAAAGCTATGGAAGCAGGAAGAGGAGGAGATGCTGACTGGTGGGCATCGAAAACAATCAATTGCTCATCGGCTAGATCTATAGCGCCCAGGGCTGATAATAGAGATTTTCTTTGGGAGGGGCACAACTGGAGGAGTTCCAGCATTGAAATGGTAACGGGAGATTGGGCCAGCTCATCTACTATGCTAAACGAATGGGTAACTTGGTCCGAAGCAGCATTTCGGTGTACTGATCCCTTAGGAATCTTGGTATGAACCTCGGCTTTGGGTGGAGGGATATGCAAGGGACCATTAGTTGTCGAAAGAGGCTCTGTAGAACCTTAAGAAGGTGACTCGGGGGCAGATGGAGCAGGACGCTGGCGGTACGGATGGGACTGAGTGTGATGGTTAAGGTCGATGGTTATAGGTTGGCCAGAGTTCATCATGAGGATCTGGTAGTCGGAGGGGCTAGATGGAGGAGGTTGAGTGGTTACTGGTCCATGAGGTGGTTGGGTAGCCATGAAGCTTTGCTGTGGGGAAGGATTGGTCGTGCTCTGCTCAGCATACACCTGCCCCTGAGGGGGTGGTGGCTGCTAGTGCAGGGGTTGAAAAGACAAAGGAGGCAGGGGTGCTAGAGCTGGAGGGGTTGGAGTACTATGCTGCGGATGCAGATGAGAATGAGGTTGGGTAACAGTGTGGTAAACAGGGGGTTGGGCAGAAAGAGGAGGCATGTCGGATCTTGGACGCGGGTTACCAAGAGGGGGAGAAGGGTGGGAAGGGGTGCCCCATTCCTCAGAAAAAACATAACTTATGGGAGGTTGAGCAGATGGATGAGAGATAGTTCCAACGATACTGTCGGCGGTAGGAGATGCCCCTGCAGTGGCAGATGGCCTTGTAAGCACTGCAGAACAAACATAGTCCACAGGGGAATTTGAGGCTGAAAATGGCCTTTCCTGAAAAATGTACAACCAAAATAAAACTTCTCCATGAACCAACAGGATTCCAAGGATGATGATGTCAACCATGGGGGATGATTCACCATTTTGGAGTAAAAACGCAAAAATATTAAAAAATAATAAAATAATTAAACTACTTTTTCAACTCGCATTTTAAACTTATCTCCAAAAAATTTTACTCAAATTTCGAGCGGGAGTACTCGTTGGATGCGGAATTTAATTCCTCATCCAAGGAGTACCCATGTTGCATACTTTCGATGAACTCTTCTACACGAAAAATGAGAAATACATAAACAAACATGATTGTAATCACGTTTTTTTATGTATTTTGTATTTTTGTAGGACCTATCGAAAGATAACATAAAAATTTTTGGACAGAGGAATTAAATTCCGCATCCAACGAGTACTCCCGCTCGAAATTTGTGTAAAAAATTTGGGAGATAAGTTGAAAATATGAATTGAAAAAATAGTTTTTTCATTTTTCCCTCTAAAATTTGATGATGTCATCAAATCTTATTTGATTTTTTCCACTATTATTTTATAATTTCCTTAGGAGGCCCATTTTAGACCTCAAAATTCCCCTAATGATAACATGTCTGAGCGTAGATCAGGTCATATTTTAACGCCATTTGGAGGGCGGCTTCTTCGGTTTGAGGAAAATTTGATGCGACATCTTTCCCAATAGGTGGCAAGAGAGATCTAAGGAACCAGTCCATGTAGACACGGTCTTCGAAGGTAGGAGATTGACATAGGCTCTTTCCTCTCTGCCATTCCTGGACATGATCAGATAGGCGGGTCGCAGATGATTGACGGAAAGAAGTTCAAATTTCGATACCAGTGTCATAACAAAGGGGAAGCTGGAAGTAAGATAAAAAAGCCCAGGCAAGAGTTGCAAAGGTGGTATGAGAGGAAGTGGGTTGATCAACATACCACTTAGAAGCGTCGCCTGTAAGCGTGTGTTGGAACAATCTAAGACGGATGGAATCATCAGTAATGGAATGGGAGGAACACCACATGTGAAAATATCGGATATGGTTGGAGGGATCCTCTCCAGCAAGGCCATCGAACTTGGGAATGTCGAAGGGGAGCTTGGTTAGCATAGCAGGCCAACTAACATCGTGGCAGATAGGATCATTGATTAACTGATTGAGATCAGGAAGACTGAGGCCGGCCATGAAGGGGAGCAAGGGAGTAGGAGTGCTTGTGGTGGTTCCGCTAGTAAGAGTCCTAGCATGAGGGCCGAGGTTACCACTAACGTTAGGCCCTGGACCAGACATGGTGAAGGTAATAGGTAGACCCAAAAGTAGGGGGAGGAACCAAAGGATCAGAAGATGAGTCAAAGTGTGGACTCGGGGGAGAACTAACTTGATGACGACAGGAAGGAGGAAGTCGACCATCCGGAAACGGAGGGTGAAGGCTAAGAAGTCTCCGGGATAAAAGTCTTGGAGGCGCAAGGATGACGGGAAGAAGAAAAACCGACAAGGACAGCAAGGTGCAAAAGCAAGACGCGATAAGGGCAGGGAGGTGCAGTGTCAATTAATTTAAAGTCTGTGCCAGGCGGTGTTAACCAGGCTCTTCTTCACTTAGGGTCAGTGTGTCGCGTGCGTTAATTTTAATTGATTAAACCCAGCCGTTTTGAGAGTAAAAGAAAAAAGTGTGTTGCATAACTGAAAATAAATCTGCAGTAAATAAGACTAAAAGAACAGAAAATTAACAACTAAAAATGCAGCAATCGAACCCAAGAAGGTGGGTCTCTCAAAACTAGTCTATAAGAGGGAAAAAACTAGGCAAAACATGCTAAAAAGAGACCAATAGATCTAAGGTCCGGAGGGACTGGGATCTAAAGGGTAAATCTGCTGAAAAATGGTGCAGAGAACAACAAATAGGCAGAGGCAAGGTGGCTATTAAAAAGGAGGAGATAAGCTAAAAATAGAAGAGGCAAGGCGGTGGCCTTAGAAAGGAACCTAAACAAAACGATATGAGGTGATTTGAGAGGGAGAAGTGCCGATCTAAATGGATCTGAAAGAAATAAGGCTGAAACTCTGGAAATTTAGACACTTACAGCAGCTAAAATTTTTCCACAAAAAGTGTAGGGTACTGAAGCCCTAGGGGGGCTAGATTCCCACTTAGTTGAGTAAAACAGAGCAAGAATAGGTCTAAATGGGTGAAGACTGAGGTCAGACAACCCTGACAGAGGTTCAGACAAAACCCAGAAAAATTTCAGAAAAATTCCAAAAAAAGTCCAGGTCGCAGTTTTTGACCTATTTTTTGCTCAGGTCGCACTTTTTGGGCTATTTTCCGCGACCCAGGATGCACTTTTTGGGCCAAAAAGTGCGACCTACACTTCCGGCGCTCTCGACGGAAGATTTCAGAAAAAATGGTCGTCTCAGCTGCGGCTGATGTCGGTCACCTACGCAATAAGGCTAGAAACACACTGAAGTTAAAAATTTGACTGTTTGAGGGTTTTAGAGGTGGAAAGCACCATAAAAATAGGAAAAACAGAAAATGGAAGAGAAACCCTAGGGTCTGAAATAGCTGGATATGCAGGAATATATGAAATGACAGCGGTCGCAAAAGAAAACCCGTGTGGAGTCACCAATTGTTAGCATGAATTTTTCGTTGTAAAAAACTCACTTTAGCTACGCATATCAAGTAGCCCTAACATAAGTTATGGCTGCAAAATATCTTAAAATCTGTAATAAGCTACATACATCTAGATCTATATATGGAAGATATTAAGCAGATAAAGTAAAGTACAAGCACCAATGGACAAGACAAGAACACATCTTTTTAAAAGAATCTTTTTTATTATATCAAAGAATGGGGCACCTGAGAGGAAAACAAGAAAGGTGTTTTCCAGTTCTCCTCAGTGGGCTGGGTTCCTGGAAGTCCTCAATGTTTCAGATTAATGGTCTCTCTCTCTAACTATTGTGGAAAACAAAAACATGGAACTCAATGGGAGTTCATAAAACAGAAATGCAAAGTGGTGACCAAAAGCAGATCTAATGTGATCTAATGCAATGGAGGTGACTAATGAATGGGGAAAACCCTTCTATTTATAACAAAATATTGGGGTGTTCTAGAACTCTGTGCATGAATAAAATATTATTAAACATATTCTAGAATCACCCTTTAGGAATATTTTATTATATTTGTTGGAGGGAAAAGGGTTTTTGACTTGGGTCAATTCCTTTATTTATAAATAACAAATAAATAAATGATTTATTTATTATTTAGGGGAAATGAGGGGAATATAATTAAATAAATAATGGTTTATTTAATTATTTAAAAAATGATTTAGTCAAATTTAACTAGGAATAGTATTTAAATAATGATTTAAATAACTTATTCTTAGGGAATAATTAAATAAATAATGATTTATTTAATTGATTACCTTGTTTTGGGTTAAATATGACCGAGAAATGTAAACAAGTGCGGTGAAAGCAATTTTACTTGGGGTAAAATTGGTCTTACATGGTGTACTTGGGTTTATCTAACAATAATAGGTTAGATGACCAAAAAATGGTGTAACAGTAAATTATGTCTAAGAAAAACTAGGTCATGGCACTGAAAATCAGACTTGCAGAGATGTGACGGGGCAAGGTAGGCACATGCTTTAGCACTTTTAGGTATCTTGGTGAGTGTGAGAGATTTCTAGGGTTTCAAAAAGAGCATGGAAATCATGAATTCTTTTATATCAAAAGAAAGTGAAACACAACTATGATAATTTCTCCAAAACAAAGCATCAAAATAATGAATTATGCTTATCAACTTAGAAATCAATCAAATTAAGATATGGACATGAATATGGAAGGAATAATACATTCAAACATATGAAAACATAAGAGGTAAGACTCCTAAAACACATACCACATGAATCCCACCACAATAGCTGCAACTTTGTCTATTAGTTCCTGCCAAAAATGACTGAATACACTAGTGTTCAAAGATCAATTCTACAACATCCAACCCTTGCATTGACAAAGAAGATGAAAGATATAGATCAGAACAGAATTCTCCCATCCTCAGGGGTCAAATCCATGACTTGTGGAGCCGAACCCATGTCTTTCTCCAACTTAACAAAAAACTAGGGAAGTTATGAATTGTCTCTCCTTTTAGCAAACCAACTAGAGAAATCCTCTCCAAGCATTAATGAGAGGTAAAGACACCTATTTAACTCTATTACCATCCCTTTTAGATTCAATTTTAACCCTTTACCCTTTTACATTTTCCAAAGTGAAACTGTCAAATGAAAATTACATAGGATAATTATAAAATTAATTAGGGAATTTCCAGAAGCGCGACAAATTTCTTATAAGGCCTTTTTGGGTTCCTTCCCATCATCTAAATTTGAAAAGAAGAGTTGTTCTGAGTAGCTGGTCAAGTTTATATGACTCCAGGATGTTCAAGTAGAAAAATTGGCTTCATTAAGCCTGCTAAAATCTCCTTCTCCCAAGTTCCCTCCTAGAAACGCAACGAGTGTCTCAAATTGAGGTAGAGAGGTGATTTTCTACCTATTTTTTGCGAGTTCCTTGAAAACTGAGCCCTAAATCTGAAATCTGACAAAATGGGTTCTCTTAATATTTAAGTAGCTTTCCAGAAACATAAATTTTTTCCTTCTTGGAGGCCTGTAGCAAAAGCACATCAAATTTCGCTGTGTTTCTGAGTAGAGACAAAATTGTCAAAAATTCAAAATTTGTCTGAAAACCCCAAAATTTGCAAAATTTAAAAATTGCTGTGTGAGGTTGCTGTGTGAAGTCCTAATAAAGTGTGTCATTCAACCAAGGAGGTATCAACAAGAAAATGGAGTTTCCCCCTCTCCTTTCGGTTAATTAGGGTTTCTTTGAGCTTTCAACTTATTAACCTTGACATTACAAATCTTATTTCTTGTATGGTAGTGGTCCGCCATGCGCCTCAACATCTTATTGTCCTTGTTGGCTTTGTGAAGGAGCTTCTCTAGGTGTATGTTTACTCTGTCAAGCCAAACTTCCCTATCTTCATTGATTTCCATTGCATTCCTTTCCTCAAAGGTGAGTTCCTCTACAAGAAGTGCCTCCTGTTGTTTTTCTAGCTCCAATGCTCTTTTTAGGCCCCTTGTTTTTTGTCTTTTCTGAGTGGCCTAGGCCTCATCCTCATCAAACTCATAATGTCAAATAATTGTTTTTCCTTTGACATTTTTCCTTGTAGCTACCTTCAACAATTAAATTTCCAAAACTACTTGTTTTTGCTTCAACTGTTTGTTCTTTATCTCAAGGAAGGAGATAACATACTTGGCCCTTGCCAATTTATCTTGTAGCGCTATAATTTTGGCATCTTTCTCTTTGATGACCAGGTTTAGGGTTTCCTGTTCATCTTGGGACTCCAAGTCCACCATCTCAATGTCATGGTGAAGGGCTTCTTTCTCTTGGACAATTGTCTTCTGCTGCTTATGATATCCATGCTTTGCTGATGTAGAAGGCAAGGCCCCTTCCACAATTTGTGGAGAAAACACTTTCCTATTTCCTCTCTGATAAGTTCTGACCTCTTTTTCCTTTTTTCTCTTTTTAAGTGAATGGTGCTTCTCATGTCTTGATACTCCATCTCTGCTTAGCTGCTCCACATCCCTGTCACTTGGAGGTTGTTCCTCCCTATTTCTTGGTGATCCCACATCATGCTCTGTTGAAGACAATTCTTGTTGTTGTAGTGGTTCTACCAAGTTCTCCTGAACTATCCTCTCCAAAAATTACTCCCAAGTGATATGCATCTCTTGCAATTGGTGAAGAATTATGATCTTAATCAGAGTATGGTGGAAAATATTGACTGTATGATCTTTTCCCTTTTCATGTATCTTCTTTTCCATCTTGGTCACACTTTGAAAAGGTAATTACACAAGTTAAGAGATCTCACAGCTGTAAAATGCATTAGTAGTCTTATGTGGTACTGATAAAGTATTGAAAAACTTCCTTCACAGTGAAAAACCTCATAATGGAATTCATCAATGGAGCATATTTATCTAATAAATATCTAAAAGGAAATACATGCAATGGATCATCTTTGTAAGCTGATTTCAAATAGGGTTTGAAGTATTCATCATCAAGATTCATACCCTTGAACCAATATTCTCCATGATTTGGTATTCTGATGGCTGTGGTGATGGATTCTAGTGTGAAAGCGAACTATATCCTTGCTATAGAAACCTTGTCCTTTTTCAAAGAAATGGAAAATAACACTGTGAGTTGTTAATTACATCCCACCTCTTGTATTTTTTGGAAAAATTATACACAATTGACATCTTGAAAATATTTGAATATAAAAGGAGATGAGGTGATTTGATGGCAGTTAGAGGGCTCAAACATCAATATATTTCCTCCTTTATACTTCTTCCTCTCAGAGGGGGAGGTGTCAATGTCCATGGCATCAAGAAAATCCTAGTGAAGAGGAGCAACAACACAGTATTTTTGCTAGGTCTATGAATGAGATGGAAATATAAGTTTGGGATTGCCTAAATTTTTTAGGAAATTTAGGGTGAGAGGAAATGATATTATGAAGTAGGAAGAAGTGACCTTTTTGAATTTGTTGTTGGAAATCTTGTCATTGATGGCAAAGGAGAAGACATGAGCAACACCTGGATTATCATTCAAAGGAGAAAAGAAGCAGAAGGAGTAGAGCTGGAGAGACAGAGTTAGAGTAGGTTTTAGGAACAGAGTTTTTGTAAGCCTACAACAGTTGTAGAAGGGCCATTTCATTTGAAGATCTGCCCAAAGACCAGGAGTTTTGTAAGTGATTTCATTTATATATATATAAAAGAATTTATTTTTGAACCAGATGTATTGATTTAACTCTGCGTGAAGAGTGGTTTGGGATTCAATAAGTAGCATGTGATAAATTCTATAATAGGGATTGATATAATGCTCTACACCTAATGAGAAAGTCGTAGTTCCTGGCTGTAGCTTGTTTGGGCCTTTGAAACACAGACTTTGCATTGAAGACTCCATTTGGGTGTGTATATACCAAGTTCTTATGATCACTGTGTTGTATTCTCACATTTATCAAGTGTATGAAATGACTGAATGTTCCTAAAAAAAATGCATTCTCTCTCTATCTGCTACATGAGTCATCAAGTATTCTTTAATTGAGGCTGATTTAGGCCTGTGAAGTCGAATTCTATTCACCGATAGTGGCTGAGTGTTTACCGTGTTGGGCTGAGTATATTGGTGGGAAAAGAAACATGATACGTACTGATGACCAAATATATATATCTGAGGCTGCGTCGAATATAGAAAGAAGCCAGAATAAATAACAGAGCATTGAGTTGTCCAATGGAGGATTTATAGCTTGCTTAGGCCCTCGTAGCAGATTAGAAGAACCGTAGAATAAGTTGAATGAGGAATGATGACGATCGAATGATGAAAGGGCCAAGTGAGGTCACGGTGACTCGATTCCCATTTTGTAGAAATTGAAGATGGAATGGAGCAGTGGAACTGTGCATAAATAACTCATGAAGAGGCAATGCGAAGGGAAAACTATATGAGTCTTGATGGTGTAGTTTTGGAAAAAGAGATACCGTGAAAAAAGGCGAACGTAGAATGTAGAAGGACCTTGAATTTAATATAAGTCAGTGGAGTGAATAGTAAAATAGTGAAGCGGTTTTGAAGAGAAACCAGCAGTATTCGCATTGCAAATAAATGGTAAATGGTCTCATAGAAAATTATGCGATAGTGGTCAGCGTCCAACACGTGGCATAGGAAGTATTGCAAAACTACCTATTTCGCAAAATATTTTTGGGTTAAAGCTCAGTGATGGAAAAAATTCGATTTGCGTTCGATCATGATGGCGATAGATCCAAGCACATTCGCAATCAAAGTTGCGGAGATGTTAACGCAAAGGGAAGAAGCTCTGTGGACCTGAGGTTATTATTTGAAGTTCGGGGTTTAATATATGTTATGAGGTTCATTTATATGGTAAGTTGTGAACCGAAATCACATGGGTTAATCAAAGTTAAAGTTGGTAAGAGTGCAACGGAATGCAATGACTGTCGGATTATCGTCTATGGAATGCGATAAACTATTAGCCATCCGATGAAATGGATGGATGGGTTGGTCGAATATGCTGTGGGACCAACATTAATGTGTGGTGGTTTATGTTTTAACCAAGATCGAACTTTGAACAAATGAAATAAAATGATAAGTGGGCCCAAGTACATCAGATTATTGCATCGGTCAAGAAATCTTCGCATCAGAGTTATTTCATCGCATCGGTGGATAGAAAGAGTTCGGCAAGTGGGCCCGAAAGGTTAATTACTATGTTAAAAAGGTCTATTATTATATCGCCGAGAGAGGGTTTAAACTTTGCTTAAAGTGTAATTATATAACATTCCCTAAAGTTTTAATACTATCTCCGAAAGGGTTATTTAATAGAGTTTTATCAAAGTGTTGAGCTCCGACCTTAATCCTGAAGTTTTGAACATTGGTTAAAAGGCTTCAATTATTCATTTCCGATAGTTAAACGTGATAATTTCCGAAGGATTTAACAAGATCATTTCATATGGTAAGTCTGAAAAGTAGATTTTGGCTATCGTTGGAACCATGAAGGTTGAAGAAAGCTTCTGAATTGATAAAGCTGCCAGATTTAGAACATAATTTGGGAAATGCATTCTACAAGCATAAAAAGCAGGAGAGTATGCAGAATTGTTACACTATAGCAGCAGAAAAGACAAACATATAGTGAGCCAAGAACTGAAAGGGTTGAATGAGATATATCTTTTGCAACTGTAAATGTAAATGTTTCAATTAATTTTATGTTGTTTGTGATGCAAAGGCAAGTTTCCGTAGGCAAAGAAATACCCAACTGTAATATTGAAATGTATGCATATTGTTATATTTTTCTAAATGTGCTAGACAAGAAAATGAGAAGGTGGAAGGCAAATAGTCATACCTATTCACTTCGAATTCCCTGTGGAATACAAACAGTCATGAGGTGAACTCTATAAATGATATCACATAGATATGCATAAAGAAAGGGAGAGAGTGTGAGAAGTATATGGGAGAGAGCGTATGAAGAAGAAGGAGCAGACAGAGAAGTTGTGAAGATCTAGATATAATATAGGGGCAAATATGAAGGCTGAAAGGACAACAGAGAAAAAAGAAAAATAGAGCTGATATCTAGGTAAATCAGTATATGATTTTATGGTAAAGTGAGGAATTTTGTGCTTCCATATCAAGTTGTAGCTTAATAAATGTCCAGTTGTAGTTGGCGGAGGTAGGAGCCTCCTGTAGGTTGTAGCCTGCAGAAATTAGATGGGAGTTGGAGCTTCCTTGCAAGTTGTAGCTTGCATAATTGAGGTTGTAGCCTCTTGTAGGTAGGAGCCTACAGGAAATTAGTGGTGAGAGGGAGTTGGAGCTTGCCTTTGCATCACAACAATAATAAGATGTGGTTTTCTCCCTTATGGGTTTCCACTTATATCTGTTGTCTATATGCATGATGATTATGTGTTGATACTCTGTATTTATTCTGCTTAATACCTGTTGCTCACTTATTGAGATTGCTGTTCCATTGTATATTAAGTTGATCACAAAATAATGATGTGAATGAGTATAAAAGAAAGTTTAATAAGAACATGACTATATTTAACTGATTCACCCCCCCTCTCAGTTTAACCAAGGGTTCAACAATTGGTATCAGAGCCAAGTTCGTTCTGTATCAATTTAACAATTGGAAGGAGATCCGAGGTCCCCAAGATGGCTAGCCTAGAAGCATGCTCATCAAATAAAGCCCCTGTGTTCAATGGCACAAACTATGCCTTCTGGAAAATAAGAATGAAGACGTACATAATGTCTCTAGGAATAGAAGTTTGGGCTGCTGTGGAGTTGGGATATGCCCCAAAGGATTCTGACACAGAGAAAGAAGCTAAACAAGATTTTATGGCTAATGCCAAAGCCATGAATGCACTCTTAAGTGGACTGTGTGAGGCAGAATTTATCAAAGTAATGCACAACAATACCGCCAAAGAAATAAGGGATACATTAGAAAGCATCCATGAGGGAGACAAAAAGGTGAAGATAGCCAAACTACAAGTCTATAGAGCTCAGTTTGAAAATATAAAAATGAATGATGATGAAGACATTGCCAGCTTCTTCTTAAGAGTTGCAAAAATTGTGAATAACATGAAAGCTCTAGGAGAAACCATAAAAGAATGTGTAATTGTTCAAAAGATTCTAAGATATTTACCATCCAGCTTTAACCCCAAGGTTTCTGCCATAGAAGAAACAACTGATTGGGAAACTTTGACCATGAACCAATTACTTGGAAACTTAATAGCCTATGAGATGAGACTGCCACAGAGGAAGTCAAATGTGAGGGAGGCAGCCTTTAAGACAGAGAAGAACAAAGAAGAAAAAGAAGATACACGCTCCTGCTCTGATGAAGAAGAGGCCAAATTTGTCAGAAGATTGGATAGAGGCTCATGCAATTATAAAGGTAAAATTCCATTTAAATGCTTTAATTGTGGAAGAGTTGGACACTATGCATCTAAGTTTCCTCATAAGAAGACAAAGAATCAGACTCAAGAGACAGAGAAAACCATATCAAAGAACTGGCAGAAAGGGAATAGATACAGGAGAAAATCATTTTATGCTCAGCAAGATAGCAGTGCATCTGAAAACTCAGATGAAAACTCAAATGAAGAAGGAACCTCTGAATTTGTATTGATGGCCAAGGAAGAGCTTGAAGGATTCCTTCTAGAAGATGAGGAAGAAGGTGAAGTTGATCTTGAGGGGGAGCTAAGAAGTGCATTGGAGGAAATAGACAGACTTAAACTAAAGTGTAGAAAACAGAAAGACATTCTCCTCAAATATGTAAGAGAAGAACAAAATTAAGAAGACCTCATTCAGTTGAAAGTAGAGCTTGAAGAAGCCAAGAAGGTAGAAGACACTCTACTTAAGCAAATTTAGGATAAAATTCAGAAGCAAGAGAAATTGGAAGAAGAAGTAGTATGCTTGAGGAAGAAATTACAAAACACCCAAAGGAAATTGTCAATAAACACTCCTCAAACGACAAGCTCTGATAAGTTGAATAAAATATTAGATGCTCAAAGATCTCCTCTGATAAAAATTAGGATAGGTTATGAAGGAGAAACAAGTAAATTCAAAGAAAAAGATAACAGGAATATCATTTTTGTAAAAGTTGTTAATGAAGCAGCTTAGAAGGTTCCTACAGAAGTAGAAGCCTGCAATGAAGTAAAAAAAAACAAGAAGGAACCTCAAATGACAAAGAATGAAATAAATAAATAGTCAACTAAAAAATACTCCTGAATATATAAAATTTGGAAGTTATCAAAGGAGATTCTTCCCCCCAATGAAAAATGTCACTTGTTATGCCTACCACAAACTGGGACATATTGCTGCATATTGTCATAAAAGGAGAATTGATTCCAACCAGCAAAGGATGCAAAAAGTGAAAAGACTACCTCAAGCTAACAAATGGAGAAGACAACCCTTCATTAGGTACGCTAATTGTTTTTATGGGTATTGTTTTTACTATAAGGAGTTTGGCCATAAATCCAAGGAGTGCAGAACGAATGGAAAAAGACTGATGTATGGAAACTCAAGGAGATGTATGAAAAATGGAGAATTCACTCGTGTACATAATTCATTCAGAAACATAATCAAATGCTTTGACTGCCATCAAATCAGGCCCAAGTCTCACAAATGTCCTCTCAGAGAATGTGGTCCATCCTCTCAGGAAAGGTACCAAACAAAAGGATGCATGCAGTGGAAAAAGAAGTTGAATAAGTGTGACCTGGCTCTAATAGCTCAAGATCAGAAAAACCAATGGTATTTGGATAGTGGATGCTCAAAGCATATGACTGGAGATCGAAGCAAGTTTGTAACCTTTAATGAAAAGAAATCTACGAATGTAACATTCGGCAATGATAAAGCAGGGAAAATCAAAGGAAAAGGCTCAGTCAGTCTGGATAATGGAAGAGGAAAGGCCCAAGCTATACTATTTGTGGATGGGTTGAAAGCAAATTTGCTAAGTGTCAGTCAAATGTGTGATAAAGGCTGTGAAGTCATTTTTAGAGCCCAAGATTGTGAAGTAAGATCAAGCACCACCGGAAAGTCCTTGATCAAAGGTGTTCGAACAGAAAGTAATGTCTATATAGTAAAAGAAGAGGATGAACCATGCCACCTAAGCAAATTTGATGAATCATGGTTATGGCATAGAAGATTGGGACACCTAAACTTTGACCACATCATAAGTTTGAGCAAGAAGAATGCAGTCAGAGATATTCTTGTCATAAAGAAGCCTTCAAATACCATATGTAAATCCTGCCAACTAGGCAAGCAGACCCACACATCTTTCAAGACGAAAGAGAAACTATCTACAAGTAGACCTCTTTAGCTTGTTCACATGGACCTGTGTGGACCTTCAAGAACTAAAGCACCAAGTGGAGAATCTTATTTCATGCTGATAATAAATGACTTTACCAGATTGACATGGGTAGCATTTCTCAAATATAAATCTGAAGAACTTGAGAAATTCAAAATATTCAAGGAATTGGCAGAAAATCAAACAGGATCCAAGCTAAAGTGCATCAGATCAGACAGAGGCTCGGTGAATTCACAGACTACGATTTTGTAGACCTATGCAATGAACATGGGATAAAACAACAGTTTACAATTGCTGGTACACCTCAACAGAATGGAGTGGCAGAGAGACAAAACAGGTCAGTACAACAGATTGCCAGAGCAATGATGCAAGAAAGTAACATTCCCCAAACCTTCTGGGCAGAAGCAATACACACAGCTGTTCACATTCTTAACAAAGCTCATTTAAGACCAAACTGTGACAAGACTCCTTACGAATTATGGCATGGTAAACCAGCATCAATCAAGCACTTTAGAGTCTTTGGAAGCAAGTGTTTCATAAAAAATAATGATGAAAAACTGGGGAAGTTTGATGCAAGAGTTGATGAAGGAATATTTTTAGGATATGCATCCAAGAGTAAGGGTTACAGGTGCTACAACAAAACACTGCTCAAAATTGTGGAAAGCATTGATGTAATATTTGATGAAGATCTACCAAACAGAACAAGAAGTACAAGATGCAGCAATCCTCCAGAAGATCATGAAGAAGAGAACCAAGATAATGATGAACTGAGCAAGACAACAGAAGATATTGAATTAAACTCAAAAGGTCCCTCAAGACACACTCAAAAGAATCATCCAGAAGATCAAATCATTGGGGACAAGAGTGTGGGAGTCCAGACAAGAAGACAGCTTGCTGAACAGACAGAAGAAGCATACCTAGCCATGCTATCTCAAATAGAGCCAAAGAAGTTTGAAGAAGCAAGCAAAGACAAAAAATGGGTAAATAATATGAATGAACAACTGGACCAAAGTGAGAAGAACAATACTTGAGAATTAATTCCAAGACCCGCTGGGAAACATGTCATTGGCACAAAATGAATATTCAAGAATAAGATGAATGAATAAGGGCAGGTAATCATAAATAAAGCCAGACTTCTATGCAAGGGATATTCACAAATTGAAGGTCTTGATTATGATGAAACCTTTGCCCCTATAGCTAGAATGGAAGCAATCAGAATGTTTTTGGCCTTTGCATGTTATCATGATTTCAAAATTAAAGAAAGCCTTATATGGTCTAAAACAAGCTCCTTGTGCATGGTATTCAAGGTGGGAAAAATACTTGCAAAAACAAGGTTTTAAGAAAGGAGGAGTAGACAGCAATTTGTACATAAAGGTTAATGAAAATGAACTCCTAATTGTAGTAGTATATGTAGATGACATCATGTTTGGTAGCAACAAAGAGAAGTTAACAAAAGAATTTGGTGAAGAAATGAAATCAGAATTTGAGATGTCTATGATTGGAGAGCTCACCTTCTATTTAGAACTTCAAATTCTACAAAAGAACACTGGAACATTCATCTCACAAGAAAAATACTTAAGAGAGATGTTGAAAAGGCTCCAAATGGAAGACTGCAAACCTATGTCAACTCCCATGATCACTAGATGCAAACTATATGCTAATGATGGATCTACAAATATAGACCAAAGACTATACAGATCCATGATAGGAAGTCTACTATATCTAACTGCCTCTAGACTAGACATTATGTTGGAAGTAGGACTTGTGGCAAGATATCAAGCAACACCAAAACAAAATCTCTTACTAGCAATCAAGAGAATATTCAGATGTCTACAAGGAACTGCACATTATGGGCTATGGTATCCAAAAAGCAAAAGCTTCACTTTGACATCATATACAGATGTAGATTGGGCCAGCTGCATGGATGACAAGAAAAGCACAAGTGGAGGTGCATTTTATTTGGGAAAAATTCTGGTGGCATGGCTAAGAAAGAAGAAAACTTCTATCTCTCTATATACAACAGAAGTGGAATACATAGCAGCAGCAACATGTTGCACACAAATAATGTGGATGAAAGAAACTCTCCAAGACATGAAGGTAAGCATGGATGATCCCATTTCAATCAAATGTGACAATACAAGTGCAATAAGTATATCAAAAAATCCTATATTTCATTCAAAAAAAAAGCACACCCCAATTAAGTACCATTTCCTCAGAGAACAAGTAGCACAGAAAGTAGTGAAGTTGGAATATGTACCAACAATGGAACAAACAACAGACATATTCACAAAACCTCGTGCTAAAGAGCCATTCGCATATCTAAGAGACAAACTAGGGGTAGTGTCTACAAATGTTACTCTCTGACATGAAAATAAAGCATCATTCCAGGGGGAGATCAGAAAAGAAAGCATCATTCCAGGGGGAGAGCAGTCAATAAATTGTCACAAAAGAGCTGGAGCAATGGAGCAGTGCATGGAATTGGTCCTCAAGATCAAAGTATTATGAAAAGATAGAAACCACACTGGGAAAGGTGCAACCCTTTGCCATTGATGTCAAAGGGGGAGGAAAAGCAAGTAAAAGAAGAAAGGGTCTTCTAAAAGGCAAGCAGAGGAAGTCCTGGAGGAAGCATTGGAGTATTTCCATCAATGCGAAAGGGGGAGACTGTTGGAAATCTTGTCATTGATGGCAAAGGAAAACACATGAGCAACACCTGGACTATCATTCAAAGCAGCAAAGAAGCAGAAGGAGTAGAGCTGGAGAGACAGAGTTAGAGTAGGTTGTAGGAACAGAGTTTCTGTAAGCCTACGACAGTTGTAGAAGGGCCATTTGATTTGAAGATATGGCCAAAGACCAGGAGTTTTGTAAGTGATTTCATTTATATATATAACATAATTTATTTCTGAACCAGATGTATTGATTCAACCCTGCGTGAAGAGTGGTTTGGGATTCAATAAGTAGCATGTGATAAATTTTGTAATATGGATTGATATAATGCTCTACACCTAATGAGAAAGTCGCAGTTCCTGGCTGTAGCTTGTTTGGGCTGTTGAAACGGAGACTTTGCATTGAAGACTCCATTTGGGTGTGTGTGTATATACCAAGTTCTTATGATCATTGTGTTGTATTCTCACATTTACCAAGTGTATGAAATGACTGAATGTTCCTAAAAAAAAATGCATTCTCTCTCTATCTGCTACACGAGTCATCAAGTACTCTTTAATTGAGGCTGAGTTAGGCCTGTGAAGTCAAATTATATTCACCGATAGTGGCTAAGTGTTTACCGTGTTGGGCTGAGTACATTGGTGGGAAAAGAAACGTGATACATACTGATGACCAAATATATATATCTGAGGCTACGTCGGATATAGAAAGAAGCCGGAATAAATAACAGAGCATTGAGTTGTCTAATGAAGGATTTATAGCTTGCTCAGGCCCTCGTAGCAGATTAGAAGAACCGTAGAAGAAGTTGAATGAGGAATGATGATGATCGAATGATGAAAGGACCGAGTGAGGTCACGGTGAACCAATTCCCATTTTGCAGAAATTGAAGATGGAATGGAGCAATGGAACTGTGCGTAAATAACTCATGAAGAGGCAATGTGAAGGGAAGATTGTATGAGTCTCGATGTCGTAGTTTTAGAAAAGAGATACCGTGAAAAAAGGTGAATGTAGAATGCAAAAGGACCTTGAATTTAATATAAGTCAGCGGAGTGAACAGTAAAACCCTGAAGTGGTTTTGAAGAGCAACCATCGGTATTCGCATTGCAAATAAATGGTAAATGGTTTCACAGAAAATTATGCGATAGTGGTCAGCGTCCAACACGTGGCATAGGCAGTATTGCAAAACTACCTATTTCGCAAAATATTTTTGGGTTAAAGCTCAGTGATGGAAAAAATGTGATTTTCATTTGATCATGATGGCGATAGATCCAAGCGCATTCACAATAAAAGCTGCGGAGATGTTAATGCAAAGGTAAGAAGCCCTGTGGGCCTGAGGTTATTATTTGAAGTTCGGTGTTTAATATATGTTATGAGGTTTAGTTATATGGTAAGTTGTGAACTGAAATCACATGGGTTAATCAAAGTTAAAGTTGGTAAGAGTGCAACAGAATGCGATGACTATCAGATTATCGTCTATGGAATTTGATAAGCTATCAACCGTCCGATGAAATGGATGGATGGTTTGGTCGAATATGCTATGGGACCAACATTAATGTGTGGTGGTTTATGTTTTAACCAAGATCGAACTTTGAACGAATGAAATAAAATGATAAGTGGGCCCGAGTACATCGGATTATTGCATCGGTCAAGAAATCTTCGCATCAGAGTTATTTCATCGCATCAGCAGATAGAAAGAGTTCGGTGAGTGGACCCGAAAGGTTAATTACTGTGTTAAAAAGGTCTATTATAATATCGCCGAGAGAGGGTTTAAAATTTGCTTAAAGTGTAATTATATAACATTTCCTAAAGTTTTAATACTGTCTCCAAAAGGGTTATTTAACAGAGTTTTATCAAAATGTTGAGCTTCGACCTTAATCCAAAAGTTTTGAACATTGGTTAAAAGGCTTCAATTATTCATTTCTAATAGTTAAACGTGATAAGTTCCGAAAGATTTAACAATATTGTTTCATATGGTAAGTCTGCAAAGTAGATTTTGGCTATGGTTGGAACCATGAAGGTTGAAGAAAGCTTCTGCATTGATAAAGCTACCAGATTTAGAACATAATTTGGGAAATGCATTCTACATGCATAGAAAGCAGGAGAGTATGCAGAATTGTTACACTACAACAACAGAAAAGACAAACATGTTGATCATCGGTTGTCATTGATGTCAACCCAACCAGCACCAGGGGCTGAACCAATATTTCATGGGAATTTTGACCTACCAAATTAATATATTCTGGGTCAATAATGCTTTTGATGGTTGCTACTAGTTGAGATGTTTCTGTTGATATGTGGCATGCCATGTAATTCTTCACGGTTTGAGAGATATTCATGTTTGAAGTTTGTACCCCCAGTTAGTGGGCTAAAACCCCATGGGGTTAGGGAATGGGTCATTGAAAAGTCATAATTAATATTTTTTATGCTTCTAAAATCCCTCCCACGTTCACTTGTTGAAGCCCCTCTCAACTTAAGCATTCATATAAATTGTGATCTTCATTTCCTCCTTATGCAAGGGATTCGGCCATCTGAAATAGGTTATCTTGGAATTTTCGCTCTAAATTTTTTTCTACAAAGGTTAAAAAGTTGAAATGTTTATGAGGTGAAGCTGAAATCCTAAGGAAGCTGCAGTAAACATTTCATATCAAGATGCCCAATATTTTTGGAGATATGATCTGTGTAATTCAGGGTTTTTGCAGGCTCCTGAAATTCATCTCAAAGAAGTGACCTTGGTAGATTCATCATAACTCTCTCTCTGAGTATCGGATTGGAATGCCATAAAAAGTGACAGATAGTGCATAGTCTTTTATTTTAGCTCTATCATTTTTGGAAACAAATGAGGAAAAAATGACACATGGCATGCCGTACAATTGCGCTCTGCTGAAACAGTCCATAATTAGGGCATTGTGAGAGATTGGGTATAACTCTCTCTTCGAGAATCCTAATTGGGTAAGACTTGTGGCATTGGAAAGATGACTTAGAGGAATAATACAGGACCGAAAATTAAATATTGAGGATATGAAATGACAGAGATACACAAGACTCCATATCGAGCTACTAGAAGGCAAGAAAAAGCTAGATCATGTGTTGTCAAGGGTTGCAAAGGACCAGACTTTCTATGGCAGAAAAGCAAAGCAAGGTGCAGCAGAGGGTAGCATGACAAGAGTAGCAACCAAGGTGCATAACAGCAGCAATAAGTTCATCATATGAAGTCTTCAAGTGGGCATCACTGCATACAATCATTGTAAAGGTATCATTGTACTTAGTCATTGTAAATACATTATTGTACAAATTGTACTAGTATCTATCTGCCAAGGGTTGAAGAGGTAGTGTTGGGAGGTCTAGAATCATCATTAGGTGGTTGTGTTAAAGTTGGGGTTATGGTCTAGTATATCTTCTTCTTCTACATCATTCTATATCATTGTAAAGTGGACCATTTTCCCTGGTACGGGAGTCCATTCTTCTTTTATTCTTCTATAGGGTGGTAGGGTGGTGCTAGGGTGAGTTGTAGCTCATTGGGTGTTGGGGCATCCATTCAATTGACTACTGAAGAATCTTGGACATTGGAGCGTCCATCTAGTGGGAGATGGAGAAGAATGTTTTTCTAGATTCTAGGAAGTTGGAGCTTTATTTTCAATTGAAGTTGAATATTAAAGAATTATTAGAAAAGCATTAGGTGGTTTTTGTCCCGTAGTGGGTTTCCACCTTAAAAACTATGTGCATTTGTGTTCCTCTTTTTTTTGCTATAATTGTACAAACACTGATAATAATTGAATATTAACTAATTCTCTAATTGAAAGGAATATTGATCTGTCTCCCCTCTCGCATTTTAAACAATTGGTATCAGAGCTTGGTTTCTTCAATAGAAATTTAACAGCTGGAAGAAGGTCATGGAGCATACCAAGAATGGTGTACCTCTATTCAATGAAAATAATTATGCACTTTGGAAAGGAAGAATGGAGGTGTATCTCTTGGCGCAAGGTTATGAAGTATGGGACACTGTTCAAAATGGATTTACATCAACCGCGGATGAACAAGGTAAGAAGAATTTGGTAAATGATGCAAAAACAAAGAATATTATTATCAGTGGACTTATTGAATCTACTTATCATAAGGTGTTGGGTTGTAAAACCGCCAAAAATGTATGGGACAAGCTTGAGAATATATATGCATGTGACTCAAATGTCAAAGAAGCAAAGCTTCAAATCTATAGAGAAAAATTTGAGCAACTCAGAATGAAAGAAGATTGCAACATTGCTGCATACTTCCAATACGTTGATGAAATAACCAATACTTTGGAAGGATTGGGAGAGCCAGTTGACGAGAAGACTATTATACGGAAGATTCTTAGAATGTTACCAGGGAGATTCAACCCAAAGGTATCGGTCTTAGAATACAGTGCAAATCTGGACAAACTCAGCAAAGAGGAATTACATGGAGTTCTCATAGCATATGAAATGAGACTTGATGAAGAAAAGGGTACTTCAAATCTAGAAACTACGTTCGTTGCATCTAAGCAAACCAATAAGGACAAACAACCTTCAATTGAAATGACATGCACCTGCAAGTGTGAAGAAAAGGGAGATGATGGAGAAGGTCTTTCAGATGAATAATATGCTTACTTTACGAGAAAACTAAAACCTGGTAAGGGAAAATTCAAAGGTAAACTTCCGTTGATATGTTTCGGTTGTGGTGAGGTTGGGAATTTCGTAGAAAAATGTCCAAACAAAAGTGATGGAAACTCAAAAGGAAAGAAAGGCTTTAAGAAATTCAACAAGCAAGGAAAAAATAAAGGATTGAAAAGGAACTTTCTCTCTAAAGAAGATAGCTCCTCATCCGATGAAGAAAGTGACAGCAAAGAAGAAGCCAATGACAAAGTATTCTTTATGGCCGAGCACAATAAACAAGAAGTATCAAACAATGAAGAAGAAGGGTTGACCATAGAAGAATTTTATGAGGAGGCAATCAAGCATATAAAAGAGCTCAATGCTAAGAAGATCCATTCCAACACTCTTGAAGAACAAGTTCAAGGTCCCAAAATTGAGGTTGAAGAACACAAATGTATTGAAGAGTCACTTCAAAAGAAGTTGGAAGAAAGCAACCAAGAAAGGGAATCATTAGAAGCCGAAGTAGTCTCGTTGTGTAAGGATGTGAAGAAGGGAAAAACTGTCCAAAACTATGCCAATAGCTCAAGGGCATTGGAAGAACTCATCAACAATCAACGATCTTACAACGACAGAACTGGCCTCATTTAGAAAGAAGAAGAAGCAGGACCTTCTACAACAAAATACAATGAACCTATGAGATCTGACATACATGAAGACTTCATTGGATAAGATTTTCAAGCACATCCTTGGAAGATGATTCCTCGACGAAGATTTTCATCTAGGTACCAACATATTTTTCATGGCTATTGTTATTCATGTGGAAAATTTGGTCATAAAGCTGTAGAATGTCGCACGTACCCTATGAACCAATACAATTCCAAGATATTCTTCAAATATGAACCTCCCAGGGCTCAACGAAACATCAATAGATTTGAAAATTTAAGAAATAATATGGAATGTTACAAATGTCAGAACTTTGGACACATAGCCAGAGACTGCAGACTTGAAAATCCTCTAGAAGAATCTTCGAAGCCACAGAATGAATGAACATGGAAGAAGAAGAAGACTGATAATTGTGCTCTCGCTCTCAAGGCTCAAAAAAGGAAAGATGTGTGGTATGTTGACAGCGGTTGCTCAACGCATATGACTGGAGATAGAAGGAAATTTGTATCTCTGAAAGAGAAGAAGGATGGAACCATATCCTTTGGAAATGATGGATCTTCAAATGTTATAGGATCAGGTACCATCACTCTCAGAAGCAAATATGTTATAGCTAAGAATGTTCTATTGGTCAAAAACATGAATCACAATCTGCTCAGTGTTGGACAAATGTGTGATCAAGGACACACAATGCTATTCAACTCCACAAAATGTGAAATCAGGAAAGGCAGGTATGGTAAAATTGTGGCTACAGCAAGTCGAGCTCCAAATGACATATATGTTCTGGATGAAGCAACTAAAGCATGTATACTAGCTAAAGAAGATGAAAGTTGGTTATGGCACAAACAAATGGGTCACATAAACTTTGACAATCTTGTCAGGATAAGCAAAAAGGAAGCAGTACGAGAAATGCCGAAAATCTCAAAACCTTTCAACACACTATCTGAGGCATGTCGGCATGGCAAGCAGACAAAAGTCCAATTTAAAACAAAAGAACACTTTTCATCACATCCATTGGAATTGATACATACTGATCTATGTGGTCTTGTGAGAACAAAAGTCTTAGATGGAGAATTATATTTCATGTTGATGATAGATGACTATACCAGGATGACAGCCGTCAGTTTCCTAAAGAAAAAATCTGAAGCATTTGAGTGCTTTAAGATCTACAAGGAGTTGGTTGAAAATGAAACTGATTTGAAAATAAAGTGTTTAAGATCAGATAATGGTGGAGAATTCACTTCCAAATTATTTCAGCAATACTCGGACGAAAATGGAATAAAAAGGGAATTTTCAATAGCACGAACACCTCAGCAAAATGGAGTTGTTGAAAGAAAGAATAGAACTGTACAAGAAATGGGTAGAACAAAGTTGAAGGACTCAAAATTGGATAAAAAATTCTGGGTTCAAGCAATTGATATGACACTCTTCATTATCAACCGAAGTCTTCTTAGAAATAATTGCAACAAGACTCCATATGAATTATGGAAAGGAAAACTAGCTAATGTAAAATATTTCCAAATCTTTGGAAGAAAATGTTATATCAAGAGAGAAGATCAAAATTTGGGTAAGTTTGAATCACGTGTTGATGAAGGTATCTTTGTTGGTTACTCACGCAAAAGAAATGCCTATAAATGCTATAATCTAAGACGAAAACAGATAGTGGAGAGCATAAATGTTATATTTGACGAAGATGGTGTTCTAGCGAGTAATGATGAGGATCTAGAATCTTTGAAACTTGAGACAGAGGCTGAAAAAGACAAGATAAAATTGTAGAACAAGAAGCAACTATCAACGAGGAAGAAATAAACAATGATCATCAAGATATACCAGAACAACAACAAGAAGCTCCTCCAAGGAGAACAAAAGATTGGATTCAAAAGAACCATCCATCAAATCAAATCATTGGTGACATAAATGAAGGTCGATAGCTTCATTCATCACAACAAGCTCACGTTGCCTTTCTAGCAACCTTTGAGCCTAGTAGTTTTGAGGAAGCCAGCCAAAATGAACATTGGGTAGCAGTTATGAATGAAGAATTGGATCAAATTGAGAAGAATAACACCTGGGAATTAGTTCCACGACCAAAAGATAAAAATGTCATTGGGACTAAATGGGTGTTCCGGAACAAATTGAATGAAGATGGGCAGGTTACCAGAAACAAAGCAAGATTGTTTTGCAAAGGCTATGCACAAGTGGAAGGAATTGATTTCGACGAAACATTTGCACCAGTTGCCAGAATGGAAGCCATCCAAATGTTTCTTGCCTATGCATGTTCAAGAAAAATCAAAGTCTACCAAATGGATGTTAAGTCAGCATTTCTGAATGGAGAATTATGAGAAGAAGTTTACATCGAACAACCAGAAGGTTTTTTACTATCACAAAAAGAAGACTATGTCTGCAGGTTAAAGAAGGCTCTATATGGTCTCAAGCAGGCTCCCAGAGCATGGTATGCTCATCTTGATGGATATCTACGTCAACAAGGGTTCAAGAAAGGTACTGTTGATAGCAATCTTTATGTACAAATAGATAAAGATAATTTAACAATCGTTGAGGTATATGTGGATGATATAATATTTGGTAGCAATGATGATCGACTAAGTAAGAAATTTTCTACAAAGATGCAAAGTGAGTTTGAGATATCTTTACTTGGTGAGCTGACATACTTCTTAGGGCTTCAAATATCTCAGCAAGAGAAAGGAATATTTATATGTCAAGCCAAGTACATCAAGGAAATGCTCAAGAAATTCAAAATGGAAGATTGCAAACCCGTCCTTACTCCAATGGTAACAGGTTGCAAATTGAGCATAAACGACTCATCTAAGGATGTGGATCAGAATTTGTACAGATCTATGATTGGTAGTCTTCTATATGTAACAGCCTCTTGTCCAGATGTTATGCAAGCAGTTGGACAAGTAGCAAGATTCCAAGCAGCACCAAAAGAATCACATATTATTGCCGTCAAAAGAATTCTTCGATATCTAAAAGGCACAGAAGAATATGGCTTGTGGTATCCCAAGGGTAACAATCTCATTATTCAAGCCTTTACAGATGCAGATTGGGCAGGAAGCGTTGATGATCGTAACAATACTAGTGGAGCAGCATTCTATCTAGGTGGTTGTCTTGTATCATGGTTGAGTAAAAAGCAAAATTCAATCTCGTTATCTACAGCGGAAGTAGAATACATTGAAGCAGCATCATGTTGTACTCAAGTCCTTTGGATGAAACAAAATTTGCAATATCTTCAAGTACAATTCAATGAGCCTATTCCCATATTTTGTGACAACACTAGTGCCATCAGCATCTCCAAGAAACCTGTCATGCATTCAAAAACAAAACACATTCTAATCAAATATCATTTTGTTAGAGAACAAGTTGCTGAAAAGAATATCAAACTTGAGTAGGTTTGCACAAAAGAACAAATTGTTGATATCTTCACTAAACCTTTACCTCGTGAAGCATTTGAATATCTTCGTCAAAAGCTTGGGATTCTCCCAAGTTTTCATTAGATTTTCCTTTTTCAAGAATATAAAGTAGGAGTGGAAGTGTGTACAGGTCTACAGGACGATTGTGTGTCAGCGGGAGTGGAAGTGTGTACAGGTTCGCAGGATGGTTGTGTTTCAGGGGGACTTACCCTTTGCCATTGATGTCAAAGGGGGAGAGAATGTTGTAGGAATTTGTAGGAAGAGGTGTCATGATCGCAGGGGGAGTACTTTTGTTGCCATCAATGCCAAAGGGGGAGATTTTTGATCATTGGTTGTCATTGATGTCAACCCAAGCAGCACCAGGGGCTAACCCAATATTGCATGGGAATTTTGACCTACCAAATTAATGTATTCTGGGTCAATAATTCTTTTGATGGTTTCTACTTGTCGAGATGTTTCCGCTGATATATGGCACGCCATGTAATTCTTCACGGTTTGAGAGATATTCATGTTTGAAGTTTGTACCCCCAGTTAGTGGGCTAAAACCCCATGGGGTTGGGGCATGGGTCATTGAAAAGTCATAATTAATATTTTTTATGCTCCTAAAATCCCTCCCACGTTCACTTGTTGAAGCCCCTCTCAACTTAGGCATTCATATAAATTGTGATCTTCATTTCCTCCTTATGCAAGGGATTCAACCATCTGAAATAGGTTATCTTGTAATTTTCGCTCTAACTTTTTTTCTACGAAGGGTCAGAAGCTGAAATTTTTATGAGGTGAAGCCAAAATCCTGAGGAAGCTTCAGTAAAAAATTCAGATCATGATGTGCAATATTTTTGGAGATATGATCTGTGTAAGTCAGGGTTTTTGCAGGCTCCTGAAATTCATCTCAAAGAAGTGACCTTGGTAAATTCGTCATAACTCTCTCTCTGAGTATCAGATTGGAATGACATAAAAGTGCACATTCTTTACTTTTCTCTCTATCAATTTTAGAAACAAATGAAGAAATAGTGACACGTGGCACGCAGTACAAGTGCGCTCTGCTGAAATAGTCCATAATTAGGGCATTGTGAGAGATTGGGTATAACTCTCTCTTCAAGAATCCAAATTGGGTCAGACCTGTGGCATTGGAAAGATGACTCAGAGGACTACTACAGGTCCAAAAATCAGATATTGAGGATATGAAATGACAGATATACACTAGACTCAATATATAGCTACTAGAAGGCAAGAAAAAGCTAGATCATGTGTTGTCAAGGGTTGCAAAGGACCAGACTTTCTACGGTAGAAAAGCAAAGCAAGGTGCAACAGAGGGTAGCATGAAAAGAGCAGCAACCAAGGTTCATAACAGCAGCAAAAATTTCATCATATGAAGTCTTCAAGTGGGCAGCATTGCATACAATCATTGTAAAGGTATCATTGTACTTAGTCATTGTAAATACATTATTGTACAAATTGTACTAGTATCTATCTGCCAAGGGTTGAAGAGGCAGTGTTGGGAGGTCTAGGATCATCATTAGGTGGTTGTGTCAAAGTTGGGGTTATGGTCTAGTATATCTTCTTCTTCTACATCATTCTATATCATTGTCAAGTGGACCATTTTCCCTGGTACGGGAGTCCATTCTTCTTTTATTCTTCTATAGGGTGGTAGGGTGGTGATAGGGTGAGTTGTAGCTCATTGGGTGTTGGGGCATCCGTTCAATTGAATACTGAATAATCTCAGGCGTTAGAGTGTCCATCCGGTGGGAGCTAGAGAAGAATGCTTTTCTAGATTCTACGAAATTGGAGCTTTATTTTCAATTGGAGTTGAATATTAAAGAATTATTAGAAAAGCATTAGGTGGTTTTTGTCCCGAAGTGGGTTTCCACCTTAAAAAATGTGTGCATTTGTGTTCCTCTTGTTTACTGCTATCATTGTACAAACACTGATAATAATTGAAGATCAACTAATGCTCTAATTGAAAGGAATATTGATTCACCCCCCCCTCTCAGTATTTCCAACAAAACATACAGTGAGCCAAGAAATGAAAGGGTTGAATGAGATATATTTGTTGCAAATGTAAATGTAAATGTTTTAATTAATTTTATATTGTTTGTGATGCAAAGGCAAGTCTTCGTAGGAAAATAAATACCCCACTGTAATATTGAAATGTATACATATTGTTATATTTTTCTAAATGTGCTAGGCAAGAAAACGAGAAGGTGGAAGGTGAAGAGTCATACCTATTCACTTCAAATTCCCTGTGGAATACAAACAGTCATGAGGTGAACTCTATAAATGATATCACATAGATATGCATAAAGAAAGGGAGAGAGTGTGAGGAGTATATGGGAGAGAGCGTATGAAGAAGAAGGAGCAGACAAAGAAGCTGTGAAGAAAAAGATAATATAGGGGCAGATATGAAGGCTGAAAGGACAACAGAGAAGAAAGAAAAACAGAGCTGATATCCAGGTAAATCAGTATATGATTTTATGGTGCAGTGAGGAAGTTGGTGCTTCCATATCAAGTTGTAGCTTAATAAATGTCCAGTTGTATCTGGCGGAGGTAGGAGCCTCCTGTAGGTTGTAGCCTGTAGAAATTAGATGGGGGTTGGAGCTTCCTTGCAAGTTGTAGCTTGCAGAATTGAGGTTGTAGCCTCCTGTAGGTAGGAGCCTACATAAAATCAGTGGTGAGAGGGAGTTGGAGCTTGCCTTTGCATCACAACAATAATAAGATGTGGTTTTCTCCCTTATGGGTTTCCACTTATATATGTTGTCTATATACATGATGATTATGTGTTGATACTCTGTATTTATTCTGCTTAATACCTGTTGCTCACTTATTGAGATTGTTGTTCCATTGTATATTAAGTTGATTACAAAATAATGATGTGAATGAGTATAAAATAAAGTTTAATAAGAACATGACTGCATTAAACTGATTCACCCCCCCTCTCATTTTAACCAAGGGTTCAACATTTGTGTGAGGGGAAGGGGATGAAAAGGCCAAAACATAGGCCTAGGGTAAAAATAGGGTAGAGATTAGGGCTTGAGTGGAGTTTTTGGGAAAAATAGGAATTGGGCGAGGGGAAGATGTGTAAATGATTCAAATGAAGTGAATGAAGGTGTACAAAGTGAGTTTTAGGGTTTTCAAACTGAAAAAATGACCATGACACTATTTCTCCAAATTGAATTTAAAAACCCTAGCCGAGAGAGTGAATTTTTTTTATGCTTTGAAAACGGATGAAGAAATGGATGATTCTCTTTGCTTACTTGATTGCAACTTGTAGATGATCTTCAAAAACCTGAAAATTCCTTGCTTGCTCCAAATTTTCCTTTAGAAATCCATACCCCACCTCCTCACTCAGATGCGCAGTGAAGTTAGCAGAAGCACAACGAAAATCGCAACGAAGTGTCTAGAAGCGCAACAAAAAGTGCAGTGAAGTGTCTAGAAGCACAACAATGTGTTTGGAAGCACAGCTAGGAGAAATTTTTTCCAATGAGAGCTAAAAACTCCACCTTTCTGCCAATAAGAGCTGAATTTTTGTTGGGAAGAATTCAAGTAATGAATATAAAACTCCTTTCTTTGGTTTTTATATCATCTTCTTCAATTTTAGAGGGGTGGCCCACCAAAATTTCATTTTGACTTTGAATTTTAAACTTTTGGTGGCTTTGGAACATTGATTTTCTTCTTGGAACCTTGAATATGTACTGGTAGAACTTGAGCATTTGCAGCTATTTGGAACTCTGAAGTACTTATTACAAATTAAGAACATAAAATTACATTTTTCTTTGAAATCAAATTTATTGATGAAATTACTTTATTGTCACTCCTTCACTTGTTGGACTTTGTGCATGGAATGATGATTTGATGACCTTGGAACCCTAAAGACCTAATGGAGACTCTGGATTGAATGAAACATTGATAAATATGACTTTAATGGTGATGATAACTTATGAGTGATGGTACACTCAGCTGAGAGGCGAAATAAGGCAGCAACTAGTAAAATTTTGGAAGGAGTAAAATCATACCTAGATCTACATCCAGTGACCAAAGTTTTGCATGATGACCTAATGAAATGATACAAATTTGAAAATGGCACCCCAAAAAGACATGATAAGAGTGCATTTGATCACTGGTGGTAGGATGCAAAAACTAACACTAACAAAATACAAACAACCATCAAATTATCTCTATAAAAGATGTCATTTTGGAGTGCATAATGGAAGTTAGAGAGTTGGAGAATATGTGAGAGATGATTAATATATTTTTCATTTAGTTACCTAGTACATAGGAAGCTAACATGAAGTAGATTTGAAGGGGAGAAGGGGCAGAAGTAAATATGCAGGTATGTAGAATTGATAACCAAGTAAATAAACATATTGTTTTCATTTTGTGTGAGGGGATTGTGGTATCCTTTCAAGTTGTGTCTTGATAAAAGTTTAGTTGAAGCTGGTTGAGGTAGGAGCCTCTTGTGGGTTGTAGCCTACAGAAAATACATGGGAGTTGGAGCTTCCTTTCATGTTGTAGCTTGCAGAAACTTGACGTAGCAGCCTCTTGTAGGTTGGAGCCTATAGAAAATCAGATATAATAAGGAGTACGAGCTTGCCTTTGCATCACAACAATAATAAAATTGTGGTTTTCTCCCTTATGGGTTTCCACTTATATTTGGTGTCCATATGCATTATTATTATGTACTGATGTGATGTATTGGTATTCTTATTACTTGTTGTTCACATATTCAATTTTCTGGTCATTATTTGTTAAGTTGCTCGTGTAATGTGTCAGTTAATAAATTTAAGGAAAATAATTTTAATGTCCATGAATGGATTAAAATAATTCACCCCCTCTTAGTTTACTCAAGATTTCATCACAAAAATCCGCCACTCCATGAATGCGTTAAGGGTCAGCCTCACCACAGTTTCTGTAGTTTCTCCCCCACTCTATCTCGACAATGGTGCCTCGTTCTATATGATGGGGAATAGGTATCTCTTCAATGACTTGGAGGAGAAGGACCTCAAGAAGAACATATAGTTTGGAGATGATGGGAGGTATAGAGCTGCTGAAATTAGTACGGTTACCTTTCAGAGGGATTCTGGCTTCCCTATTAGATTGACATATGTGTTTTTGTACTAGGACTAAAAAAGAATATTGTTTATGTCGCGGTATTGGAAGACCGTGGCTATGATGTGATATTTATCAAAGGAAAGGTTTTCCTTAGAGACATCACCATGGGAAGGGTGAATTAGATAGGTGTGCGAGTCAAGAACCTATATGCTCTTGAAGTACAATATATATTCAAAGCCTTGAGGAGCAAGGAAAAGGTTAGATACTTGGTTGTTGAGAGGGAGCATTAATTACCTCTCAACATGCAGCCTTATAAGAAGCCTCAGAAAGTTGTGGAGCAACCAAAATTGGAGAAGAAGAGAGGAGGCTGAGTGGAGAAATCCACTCAAGAAAATACCTCCAATAGGGGGAAATTTCGAGCCAAGTGAGAATAGGGAGCACATGGAGCCATAACTCTAGGTGAGAGGTGGGGTAATGTGAAGCAATACTCCTAAGAGTGAAGAAATTTTGGTAGGCTCCATTGAGATGTTTTGTCTCATGGATCATTAACTTTCTATGAGGGCCCACAATATACAGTAGCATGATGGATCAATGGTAGTTGATGCAGTCATATGTCAGAGTGACAGATGCAGAGACTAAAAGAAATCAGACACTAGGGAGCACAGTG
Source organism: Pinus albicaulis (assembly GCA_034641835.2). NCBI lineage: Eukaryota > Viridiplantae > Streptophyta > Pinopsida > Pinales > Pinaceae > Pinus > Pinus albicaulis. The sequence goes on from JAXQQM020059941.1 coordinate 339,598, forward strand.
CACAGTTAGAAGCAGTCCAGATGACATAGTGCAGAGTCGAAAATAACACAAAGTTTTTAGAAGATAGTGTAGAATCTAGTAGCAGTCAGAAACTTGAGTGACAAATGCATCATAATGAACACAATTAATTCCAATATTTTTTGGACGCTTTTCAATCACAGATGTTGTAGTTGCAACAAAAATAGAGAGAATTGTTGCATGAGGAACATTACAAAGGTACGAGATCGGGATAGAGTTAAATTGCTTTCTTGTTGAGAGGGAGTGTTGAAATTAGAAACAATAAATCTTGAAAATGGCATTAAGAAATATTTTAATTGAATTTTCCCTTGATTAAATTAGAACAAAATTGTAATTCCACATCACATGATAGCTTGTACGAGTTAACTAAGTTAGGATGAATTATTTGGTTCAATTAATTCAAGTTGAGGGTCAAATTAAAGGCATGTAGAGTATCTCCTACATTATAGGAGCCCTGGTTGAGTTTATTTGGAGTTGTAATTAATTAAATTAGTTTATCTAAGTTAAAATCAATTTAACTAGTTCTAACTGATGAAGGAACTAAAGAGAGGTCAAAGTGTGGAAATTAGATTTAATTAACATGCAGTGATCAAACAAATAACTGATAATTCACTCACAAATAACCCATGCATGTCAGTTTTGAGAAAGACCTAGTTGAGAATGGAGTTTAAGGGCAGTGTACTATTAGCTGAATAATTATTTGAATTATGTAATTGGTGCATGTAGTCAGAGGAATGTCCCTAATGGATTATGTAGTATGTATTATAAATTTCCATAATTAATAGGGGCTAATTACCCAAGGAAACGACACAAGGAAATAGGGATCGTGGAGGGAAGAAATTTGGTTAAGTATTGAACTAGGCTTGTCCAGGAATCAATGGGACATATAGAGAGAGTGCATATGTTTCTCAGGCTTGAGAAAATCATTGTAATCTTATCATATTTTTTGACTAATGCAATATATAGATAGTGAGGGTTTTTAGCTATGGATTTCCCCAATAAATATTTGTGTTGTGTGTGATTGAAATTATTTCTCTTTCTTGTTTTGTTATTTCACGATATTAATTTGTTTCCACGATTGGTAGAGTAGATTCAAGTCGATTGTTTTAGCATTTTACAATTTTCAATTTGAATCTACGTGGATTTTCTACAACTAGTAAGTCCCCATTTGAAACTTGGTTTATATATTAGCCACTTTCAACTTTAAATATTGCGTATGGGAAGTAAGGAAGAGTGAGAGGGGATCTTAAATGGGATGCCTTAAGGGAATAAATAATTGTTGAGAAAATAAGGAAGATCCATCTATAGGTATAGAGACACTACAAAAGTCACAAGAAATATAAAATTCCAAGCATGATTATTACAAAACAAAGAGGTGGTTCAAGGTGGGAGAGAGAGTATGATTGTAATTGAATGAGGAGAGGCCAAAAGATCCTAGTAAGAAAATAAATACTTTATGATATGATCCCCTTGAGATAAAAGAAAAGGTAGGAAATAATTCCTATAGACTCATGTTATCCCCATACATGTGCATTTACTCAGTGGTGAATGTAGAGAACCTAAAAGTCTATGAGCCCTCCATGCGATACTAGGAAGAGGAATAGGTCCTCCCTTTTGTAGAGGATTTGGCACCAAATTCTTAGGCAGAGTTGATAGAAGATACAATTTTTCAGATGATTTACATAACTAAAATACAAGGGCAGCATGACTTTTGGCATAATGGGTTGAAAGGGAAGCTTCTAGGTAAGGTTAAATGGTACACCTAAGAAAACGTAGAGGAAACGTTTCCTCACCTCATTTAGTATAATATTTTGGGGACCAAGAGCCTACCAAAATGGGTATTTGTGATCCATATTATATCATTATATTCTTTTTGATCCATCTTAATTCTTTTATAGTGGTAAAATTAGAGGAACTAGCTCATAGGACCATTTTTATCAATAGGACCCAGATTTGCAAATTGGGGTCTAAAACATTATAAGAGAATTTTGAGTCATCAAATTAAATATGTAGGGGGTAAAACTAAGAATAACATCTATTTTTTCTATTCCAGAAACATACCTTTACAATAGTGCAAGAATCATCTCAATTTGAGTTTGTAAACAAAATTTATGCCACTCGAAAGTTAACCTTCCTATTTTGACCACCATAATTTACAAGGATGCCACATTAGCCCTCATTATTCATGGAAAATTGGATAGACACGTGATCATGATGAAGAAGAATATAGAATATTAAATATTGTAACTATAGTTAAGAGTTGAGGTTATCAAAGTTATCAAAGTTCACCCTTGTTAATTTTAATTGGATTTTATTTTTTATTTTTTATTTATTTTATTTTTGGTTTTTATTTTTATTTTTATTTATTGAATTATTGATTTATTGTTCTTTTTATTTGGTTTTTATTTATTATTTATTATTTATTTTATTTTTGGTTTTTATTTTTATTTATTTATTTATTTATTTATTGTTTTATTGTTATTTTTATTTTAATTTATTATTCTAAAGTTCACCCCTATTAATTTTTAATTTTAATATTAGATTTTATTTTTGTTTATTACTATTTTATAACATTATATTGCATTAAATATTTACTGGGTTTTGACAGGTGACCGTTACATCTCAACAATATTTATATTCAACTATTCTGATCAGCACAAGTAGCAAAGTCCTGATGATGAACTACACTGGGTAGTTCGAAACACGTCCACCCTCCAAATGATATTGTGATTTTTCTGGAAGAGTTGGATAAACACTATGAGGTTATTGGTTTGTGTTATAACCAGGCCACTAGGAGGAATATGAGGAAAATGAGTTCAATTATATTTGAGTGCATTTGTTCCATATACAAGTAAAATACCTAAGAGGGATAGGGAGAAAGAAAACATAGATGGAGTGTGCACCATTGTAGCCCATGAGCCACTAGTCTCAATTATTTATACATGCATACTTTTTCCACCCATAGAAAGAGAGCAAAGTATCCTCACCTTCTATTTGGGTTTTCTCCCAAAAGGATTGTAACATTCCCAATACTAACCCTAGCCCTAACTAAGGTTGGAAAGAGGCAGTTACTATGCTAACCCAATCTCCAATGCCTTGTTATGGAAATAGGGTCCAAATTTTTCAACCTTTTTCAACTTCATCAAATACTAAAATGGATAACATCGTTGCATTTTTATCATCAAGACCTTTCCAATGATATAAAATTTTCCCCAATTTGACCCCCGAATGAAAATATATTCCCAATGAAAACTAGCCTTTTAGGCCTTACCATGTCATCTAACTTGCCACATAGCACCCACGTCGCACCCGACATTATGCCCATATGGCTACTATGCCACTGGGACAACATATATGGAAGGTGCATTACTTGACTTTGGGTCCCATCAATAGGAGGGTTGAGGTCGACATATCCGCAAGAAATCACATTGTGCACTCCATCGAGGCCCGACCTCCTGGCCTCTAACTAGAGGGCCCCACCTGACTAGTCCAACATTTCTCCTTTGGTCCAGGGTGAGTCCCACCCAACTAAGCTATTCATCCTAACTAGTCTAACCCATGACCTAGTCAGCCCCACCAAAAAATTTAAGCCTATTTCACAAGCTTTATACTTAGGAATTTTTCTTCTGGTTTACTTGCGAAATTACCCAGGCTTGAGGTTTGCATGAATTGACCACCTAGCTAAAATTAATGAAATCTAAGGTGAATATTTAAGATCTTTCACCTCTTTTTGGCACACCATGGCCATGGAGGCATGAATAAACACGCTTGGAACCCTTAGCTAGACTTCACCATAATACACATAATTATTACTCTCATAATATGTTGGAACGCGTATAAATTAGGCTATTATCTTTCTTGACAAAAATACACAGGAGATGTGCACCTAAGTGCATTTCACAAAATTGCAGGGACTTAACCAACTTCCCAATCACATCACACACACACACATATATATAATTCATACTCCCTCCTGAACTTACAATTTTTAAACCACATCATTCACATACATGCATTCAATTGATTGAAATATATTGTTTATCTATCCATACTCGATCTATTGCAAACCCATGCATGAAGTCAACATTTCTCCGGCATACAAGAAACTCCACTTCTAACATCGAAAAGGAAACTACAAAAATTAGTGAAAGACACAAAGGTCATTTCCACAAAAGGATTTTACCACCTTTCATGCTCAAGTAAATAGATTCATTTTAGGCCCACAATGACAAAGATTCCATATAAATATTAAATTCAAGAAAACAAACCAACTTCAGACACAATAATAAGCACATGAGTAAACCATTCCCTAGCATTAGCATATCCATGGTTCATTAGAATATTATACTAGTGTAAATCGTCAATGGTATTAATGGAGTATTGAATGATTTATCAAGTGGTATTTACTCAGGGAATTGAAGCACAAAATCGAGACTCATGAATGAATACTAAATCAACCCATTCCTCACACATTATGTAGAAGCCCAGTATTCCTAATTTTATAGAAAATAATTATTTCATACATCTAAAACAATGTTTACACGACACATCATGCATCCATTTAGTAATATATGGCATGCATAGTGCAATACCCACTTACGATGGTACATAGACAATTCAATAATGATAAATCATATAAGATTATTCATGCACACAGAGTTACATGAGAAATTATCTAGTAATGTAAAATTCTAGCAACTGAGATTGGGAATCTAACTCTCCACCCAACCATAGACAAGTTACAACCATAGTTACTTCTAATTGTTGGAATTACGATTTTCGTTAGACCAAAACCCACAGGCATTAGTCTCTGCTACAATCGCCAGTGTTGGGATCCATGAGAGGTGGTTATTCCATGTTGCAAAACACACGGGGATAGTTGAAACCAATGTCCAACAATCTGCCCCCCAATGTGAGTCGGGTGAGTTTTGAACTCGAGACCTATCGCTCTGATACCACTTATTGGAATCACGATTGCCATCAGACCAAAACCCGCAGGCATTAGTCTCCGCTACAATCGCCAGAGTTAGTATCCATGAGAGGCGGTTAGTCCATGTCCAACAATAATTTCCACCCTCATGCCAGATTCTAGTGCTTGTGGTGGAGTGCTTATGGGTGCTTCTCTCCTAGCAAGTGGTTCAAAAATCCACAAGTTTCCAATGGTTCTTCAACGTTCAGGAAATCCACTACCTTCCATAATGTTTTTAACCCAAAAAGCCTCTTTAAGGGTGCCTCGGCTTATTGAATTTCTCCAAATCCTAGTCACTATGTGTTTTTATCATTGCTCTACTAACTCCCTTGCTTTGTGTATGCATGAGAGTAAGCTCTCTCCTCTCCACTCCACAAACGTTTTTGTCTACCTATGTCCCCATACCAACCATCTTCACACATGAGAGCATGAGAGAATTTATTTTCCTCTCCCTATCTATATATGCATGCTTGTGTTGAAATTCTTACCCCCAAACAGACTAGTCGTGGATCCTCATCCCAGCTCCACGCTAATCAACCCTCTAGGATAGTGCAATCGATGATGCAATTATCCTTTCCCTTTCTTATGATGGGAGCTAAAGGAGACCGAGGACTATCATCATTTATTCAATTAAAATTATTGCACAATCAACCCATCAAGCTGAATAAATATAGGAAAATAAGAAAAATAATAATATCACACAATGAAAATTGAAACTGGTTGTAAAGGATTTAAGCTTCATTGGATTAATAAATATTCAATGATAGAAAAATTTATAATACAATGGATAAACCACCCATATTCTCTCTCCTTGACACCTCATAAAATAGGTAAACAAGGATGAGAGAAAATAGGATCTAGGCTCTAGAAAATAGGATCTGGGATATATAAACTCTATAACATACTTGAGATGAAAATATATCCCAATATGTAAAATAAAGAAGGTGATATACTTAGGAATTTATGATTGTAACATGAGAAAGAGGTTAACATTCACCCCCTCAATCATAAGTCCAAGCAATAATACCATAAATATAACATAGACGAGTATCATCTCCAAGTCTTCATGTTGAAACTCCTGAGTTGATCCTCAATGAAGAAATGCCTAAACAATCACCAAAGATGGATGATAAAAACTCCAATATGAAGAGAGAGAACCAAAATAAGTGAATTAGCTACAAGTATGACACACTCCTGAAAATTCTTAACAACTCAATATAATGCATCTAAGTGAAAAAAATGTCCACTGATTTACTGTCAATCAACATCCCATTTGTTCTCCCACTAGAAAATGTCATTGTATTGTTGTCAAAACTTTTAGTCAGACAATCATAATCATCAATTCAATTTCAGTTTCATCATCATTTTATCTCTTTTTTAGCTAAAAGGAGAGACAAAAACCATCTGCATTTGTTTTGAACTCCCCCCTAAGATGTAGGAGAGCTTCACTAATGTATTCCCCCTTTCAGGCTCATGAGAGTAGCATCTTCTTTTCACTGTTGTTTGCAATATTTGTCTTAATTTGAGACTGAATTATTCGATAAAACATATATAATCATTTGAATATTGATAACCACTCCTGAGGATCAATCCGTGCATAGTTAATTTTCAATATAACTGGTTTGTTTTGTTTGCAACATCGCTCTAACGAGTGATTCACAATTTACAATACAATTCGATTTTGATTTGTTTTGACTCTTACAAAAAACTATCGCAATTGCATTGTTCAAAAATTTATGTTGAATTTATGCAAATTTTGTTAATGTAGTTTTTTGTTGATGTAGACGTATGTCGGAATGCTCATGTAGACTGCTTACTTGAATGCTTGAATTTGTTCTTTGCAGCTTCTTAATTATGAGTGCTTGAAAATATGTGCTCTACTTATTTCATCTTGACTTCATTAAATTACTTTAAGTATAATGACAATGATTGAATCACTTTAAACACACATGCACACGGAAACCCCCTTATTCAATTTTAGGCAGGTCCAAAGTTCCCTTCTTTTTCCTTTTTAAAATCTCACTTCTCCACTCAAAAAAATTACTCAAAAAGTGAGTGACTAACGACCTTCTATTAAAAAATTTAAAAAATAAGAATTCACCACTAAAAAAATCTCACTTTTCACTCTAAAATAACATAATATTAACTTCTTATCACTCTATCACTCCAAAGAGTATTTTAATATAATATTCTTTATATATATTTCCCACAAAAAATTGCTAAACCCTTTTATCTCCCCTAAGGCTCATACAATTAAAAATGTAAAAAATACACCTTTTTCAAATCACTTATGTGTCCCTTTTTGTGAACATAAAGTAATGTTTTTGTTATATTAATATAAAAGAGTGATCCACGTTCAAGCTTTAAACCATATAATTCCAAATCTAAACTTCATGGGTTGAAAAAGTCACTTAGGAACTTTTGCGTCTAATTGTATACCTTTTTATAATCTTAGTGGAATGAACATGGGAGAAAAAAAACTCGAATTTATAGATCAATCACTCTTTTCGAGTTGTGGGCTAGCCCATAAAATATATGCCTAAACTATGTATAAATAAAATGTGGGTATTGTGCTTAAAAATGGTTGAAAAGGTAGAGAGAAAACATATTTTAACACACACAAAACATATGATTTGTGGTACTTCTATATTATTCATACAAACTTGATTCGGATTACATGACTTGATTTACAATGAACTCGGTGAAGGGTATTTAAACCTTTTCGACTAGTGACTCGCCTAATATAACTTGACATGCACACACTCTCTAAATTCATCTATCACTTAAACTTGACTTGACTCAACGCTCTCAATGCTCAGTTAGCTGACTCTCTAAATATATATAACTCTTCATGCAGGAGTAATTAGCTTACTTTAACACTCCCCCTTAATTATGACCGTATGACTCAACTTAATTCAAACGAGACTTAACTATGCCTTCTAGGCTTACAATAGAAATTGAATCAATTATCACTCAAACATGTCTACTCGACTATGTCTCAGCTAGGCTTACAATGACTCAAAAATTTTACACTGTTGCACATTATTTTTCTTTTCTTAAAGATTCTATATCCTCGAAATTGCTTCATTCTCTGTTGCACTTTCTTGCTGTAGGATTTCTTCACTTGTTGCTGCTGCAATTTTTCTTTGACTTGTCTTGAATTTGTGCTGAAAAAAAATATGATCTTGTCTTCTGCACCTTCCTCTTCAAATATTTATTTAACCATGGACTGCTGCCACAACATTATTTTTGGAAATAGTGACAGGGGGGGCGGGGGGGTGAATCAGTATTCCTTTCAATTAGAGCATTAGTTAATCTTCAATTATTATCATTGTTTGTACAATGATAGAAACAAACAAAAGGAACACAAACACACATAGTTTTTAAGGTGGAAACCCACTCCGAGACAAAAACCACCTAATGCTTTTCTAATAATTCTTTAATATTCAACTCCAATTGAAAATAAAGCTCCAACTTCCTAGAATTTAGAAAAGCACTCTTCTCCATCTCCCACTGGATGGATGCTCCAATGCCCGAGATTCTTTAGTAGTCAACTGAACAGATGCCCCAACACCCAATGAGCTACAACTCACCCTAGCACCACCCTACCACCCTATAGAAGAATAAAAGATGAATGGACTCTCGTACCAGGGAAAATGGTCCACTTTACAATGATATAGAATGATGTAGAAGAAGAATATATACTAGACCATAATCCAAACTTTGATACAACCACCTAATGATGATCCTAGACCTCACAACACTGCCTCTTCAACTCTTCACAGATAGACACTAGTACAATTTTTACAATAATGTATTTACAATGACTTAGTACAATGATACCTTTATAATGATTTTATGCAATGCTGCCCACTTGAAGACTTCATATGATGAACTTCTCGCTTCTGTTATGCACCTTGGTTGCTACTCTTGTCATGCTACCCTCTGCTACACCTTGTTTTGCTTTGCTGGCCTAGAAAGTTTGGTCCTTTGCAACCCTTGAAAACACATGATCTAGCATTTTCTTGCCTTCTAGGAGCTCAATATTGAATCTGGTGTATCTCTATTATTTCAGATCCCAAATATCTGATTTTTGGTCCTATATTAGTCCTCTGAGTTGTATTTCCAATGCCACAAGTTTGACCCAATTTCAATTCTTCAAGGGAGAGTTATATCCAATCTCTGACAATGCCCTAATTATGGACTGTTTCAACAGAGCAAACTTGTACGGCATGCCACGTATCAATGTTTCTTCATTCGGCTCTAAAATTGATAGAGATAAAACTAAATTATGTGCAATATCTACCACATTTTACAGAATTCCAATCCGATACTCAGAGAGAGAGTTATGATGATTTTCCCAAGGTCACTTCTTTGAGATGAATTTCAGGAGCCTGCAAAAACACTGACTACAGATCATATCTCTAAAAATACTGCGCACCTTGATCTGAAATTTTCACAGCTGCTTCCTCAGGATTTCAGCTTCACCTTATAAAAATTTCAGCTTCTAAAACTTCGTAGAAAAAAGGTTAGAGGGAAAATTCCATGATGACCTATTTCAGATGGCAAAATCCCTTGCATGAGGAGGATATGAGGATCACAATTTATATAAATTCTTAGGTTGAGAGGGGCTTAAAAAATTGAACGTGGGAGGGATTTTAGGAGCTTAAAAAATATTAATTATGACATTTCAATGACCCATGCCACGACCCCATGGGGTTTTAGCCCACTAACTGGGGGCACAAACTTCAAACATGAATATCTCTCAAACCGTGAAGAATTACATGGCGTGCTATATATCAACAGAAATATCTCGACAAGTAGAAACCATCGAAAGCATTATTGATCTAGAATATATTAATTTGGTAGGTCAAAATTCCCATGCAATATTGGGTTAGCCCCTGGTGCTGCTTGGGTTGACATTAATGACAACCGCTGATCAACAATCTCCCCCTTTGGCATTGATGGCAACACAAGTACTCCCCTTGCGATCATAAAACCTCTTCCTACAACATTCTCTCCCCCTTTGACATCAATGGAAAAGGGTAACTCCGCCTAAAACACAACCATCCTGCAGACATGTACACACTTCCACTCCCCCTTTATATTCTGAATAAGGAAAATCTAATGAGAAATTGGGAGAATCCCAAGCTTCTGGTGAATATATTCCAATGCTTCACGAGTACTCTTATGATCATCAACACTTCCTGCCCAATCTCCATCTGTAAAGGAATGAATAATGATATTTTTACCCTTGGGATACCACAAGCCATATTCTGTTTTTCCCTTTAGATATCGAAGAATTCTTTTGATGGCAATAATATGTGATTCTTTTGGTGCTGCTTGGAATCTTGCTACTTGTCCAACTGCTTGCATAACATTTGGCTGGGAGGCTGTTACATATAGGAGAATACCAATCATAGATCTGTAAAACCTTTGATCCACATCCTTAAATGAGTCGTCTATGCTCAATTTGCAACCTGTTACCATTGGAGTAAGGATGGGTTTGCAATCTTCCATTTTAAATTTCTTGATCATTTCCTTGATGTACTTGGCTTGACATATAAATATTCCTTTCTCTTGCTGAGATATTTGAAGCCCTAAGAAGTATGTCAGCTCACCAAGTAAAGACATCTCGAAATCACTTTGCACCTTTACAGCAAACTTCTTACTTAGTCGATCATCATTGCTACCAATTATTGTATCATCCTCTTTAGCTATTAGACATGCTTTAGTTGCTTCATCCATAACATATATGTCGTTTGGAGCTCGACTTGCTGTAGCCACAATTTCACCATACACGCCTTTCCTGATTTCACATTTCGTGGAGTTGAATAGTATTGTGTGTCCTTGATCACACATTTGTCCAACACTGAGCAGATTGTGATTCATGTTTTCAACTAATAGAACATTCTTGGCTAGAGCATCTTTGCTTCCGAGAGTGACAGTACCTGATCCTATAACATTTGAAGATCCATCATTTCCAAAGGACATGGTTCCATCCTTCTTCTCTTTCAGAGATACAAATTTATTTCTATCTCTAGTCATATGCGTTGAGCAACCGCTATCAACATACCACACATCTTTGTTCTTTTGAGCCTTGAAAGCGAGAGCACAATTATCATTCTTCTTCTTCTTCCATGTTCATTCGTTCTGTGGCTTCCAAGATTCTTCTAGGGGGTTTTCAAGTCTGCAATATTTGGCTATGTGTCCAAAGTTTCAACATTTGTAACATTCAATATTATTTCTTAAATGTTCAAATCTATTGATGTTTCGCTGAGCCCCGGGAGGTTCATATTTGACAGATATCCTAGAATTGTATTCGTTCCTAGGGTACGTGCGACATTCTACAGCTTTATGACCAAATTTTCCACATGAATAACAATAGCCATAAAAAATATGTTGGTACCTGGATGGAAATTTTCGTTGAGGAATTGTCTTCCAAGGCTGTTCTTGCGAATCTTGTCCAATGAAGTCTACATGCATGTCAGATCTCATAGGTTCATTGTATTTTGTTGTAGAAGGTCTTGCTTCTTCTTCTTTGTAACCGATGCCAGTTTTGTCGTTGTAAGATCGTTGATTGTTGATGAGTTCTTCCAATGCCCTTGAGCTATTGGCATAGTTTTGGATAGTTTTTCCTTTCTTCACTTCCTCACACAGCGAGACTACTTCGGCTTCTAATTCTTCCCTTTCTTGGTTGCTTTCTTCCAACTTCATTTGAAGTGACTCTTCAATGCATTTGTGTTCTTCAACTTCAATTTTGAGACCTTGAACTTGTTCTTCAAGAGTATTGGAACGGATCTTCTCTGCCTTGAGATCTTTTATAAGCTTGATTGCTTCCTTATAAAATTCTTCTATGGTCAATCCTTCTTCTTCATTTTTTGATACCTCTTGTTTATTGTGCTTGGCCATAAACAATACTCTCTCATTGGCTTCTTCTTCGCTATCATTGTCTTCATCGGATGATGAGCTATCTTCTTTAGAGAGAAAGTTCCTTTTGGATCCTTGCTTGTTGAATTTCTTAAAGCCTTTCTTTCTTTTTGAGTTGCCATTACTTTTGTTTGGACATTTTGCTGCAAAATGCCCAACCTCATTACAGTTGAAACATATCAATGGAATTTTACCTTTGAATTTTCCCTTACCAATTTGTAGTTTTCTCGTGAAGTAAGCATATTCTTCATCTGAAAGACCTTCTTCATCATCTCCCTTTTCTTCACACTTGCAGGTGCATGTCTTTTCAATTGAAGGTTGTTTATCCTTATTGGTTTTCTTAGATGCAATGAACGTAGTTTCTAGATGCGAAGTACCCTCTTCTTCATCAAGTCTCATTTCATATGCTATGAGAACTCCATGTAATTCCTCTTTGCTGAGTTTGTCCATATTTGCACTGTATTCTAAGACCGATACCTTTGGGTTGAATCTCCCTGGTAACGTTCTAAGAATATTCTGTATAATAGTCTTCTCGTCAACTGGCTCTCCCAATCCTTCCAGAGTATTGGTTATTTCATCAACGTATTGAAAGTATGCAGCAATGTTGCAATATTCTTTCATTTTGAGTTGCTCAAATTTTTCTCTATAGATTTGAAGCTTTGCTTCTTTGACATTTGAGTCACCTGCATATATATTCTCAAGCTTGTCCCATACATTTTTGGCAGTTTTACAACCCAACACCTTATGATAAGCAGATTCAATAAGTCCACTAATAATAATATTCTTTTCTTTTGCATCATTTACCAAATTCTTCTTACCTTGTTCATCAGTGGTTGATGTAAATCCATTTTGAACAGTGTCTCATACTTCATAACCTTGCACCAAGAGATAGGCCTCCATTCTTCCTTTCCAGAGTGCATAATTATTTTCATTGAACATAGGTACACCATTCTTGGTATGCTCCATGACCTCCTTCCAGCTGTTAAACTGCTATTGAAGGAACCAATCTCTGATACCAATTGTTGGAAATACTGGGGGGGGGGGGGGGGGTGAATCAGTATTCCTTTAAATTAGAGCATTAGTTAATCTTCAATTATTATCAGTGTTTGTACAATGATAGAAGCAAACAAAAGGAACACAAATGCACACAGTTTTTAAGGTGGAAACCCACTCCGGGACAAAAACCACCTAATGCTTTTCTAATAATTCTTTAATATTCAACTCCAATTGAAAATAAAGCTCCAACTTCCTAGAATCTAGAAAAGCATTCTTCTCTAGCCCCCACTGGATGGATGCTCCAACACCTGATATTCTTCAGTAGTCAACTGAACGGATGCCCCAACACCCACTGGGCTACAACTCACCCTAGCACCACCCTACCACCCTATAGAAGAATAAAAGAAGAGTGGACTCCCGTACAAGGGAAAATGGTTCACTTTACAATGATATAGAATGATGTAGAAGAAGAAGATATACTAGACCATAAACCAAAATTTTACACAACCACCTAATGATGACCCTAGACCTCCCAACACTGCCTCTTCAACTGTTGGCAGATAGACACCAGTACAATGTTTACAATAATGTATTTACAAAGACTTAGTACAATGATACCTTTACAATGATTGTATGCAATGCTGCCCACTTGAAGACTTCATATGATGAACTTCTCGCTTCTGTTATGCACCTTGGTTGCTACTCTTGTCATGCTACCCTTTTCTGCACCTTTTTTTGCTTTGCTTCCCTAGAAATTCTGGTCCTTTACAACCCTTGACAACACATGATCTAGCCTTTTATTGCCTTCTAGGAGCTCGATATTGAATCTAGTGTATCTTTGTTATTTTAGATCCCCAATATCTAATTTTTGGTCCTCTAGTATTCCTCTAAGTCGTCTTTCCAATGCCATAGGTCTGACCCAATTTTGATTCTTCAAGGGAGAGTTATACCCAATCTATGACAATGCCCTAATTATGTACTGTTTCAGTAGAGCAACTTGTACGGCATGCCACGTGTCACTATTTCTTCATTCAGCTCTAAAATTGATAGAGAAAAAACTAAAGTCTGTGCACTATCTATCACATTTTATGAAATTCCAATCTGATACTCAGAGAGAGAGTTATGACGATTTTCCCAAGGTCACTTCTTTGAGATGAATTTCAGGAGCCTGCAAAAACACTGACTTCCACAGATCATATCTCTGAAAATATTACGCACCTTGATCTGAAATTTTCATAGCCACTTCCTCAGGATTTTGGCTTCGCCTCATAAAAATTTCAGCTTCTGAACCTTCGTAGAACAAAAATTAGAGCGAACATTCCACAATGACCTGTTTCAGATTGTAAAATCTCTTGCATGAGGAGGATATGAGGATCACAATTTATATAAATGCTTAGGTTGAGAGGGGCTTCAACAAGTGAATGTGGGAGGGATTTTAGGAGCTTAAAAAATATTAATTATGACATTTCAATGACCCATTCCACAACCCCATGGGGTTTTAGCCCACTAACTAGGGGTACAAACTTCAAACATGAATTTCTCTCAAACCGTGAAGAATTACATGGTGTGCCATATATCAACGGAAAAATATCGACAAGTAGAAACCGTCAAAATCATTATTAACCCAGAATATATTAATTTGGTAGGTCAAAATTCCCATGCAATATTGGGTTAGCCCTTGGTGTTTCTTGGGTTGACATCAATGACAACCGTTGATCAACAATTATATCTTCAACTGATTCTTTGCTCTACTTCTTCCACTTCATATTCTTGACTTTCTTTCTGCCATATTTCTTTATAAAAGAATCTTATCTCTTCACATTCATCATCAGATACTATTGCTTTCTTCCTGTAATCTAAACTCTCAAATCATTATTCACCATTTCATTTAAATCTGCACCAAATTTATTAACAACCTTGTTGTCAACTTCTTCTCCTATGCTATTTTGGGTACCTGCATATTCTAAAACAATGTTAAAAACATCTTTATTATGCTCTTTAGTGAGAGATTCTTCCTCTTCCTCTTCCTTCTCTGCATTCTTTTCCACGATTTTACAAACCTATGATGTTGCAAACATGTTGTCTTCCACTGTTATGTTTTTAATGGATATTCTCATCAAAAACTCTTTAATCACTTTATCCTCTTCTTGGTCATTAGTTGTTGCTAGATCATGTACTGCTTCATGAGTAGTTACAACTGCTTCATATCTTGCTGCTACAAAGACAACTCCAAACTTCAATGCTTCATCAGACATGGCACTTACCATATTACCATAATCAATCATTGTTTCAAAAAATAAACCAAACATATCATCAGCATAATGTTCATCGACCCTCTGGTGGGATATTTGAGCATGTATGTGCTCATTGTCAATTTCATTGACAAATTAAGCTTTACCAAATTCAATAAATTCAATTGGATTCAAAAATACGCATCTCACTTTATAGTGATCATTGACATGTGTTTCATCACAGTGGGATTCACCATCTTCTGTACCATCTACATTACGGTGGAGTGCTTGAGCATTGATATGCTCATGCTCTGTTTCACATACAGAGGCTTCAAATTCTCTCTTTGCAATCTCTGTTACATCTCATTCATCCATATGAATGCTTGCATAATGGGTTTTACCATCATCAACACCATCCATATTATAGTGGAGTGCTTGAGCATTGATATGGTCTTGCTCTGTTTCACATACAGAGGCTTCAATGTTTCTCTTTTCAATCTCTGTTGCATCTTCTTCATCCATATGCTTGCTGGCATAATGGGTTTCACCATCATCTGCACCATCCATATTACAGTGGGGTGCTTGATAATTGATATGCTCTTGCTCTGTTCAGATACACATGCTTCAATATTTCTCTTTGCAATCTTTGTTGCATCTTCTTAATCCATATTCTTTCTTGCATAATGGGTTTCAATTTTATAGTATTCACGACCATATTCCACTTTTGAGTGGGATTCTCCAAGCTCTGTTGTCATCCTATATTATTGCTTATCTACTCTTAGATTTGCATTTGACTTAAAAAAATTGACACATCTTGTTGTTGCATGTCACTCCCCCTTGCACCAAATTCTGCTTCCAGGATCTTCCATGATTCCTTGGAAGTTGTAGATTTTTCTACCTTGCACATAATTGTTTCATCCATTTTTTTTTAATGAAACTCAAAGCTAGGGAATATTTTTCTTCTACTAGACATCTCAGTTCCTTGGCTATAGCCTAAACTTCTTTAAACACAACAACAATGTTTGCCTCTTCTATTTTTATCACTTTTCTTAGTCTTCTTCAGTTGTGATTTGTGACCCATGACTGCTGTCATAGCTACTTGTATGAGGCCATCTTCCATATTGCCCCCAAAAAAAATATGATTTTTAATATGCACCCCTATAAGGCACAATATTTTCCAAAAAAATTGTCATGCTTGACAAAAACACCAAAAATAAATTGTGTACTGATAAACTTTTGCAAAACCCTAAATGATTTTTTCCAAAAATAACTTCCAAAACCATTATGCTTCAAAACCCTTAAATAATTCTCAAAAACTTTTAATACCATGCACCTTTGGTAAAAATAACCCTTTAACTAAAAATCATCTTTATAACTCATGTAAAAACTTTATAAAATAAAATTTATTTAGCACTTTTATCATTTAAAACCCCTTCTCAATTCATGATAAAATCCTTTTTAAATCACTTCAAAAAAAAAATTATAAACCTCCTTTTTAATGCTCACGTGCTTTATGAATAACATTTTAAAGAAGGTTGATACGTATATGGTTTTTAAGGAATAACATAGTCCATTAACCAATTTTCGTTGACCTTTATTTCAGCGCTAATGCATCAGAAGGGTACTATGGTAGCGTGTAATGCTCGCCACCACAAATGGCACCGCGCTAGTGTATTAACATTGTGGAAACCAGATGCCCTTGCGTGTTGCTGAAAGGATGAAATTCTAGCACTCTTAACCCGGTTGTTTGCTGATAACTTCAACATTTTAATGCCCTGTATACCACTGCAGGGAGAGTTATAGCTCGAAGAAAGAGAAAAATATTTATCTTTTCTCACTCATGGATTGTTGCTAATCCGCCATCTCTCTCAACTCTGATATTTGTGACCTTAGATCTCCCTTGGATCTTTCAATTAGCTCTGATACCAATCTGCTAGAAAGGCAAAGAGAAGAAACAAATTTTAACACACACAAAACATATGAGCTACAACTCTTCTATATTGTTCACACAAACTTGACTGGGATTGCATTACTTGACTTATAATGAACCTGGTGAAGGCTATTTAAACCTTTTCGACTAGTGACTCAAATAATATAACTTGAAATGCACACACTCTCTAAATTCATCTATTATTTAAACTCGACTTGACTCAATGCTCTCAATGCTCAGTTAACTTGCTCTCTAAATATAGCAAACTCTTCATGCAAGACTAATTATATTACTTTAACAAAAATACTTGTTGAATAATTTTTGAACAAATAAATATTCTCCAAAATGGCTTCAACCCTTGCTTTAAGTTACCTGGAACAATGTATTATGCATTGATTTTCTCTCAGATGCATCGATCTCTTCTGGAACTCATAGTTCAACTCCTAGATCCAAGGTAGCCTCCAGACTATCACAATGATTGATTGATATGCAATACTATCATATTTTTCGAGTGATAGTTAAACATGAAAACAAATCAATGCAAATATTTTGGGAATGATGGGTTTGGGAATCGATACTCTCCGAGAAAAGGTTGTTAATCAAAAGTGAAAATGAGATGAAGTGGAGACTAGAAAATTCATTGAGAAATGGGAGAAGATGGAGCAACTATTGAGGGGTTGATATTTCTTGCAATCAAGGTAATATATATACGCAACATGATTCAAGGGATTTAGATGGATCTTGTGCCAGGAGTTTGAGGTTGTGTCTTTATTGTGACGAGGTGATAATCGATCTAAAGAAATTGCTATAGACGATTTTTTTTGTTATTGAGGATTAATGGGTGAGGCTTTGAAGGCACTTTAGATTAATGTTGAATAAACTACTATGGATCAACTTTATCATCAAATTTTTGAAGTGATTCAATTGAAGAATCCTCCAGATAATTCTGTGCAACAAACACATTGTGGCTTCATTGCATGATTGAGTTGTGGCAGATACACATTTTCTTGTTGAGCTTAAATTCATCTACAAGGAACTCATTGCTCGATTGAAATCAAATGTCATGTTCCGATACCAATGGAAGAAATATAAGAAAATAAACAAAATAATAATATGAGACAATGAAAATGAAACTTGAAACTGGTGGAAAAGGATTTAAACCTCATTGTATTAATCAATGTTTAATGATACAAATATTTATAATACAATGAATAAACCACCCATATTCTCTCTCATTGACACCTCATAAAAGAGATGAACAAAGATGAGAGAAAATAGGTTCTACGCTCTAAAAAAGAGGTTCTCAGATCTAGAAACTCTAGAACATACTTAGGATAAAACTATATTCCAATATGTAACACAAGTAAGTTGGTACACTATGGAATTTAGTATTGTAGCATGGGAAAGAGGCTAACACAAACTTCTCATCCAACCATAACTATTATTTAAAACAAAAATTCCCTCCATAAATCTCCCTCCTCAAGCAACTAGAATCTATTCGCTTTCTCTTAACCCTTTTATTAATTACAATTGTAATGAAGGAATATTAACTAGGGGATGTCATAGTCCCCTCCCCCTTGGGGGAAACACCGTCCTCGGTGTTTAGTAACCATATACAATAAAAAATGATTTAGACCAAGCATTGTTGATTATGGATCTTTACATACACAACTCGTTTTAGCTTTTGCAACACATTTTATATGAAAAGTGGTTTACCAGACCACTGAGTATGTGTTAATTCATTAATTCAACCATCTCCCAATGGCCCTTTTGTAGTCTTTGGTGCTTCCATTATGGTCAATCCAACTTGTATTCATTCCTTTTCTCTAAAGTGTTGTCTACCTCTAATGTCTAGCACTGCTATCCTTGCACTTCTTGTTCCTTTACTGAATGATTCTCAACTTATTTTTTATGAGCACACCCCCAATATGATCCTGATTCTGATCAACTATATACATGACCCTTTAAAACCAGTTTATTTTCCTGAACTTCCCTTATTTGGTCCCTTGAGCAATTTGATCACCCCCTTTAATGTAGTCATACACCTTCCAAATTCAGGCATCCCCTTATCTGATTCACAGTCCCTCAAGTGATCCATTCCTTAAAAAGGTTTCCTCCCATCAAAAGAATCTCATAACTAATGCAAGTGCCTACCTCAACATATTTATACCAATCATGGAATGCTTCATGGAAATAAATGGAAACTATTGGGTACCAGTGTCCCACAATAGCCCTGTTCCTGAAATATTTTACCAACATATCATTGCATGCTCTAATTCCTTTTGCTGCTACTTCTATTCATCTTGCAACTAGCTTCAAGCACATAGAACGATAAATTCCATGCTTTCATACATCATAGCACATAAATTTCCATTAGACTCATCATAAGGAATTGTAATAAATTCAGATCATACCTCATTGAAATCTTATCCATGAGGTGAACTTGGAATTTTTATTTGGTTTCTATCACAGCAACACCAAGTTAAATCATAAACCGGCCAATCATAAGACATAGCATTAAATTACATACATAATTTATAAATTCTAAAAGTGATTGAAATATTGATATTCATATTGAGTTGCTCTTGCTACTTGCTTTAGACACACTAGATCAGTTTCCCAACCCAGCAAATGCCTAGTGGCTTGTTAGCTCCGCATAATTTGCTAGATTGATTGAGATAAAAATTGACAAGGGTAACAACAAACCAAGCTTTAGAGCTGTAGGATATAGCCCTCCTAGTCTTAGAGAGGGATCTCTCAATATGTTTGTAAGGATATAGGTTGATGCTTTTAAGAGGTTGATTTTAGGCTAGATGTTAAGTGCAAGGTATTTTGATTGTTTTTTGGTTGGGTATGATACTTTTATAGATTTTATAAAGGAAACATGGAATACTGTTAAGTCATTGGGTAATGGAGCCAAACAAGGTCCAGATAAGTTTATCAATGGTGTTAAGAGAATTTGCAGGGAAATTTTACTTGCTTGGTGGATCTTTTAAGGTTATGATGGATTTATGAAATGGACATTAAAGGTTGAGAACAACAAACTAATAAAGGGCTGAAATCGGATCCTTTATATACTTGTAAATTGAGGGAGTTAGAAAAATGATAAGAATAGCAAGAGAATCAAAGAGATAAGAAGAACCTAATCGATTTGATTTCAAACTAAAAATAGATAATTAACCAAGACAAACATTCAGATAAAAACACAGAAAAGGTAAGAAATTTATCCAACTTTCAGAGCTTTTATCATCTAGAGTAGAAAAACATTTAAGATACACAAGTAACTATAACCATAGAAGGAGAGAAAACTCTAACATCCAAAGCTTCAACTATAAGGTTTCCTTAAAACAAATTTAACTAAGTAAAGTCAAAGAGAATGATTTTAAGAAGACTTATTTGACAAACCTAGACAAAGCTGTTTTAAAGAGATGATTCCAAGAATATAATATTTCAGTGGAAACAATATGCAGGGCTAACCATAAATCATAATTAATGCTAACTGATCTAGATTATTCGAGAAATGGACAAGCTAAGAACTTGTTAGAGAGAAAATAAATTATTTCTCTAATGTATCTTAGTAGAAGAAAACATTAAGGTAGTGAAGGAAAAACAGATTTAAGGTGCCATTAGAAAACATTTCTTAATCTAAATTCTTTTTCCTACTGCAACATAGCAAGATGGAAAAAATAATGAAAAATAGAAAACATAAACAAAAAAAAACTTCACCATCAACCAAGCCTATGGATCCTGCAAGCAATCCTTCTCCATGAACAAGCAAATCAGATCAAGCATGAGTTCTAAGACATCAATTTCTCTTCAAGAGCTTCAAAGGACTATGTATTATTCCAGCATCAGTCATCAAAATCCAACATTTACAATGAGTTCCAATGTAGTATTTATACTGCAAATGAGGAGGTGGAACTGTTCTAGGGTTCAAAATGTTATTACTGACAGAGTAAATACGTTCCTAGCCTTGAAAACTATGCAAGGCCTAAGGTAGGAACATGTGTGCAACTACTTCTCTGCTAATAACTCTATCTTAACTGTAGGATAAAAAGTTGACTTTGAGTCTTTATCGTCATCTTTATAATAACTGTCCTGATATTTTAAAATATATTCTTGGGTGTAATAACTGCTGATTTTCTTTATAGATAAAGGGTGGTCCAAAGGTGTCAGTTTGATTTATCAAATGAAATAACTGCTCCCTTTTGATATGTTCGAGGCTTTTTAGGCCTAATTCTTCTTGATTTAATCGTGAAACTGCTCTTTAGGCCCTTTAGCCTTGAGTTATCTTTAATTAATCTACTTTGCTGTCTTTCTCTGTTTCTTCTCTAAACAACTAATTTATCTCCTTATTATCTATCTGTATTCTTGGCTTTTACCCTTAATCTTTGTTTTAAGCCTTTAATCCTTTCGGTCTCCTGTCTTCATTTATTTATCATTTCCTCTGATTGTTCTTCATTTACTGTGTGCAGGGGTTCTTTGATTCCATTTATGGTTATGACTCATCAATCTAAACTTCAGATTAAAACCCTTTATTCCCTTTTTCTTCATATTTATGATCCTTTGGATCGTCATCCAAAAGCTCTTTGTCACTCAATTTGACTGTGGGATGGCCTGCAACTTCAGACTGCCATTAAAAACCTGCAACATAAACAAATTTATTAAATAAAACCTATGCTTTGAGGGATAAAACTGCTTCAAAGGCTTGGAGAATGGTTGTGGATCATTTGCAAAGGCGGAGGATGAGTAGGGGAAAAGGGATTCCATAAGCAGAAACGGGAGAAAACGATGCAATTTTGAATTTGGTACGAAAATGGAGGATGGCATTTTTGCGGGAAACCGGGTAGTTTTCGTGCAAGGAAAGGGTGGTAAAGGGTTTTGCCTTGGGGGAACGTGATACGGTTCTCTAGACGATGCGTGTCCAGGCAAAAATCGCCTATTTTGGGTTGAAAATGCGCGATTAGCTCTTTTGGAGATTTGAGCGCAAAACGGATTCGGGGCCGTTAGATCTTCGAGCCGAAGATCTACGGTCATGGATGAGCGCGAGGGTTGAAAGTTGTGCAACGGAAATATATGGTGGGGCTTGAGTGATGCGAGGTGATTTTTAGTGGAGGAAAAGCATGAGTGGATGCGAGGATCATTGATCAGGAAAGAACAATGACTCAGATTTGACGAGAGACTTGACATATAGGGAGGGAAGAAACAAAGGAAAATTCCATTTTGCAAGGGGCACGAGGGTAGAAAATGGTCGAGAAGACGAATGGTGGGAGGGGTGATGATCTCCGTTGGATCAGCAAGATCTACAGCAGAGATTAGACCAAGGGGAGAACGCAGTGCAGAGCAGTGGGTGGTGGGACCAGCAACATCATTAGCTGGTAGCCGTTGGATCTTAGAGAAGATCGATGGCTGAGATCGACTATGGGGGGACTGGGGGTACGGAAGGATCTTCGCCGGTGGGGCACCTTCACAGTGGTCCTATGCCATTCGATCTGGGAGAGATCGTCGGTGGGGATTATATCACAGACAAGCAAAAAAGAATTAATGGGGCGTAGGAGGAGCGAAGTGCGATGTGTCGACGGCCGTCCAATCTGGAAGTAGATCGACTGTTGAGATTTCATCGGTGGAATGTCTATCGGGGGTGCGACATTGGCGGAGAGTAGAAGGCGGAAGCCCGATGCGATATGAAATGGCCGATGCAATGGAGCGAGGAGGAGCAATGGCTGTTAGATAGAGATCGAGATCAACGGTTAGGATTTGATCGGGAGATCGCATCCGCGGAGAAAAGGAATGCGGGAGTGAAATGCTATGGCCATCGGATCTTGGGGATTGGACGGTCCCGATCTTATCAGAGGATCGGCATATCGGCGGAGTAGGGGTCTGGGAAAGAAGAAATAGGAATTGCGATGTGCCAATGAGCCGATGGGCTGATGGGCCGATGCGCTTGGGCACATAGCACGGTCTTATGGCGGAAAAAAGGGCTAGGGCTTAGCCAAAAGGCGCTTAAAGCCTTATGCTAAAAAAGGAGTGTTTTATATCCAAAATGAATGTTTTTTGAGCCCTTTCAAGGATTCTGATAAGTGTAAAATGGAAGTTTAAACCATTATTAATGGGTTTTAATGGTTTCAAGGAGTAAATGAAAGGGTTTAAAGGGATTTTTCAGAGAAAAAATGATTGATTTGGATAAGTGAGAATGAGTGGGAAAAATGAATGAAACAGGCTTAGGAAACAGTCTCTTTTGGTATCAGCAGGGAAACTTTAGAGGCTTTTATTGAAGATTTTAAGTGGATTGGTAGACTTAGGATGAAGAACATAGTGGGCTTTCAAGAACTCTCGAAGGTTTTCATAAAAATTCGTTTCTTGAAAGCTTAAGAACCTTTTTAGCCATCATGAGATCTAACAAAAATTATAGATGGCTAATAGTGGCTCCACTTGGGGAGGATAGCTATCCTTTTAGGTGTCCAGAACCTCCAGTTTATCAATCTCTAGATTTTCAGAAGACTAGTGCCTTATCCATTGGGAAACAATCCTTTTCTTTCTTAGACTTGATGATATTTCGACAATCTGTAGCATATGACATTCTTCAAAGTAGCATCACTACCTACTTAATCCTACTTGTCCTAGCATTTTTTCTTCTCTTGAGCACATTTGAACTAGAAAACTCCTTTACATATTATTTTTGAAAACAGAAAGATAAAACTATCTAATGCTACCCTTATAACCTCCATGAGTTCAGATTGAACAGTTGAACTCAACAATTCTCTACCTAAGCTACTATCTGTTAAGATTAAGCTCTTTGACAAATCTGCATTCTCTATATTCTAGAACAGAAATTTAAAACATAGTCACATCAGGATTAGACTGTCTGATTTTCTATGGTGTCTGTGGTTGTATGTACAAGCTGCACATAGAATTTATTTGCAAAATATTAAAACAAAACTATGAAGGCTGAAGATCTGAAAATAAAATACATCCTTCCCTTCTTTTTCAGCTCTGATTTTGATCCTTTAGAGCTGTCTTTTTCTTCTTTTCCTGGTTCAAGTTTTCAGCATGTTAGAACTAGTCTTCTTTGTATCTTTGGCTCAGGTTTTGATCTAATTAGAGCCATTTTTTTCCTTTGATTCTTTGGTTCAGATTTTGAGCATGTTTGAACCATTCTTTCTTCTATCCTAATCTATTCTACTGATAAGCCAAGATTGAACAGTTTGGCAAATCTTCTTCACTAACCTATCAGCATGAAATTCAGATTTACTCAATCATGTTTAGGCTGTATGATTGAATAATTTACAAGTAGTGGCATTTGAGCTTGCACACCACATTATTTTGCATAAAAGTAAATCAGAAAGATAAGGCCATGATTTTTCTTTTGTGAGGCATCCTTATCTATCTCTTTGGTTCTATTTTAAGCATTTGGAACTAGTATCTTTTCAATCTCCTAATCTATCTTTCTTTGAATAAGTTAAGTCTTGAAATAATGTTTTATCAATCAAAGTTTCTACTAACTTATCAACATAAATTTAAAGCATGTTCAGCCATGATTAGGCTCGATAACTGAACAATATATCCCTTTGAATCAATAGTGGCATTTAGACTAGCTCACTTTCAGAAATTCTCTCTTTTGGGTATGGGGTTGTAACTTTTCTTCTAACTGCCCTCTTTTCCCTTTTTCTATTGTTTTTGTGTTTTTTTTTTTCAAATTTTAAAAAGCAATGTTATATACAATGAAAAAGTTTTGAAACTAAGATTCTTGGCAGAAATAGTGCTTGAGAAACCTGCCATTGACAAGACCTCCAAATAGATCTTCTCCATTCATTTCTTGCAGGAAGAATGCATTATGACCTCTGATAGAATGAATGATGTAGGGCCCTTTCCATAGATTCTCAAATTTTCCATGTTTTCCCTTTTCTTCCCTTCTAGAATCCCACTTTAGAACTAAATTTCCAATTTGGAAATCATTTTCTTTAGTCCTCTTGTCAAATAACTTCTTGATGCTTTCTTGGATTGTTTGTGTTCTCTTATATACTTCCTCTTTGGACTGCTATAAATGAATAGTCTGGTTGATTCTTCTCTACATATCATTCTCTTCAGTTTGTACTTCTTGAAGAAGTTTCATGACTGGAACTCCTAAGGATGTTGGGAAGACTGTATCCATACCATAAACTAGCTGATAGGGAGACATATTTATTGATTTTTTGGTGGTTAATCTATCAGCCCATAAAGCATGAATAAGCTTACTATACCATGATTTTTTATTCTGCTTCAATAGTTTTTTTATAATATTAACAAGGCTTTTGTTGGAGGATTCAACTAATCCATTCCCTTGGGGATAGTAGGCAATAGAATGACCCAATGTGATATGATATTTATAGCAGAAGTCAACCATTTTTTTAGACTTGAAAGCAGCAGCATTATCTGTGATAATTTTTCTAGGAGAACCAAATCTTGATAGTATGTTAGTTTCAAGGAGCTTGATAATGATAGAGTCAGTAGCATTCCTAGAAGGTATGGCTTCTATCCACTTGGTAAAATAATCAGTGGCAGTGAGGATCCACTTATGTTGGGCTGAAGAAGATGGGTGAATTTCCCCAATGAAGTCCAAAACCCATTGTTGAAAGGGAGCCTCAACACTGATAGGCTGCAAAGGTAGTGGTAAGAGTTTTCTCCTGCCATCAAATATTTGGCACTTGTGGCAGGACATGACTAACTTATAGGTGTCTGGGAAGAGGGTGGGCCAATAGTATCCAGCCCTGAGGATCTTGTTTGCTATGGTCTTTCAGTTAATATGTCCTCCACATTCTCCCTCATGTAGCTCATGCATAATTGTTTCTGCATCGACCTCAAGTAAAAATTTAAGAAATATTCCAACAACATTTTTCCAATACAAAAATCCATCTAATATACAATAATTTAAAGCCTTCTATTTGACAAATCTAGCTTTTTTTTTTGATAAAGAAGGAGGAGCATTCAGATAAAGCAACACATATATGATGTCAGCATACCAAGGAGAGTTCATGAATGTTTCTTCAATGAATGGTGCTGTGCATTCTTCTATCTCTTCCAAAATATCAACCATGTTCATATCTAAAGCTTGGAAGTTTGACTCAACCATGAGTTTTGCTAATCCCTGCCCTTTGATGAGTTTGGTGGGCCTAATCTCTAAGTCATATTCTAAAATGGTAGCAATACACTTGCCTCTTTTACCATCAGGGTCCTGATTAAGTATATCTTTGACCACCGTGTTTGGGACAAAGGCTATGATATGTGAATGAAAAATATAAACTCTAAAATCCTTCAAAGCTTTGATTAAGGTAAAGGCTTGTTTCTCCATAATGTTATACTTTAAAGGGGCATCCCTTAAGGCTTTGATGAAGAAAGCTATGGGCTGCTCTTGCCCCATGATGTTATTTTGCAACAATACTGCTGCCACAATATGTTCAGAGGCAAAAGAGAAAATGTAAAAGTCCTTGGTGAAGTCAGGGCTGATTAAGACTGGTGTTTGTGTGAGTGCTTGTTTTACCAGTTCAAAAGATTGTTTTTCTTCCATATTCCACTTCACTCCTACTTCATTTTTCAACATATTTGTGATATTTCTTAGGAGCTCAGCAAGGTTAGGGATGAATCTTCTTAGGAAATTAATCTTTCCAATGAAAGATTGTAGCTCTTTAATGTTCCTAGGATGGCTGATTTGTAAGATGCCTTCTATTCTTTTGGGATCTATCTTGATTCCTTCCTAAGAGATGATGTGACCTAAGAGTTTTCCTTCCTGAAGGCCAAACAAAGTTTTCTTAGGATTTAGGGATAGGCCATACTTTCTACATTTTTCAAAGACTTTTCTCAAGTGGACTAAGTGCTCCTTATCAATCTTAGAGTAGACAGTGATGTCATCAAGGTACATGACTATGAAGTAACCTATGTCTTCTGAAAAAGCTATGTCCATTTCCCTTTGGAAAGTAGCCCTTGCATTCATTAAACCAAATGGAATTTTAACATACATGAATGTACCCCAAGGTGTAATGAAAACAGTTTTAAGTTGGTCACTTGGAAAGACTAGAACTTGGTTATAACCTGAGAAGCCATCTAGTAATGAGATTATTTGTGAACCAAGTACCTTTTGGAGTATGTGATCCATCTTAGGAAAGGGGTAATTTTCTTTCAAGGAGGCTTTGTTCAAATTTCTGAAGTCAATACAAAGCCTAATTTCCCCGGTATTATTCCTAACTGACACAAGGTTGGACACCCATTTTGAGTATCGGACAGGGACTATGATCCTGGCATCGTACATATTTTTTATTTCTTTCTCAACTGAGGGTAAGAAGAGGGGGTTTATTCTTCTCAAATTTTGTTTAAATGGTTTTTTATTTTCTTTGAGAGGAATTTTATGTTGGATGATTTTGGTGTTATAGGATTTCAAGTCTTCATACCCCCAAGCAAACACATCTTTAAATTCTCTAAAAAGCTCAATGTACTTCTACTTTGTGTGAGATGGGAGAGTTTTGGACAACTTGATTATTTTGGGCTCTTTCATCCCTCCAATGTTACACTCTTCTATATTTGTTTTATAGGGTTCCATCTTGGGTTTTTTAGCTACATCATTAAAATCACACAACTCTTCTAGTGGTGTAAGGCCTCTTGGCAAGGTGTCATCTTTGTACTGCAAAGTTTCAAGTTCTCTTTGATCCGATTTATCAAATACTTCTGCAACACAAGGGTTTTGTAGGTGGTTTATATCATCAACAAAGGGCAGCTCTGTTTTGGGAGTTTATTTTTCAGCAGATTTATTTCTTTCAAATCTCAAAAAAAAATTTGTGCTTGCAAAGTCATTTCTAGATTGCAGAAAATAATCTATTTGGTCATCATTGTCAAACACTTTCCAATGGTTTAATTTTTCCGGTATAGTAGGCC
Source organism: Pinus albicaulis (assembly GCA_034641835.2). NCBI lineage: Eukaryota > Viridiplantae > Streptophyta > Pinopsida > Pinales > Pinaceae > Pinus > Pinus albicaulis. The sequence goes on from JAXQQM020059941.1 coordinate 367,574, forward strand.
TATTTTTTATTTTGATAAGGCATTGATTATTTTCATAAGGTAAAGAGAAATTGCTAGCAGCAAAGGCAAGCTCATTGGCAAGGCAGTTTTGGACCTTAGGGATGAAAGTGAGCTCATATTTCTCAAAGGTTTTGAGAAGGTCTAGGGCAGCATTTCTATATTCCCATAACCTAGGGTTCTTGGCTGAATATTCTCCCTTAATTTGATTGATGATTAGTTCAGAATATCCTTGGATCAAGATTTTCTTGGCTTTGAGATTTTTAAGTAAGTATAGACCAATAAGGAGAGCCTCATACTCTGCAACATTATTGGTGCATTGAAAATATAACCTATAGGAATGGCATTCATTTGTGTTGTGGATCCAAACACCAGCCCCTGATCCGGCCTTACCATAAGAACCATCAAAGCTCATATGCCAAAGGGTGTCAATTTCAGTTTTGTCAATGTTCTGTACTTCGGGGCTGCTAGAGTTTTGGGAGTCATTTTCTTGATTAGAGAGCTGGTTTGATTGTTCTGGGGAACTTAGTTCTCTCTCATTATCATTCACTTATTCACTTATGTCATTTTAATTGTACAGGATGAAGGATTCAAGGTCTGAGTGAATGGAATAAATTGGTGTGTTATTTGGCCTATCTCTGTTACTCACCATGTATTTCATGTGGTATTCTCGGTACAATCTTCTTGTTTGATTGAATACTGGGATGGTGTCATAGGTCATGTCCATTTGAAGGCTGCCCTAGAGTTTGGCCCCCCATGATCTAGATAAAAGCATGCCATACTTTGGGGGAATGTCAGCCACAACTATATCCATGACTAGACTCTTAGCAGGGATTTGTGTCAGATTGACACACAGATCCTTGATTAGGCCCAGACACTTAACTCTACTGGAATCAAAGAAATACAAGTATTTTTAGGGCTTTGTGATTTCTAGGCCCCATCTCTCCATCACAACCTTTGGAATGAGATTGTCTGAGGCACCGGAGTCTAGCATAGCATTATGTAGAATTTTGTCATGTATGTTTAGACTTAAATAGAAAGGAGGGACTACTCCTTCTTGATACCTTCCCTCTACTTCAGGACGAAACAACAGTTCTATTTTATCATAAGTTAAGTTTAAGGTATCAGTATCCTTGCCTATGTTTAACAATTTGAAAAACTGGGATCTATATACCTCTTGGGTTACCAAATTAGTGAGGGGTATAGTGATCTTGATTTTGGAAATCTCCCCCTCAAAACTGAAAGGTGCAGGTGTCTTTATTTCATTTACATTAGTTTTATCAGCCATGAAATTTTCTATATTTTTAATTCGCTGATTCTAATTTGATGGTTTGGATAGTAAGGTTTTTTTAGGGCCACTATTTGAAGTACTAGGGCAGCTTGAATCATTACTAGGTTGGCTAGTCTTTTGCTTGTTTAGTTCAATTTTCTTAGCCATAGTATTTGTGTTTTCTGCTGTCTTTTCAGGGATAGGTTTAGAGGTTTTTCTAACAGCAGTGTTTGGCTGATCTATTTTAAGAACATCTGGACTCTTCTTGCTCCTAAGGTTATACTTCCTATGGAATTCCATTATGGAATTCTGAAATCCTAATCTATAGTCTTCGGAATCTTCATATGATTTCTGATTTGGTTTTGAAGAAAACATCCTTTGTTCTTCTTAAGTAAGGAATGTGTTATCCTCATCATCCGAACCTATGACATTTACATGCTTCTTCCAACTTCTCAAGCTCTCTTTCTTCTTCATCTACATAGTTGTCTTGGAAAGGGGGTTTTATTTGTGGGTCACTCTCTCTTTGTCTGATTTGAGGAGGATCTCTTTTAAAATTCTGGTTTCTATTTCTGTTTTGAAGATTGGCTTGATTTTCCCTAGGAGGTGTTCTCTCATACAAACTGAATTTTTCCATCATCCTCTCCATTGTATTAACTATGGAGTCAAGTTTGGTTTCAGAAGAGGAGGGCGCAGGTGTTGTGTCATCTCTATAAGTCACCCTTTTTTATGATCTCACCCTAACCCTTTTCTCAATCAAATTGGCCTCTACACTTACAGCCCCCTTTTGCATGTCTTCTAGAGTTTGGTAATCTCTCTCCCTTAGTTGATAGGCCATATCAGCATCAAAGCCTTCGGGATATTTTACTAAGTCCAAGCCTTGGTAAGGTTTCATGTGAGGTGGGAGAGCGTTGTAAACACTATTAAACCTAGTGGAGTAGTCATGAACACTTTCTCCCGGATTTCTCTTAAGATTGTTATACCCAGACAAAATTTGAAGGGGATTCTTCTTGAATTCCCATTCATTCACAAAGGTTTGGTATAGAGTAGGGAAATCAGGAATACTATTGGGAGGTAAGTCTTTAAACCATTTCTTGGGTTCTCCCCCTAGGCTCTGAGCAAAAATTCTCATTTTTATGGTTTCTTCTTCTATCTCCATATAGTCAAAAGCATCATTAATTATATCTACACGTTTTTGAGCAGTAATGGATTCAGTCCCTAAGAAGTGAGGGATTTTGGACTGATAGTCATTTGGCAAAGGTAATAATGGTTGTTGTAGAGACAGTGGAGCATAACAGGCTGCAATGATGGGAGGGAAAGGAAACAAAGGCTGATTTACAAGGGGAGGATTTGTGAGAGGTGGAGGAGGATGGAGTGAGGTGGTTTGCACACTAGTGGTATGGATGGGTGTAGTTGAGGTACTTGGACCAGAATACTGATTCTGAGTAGATTTGAGATAAAAAGGGTTGAAGTGATGTAGAAGCTAAAAATCAGGTAGAGTGGAAGGAGAAGCTTCTCTACTGGGGCTTTGCTGCAATTCTATGGGCTCAAAGTCAACTTGGTCAACCCTACTTTGTGACTTGGTCTTGAATAGGTTCTTGGTATGGTGCAAATCAAACTGAGGATATTATGAAACTGTAAGGTCTTCCAGTGCAGAACTTTCTCTAAGGATGGTCCTAACAGTGGGTGAGTTTCCAACTTTAGGATTTTTCCACAAAATATTTTATGGGTTATCAACTACGGTAGGAGGATTTGGGTCCGGGTGTGATCTGGTATAGATCCTTCGTGAAGCCAAATCTCTTTATTCACACAAGGTATAAATAGGCCTTGAAAACTATTTTGGATTGATTTGACATAATCCCAGAACAACCTATGGGACTAGTGGGATGAGGAAGGCCTATTGGAGGCTAGTGGAGTCACCAGGTGGATGTTTTTTGAAATTTTGAAGATATGTATACAATGGTCCACCACAAAATTCTTGATAAAAAATCAATCTAGGGAGTACTTTTGGGTTTTTAGTTTCTTTATGCAACCTTAAGGTTAATGAGTATCCCCTAACTAAGTCATTATCTTGCTAGGATGATGAAGTAATTAGTTTCTACTCTGGCTATGGGTTGGTTTTTAAGTAAAATTAGGGATTTATATGAGTCTATAAGAGTTTGTTAGGCTACTATGAACTTTTTCCCATTGTGATCGCCACTATGTTAGCTCCCTGTAATTTTTTAGATTGATTAAGATACAAATTGACAAGGGTAACATCAAACCAAGCTTTAGAGCTCTAAGATCTAGCCCTCCTAGTCTCAGAGAGGGATCTCTCAATATGTTTGTAAGGATATAGCTTGATGCTTTTAAGAGGTTGATTTTAGGTTAGATGTTAAGTGCAAGGTATTTTGATTTTTTTTTGGTTGGGTATGATACTTTGATAGATTTTAGATAGGAAACATGGAATACTATTAAGTCATTGGGTAATGGAGTCAAACAAGGTCCAGATAATTTTATCAATGGTGTTAAGAGAATTTGCAGGGCAATTTTACTTGGTTGGTGGATCTTTTAAGGTTATGATGGATTTATGAAATGGACATTAAAGGTTGAGAACAACAAACTAATAAAGGGTTGAAACTGAATCCTTTATATACTTGTAAACTGAGGGAGTTATAAAATTGATAAGAACAACAAGAGAATCAAAGGCATAAGTAGAACCTAATCCATTTGATTTCGGACTAAAAACAGATAATTAACCAAGACAAACATTCAGATAAAAACATAGAAAAGGTAAGAAATTTATCCAACTTTCAGAGCTTTTATCATCTAGAGCAGAAAAACATTTAAGATACACAAGTAACTATAACCATAGAAGGAGAGAAAACTCTAACATCCAAAGCTACAACTATAAGGTTTCCTTAAAACAAATTTAACTAAGTAAAGGCAAACAACATGATTTTAAGCAGACTTCTTTGACAAACCTAGACAAAGCTGCTCTAAAGAGATGATTCCAAGAACAGAATACTTCAGTGGCAACAATATGCAGGGCTAACCATAAATCATAATTGATGCTAACTGATCTATATTATTCAAGAAATGGACAATCTAAGAACTTGTTAGAGAGAAAATAAATGATTTCTCTAATGTATCTTAGTAGAAGAAAACATTAAGGCAGTGAAGGACAAACAGATTTAAGGTGCCATTAGAAAACATTTCTTAATATAAATTCTTTGTCCTACTGCAACATAGCAATATGGAAAACATAATTAAAACTAGAAAATATAAACAAAAGAAAAATTCACCATCAACCAAGCCTCTGGATCCTGCAAGAAATCCTTCTCCATCAAAAAGCAAATCAAATCAAGCATGAGTTCCAAGACATCAATTTCTCTTCAAGAGCTTCAAAGGACTATGTATTATTCCAGCATCAGTCATCAAAATCCAACATTTACAATGAGTTCCAATGTTGCATTTACATTGCAAATGAGGAGGTGGAACTGTTCTAGGGTTCAAAATTTTATTAATGACAGAGTAAATACGTTCCTAGCATTGAAAACCATGCAAGGCCTAAGGTAGGAACATGTGTGCAACTACTTCTCTGCTAATAACTCTGTCTTAACTGTAGGAGAAAAAGTTGACTTTGAGGCTTTATCCTCATCTTTATAACATGTGTGCAACTACTTCTCTGCTAATAACTCTGTCTTAACTGTAGGAGAAAAAGTTGACATTGAGGCTTTATCCTCATCTTTATAATAACTGTCCTGACAGTTTAAAATATATTCTTTGGTGTAATAACTGTTGATTTTATTTACAGATAAAGGGTGGTCCAAAGGTGTCAGTTTGATTTATCAAATGAAATAACTGCTCCCTTTTGATATGTTCGAGGCTTTTTAGGCCTAAGTCTTCTTGATTTAATCGTGAAACTTCTCTTTAGGCCCTTTAGCCTTGAGTTATATTTAATTAATCTACTTCACTGTCTTTCTCTATTTCTGCTCTAAAGAAATGCTTAATCTCCTTATTCTTTATCCGTATTCTTGGTTTTTGCCCTTAATCTTTGTTTTAAGCCTTTAATCCTTTTGGTCTCCTGTCTTCATTTCTTTATCATTTCCTCTAACTATTCTTTGTTTACTGTGTGTAGGGGTTCTTTGATTCCATTTATGGTTATGACTCATCAATATATCCTTTAGATTAAATCCATTTATTCCCTTTTTCTTCATATTTCTGATCCTTTGGATCGTCATCCAAAAGCTCTTTGTCACTTAATTTGACTGTGGGATGGCCTGCAACTTCAGACCGCCATTAAAAACCTGCAACATAAAAAAATTTATTAAATAAAACCTACGCTTTGAGGGATAAAAATGCTTCATAGGCTTGGGGAATGGTTGTGGAGGGTTTGCAGAGGCAGAGGATGAGTAGGGGAAAAGGGATTCCATAAACAGAAATGGGAGAAAACGACGCAATTTTGAATTTGGTACGGAAATGGAGGATGGCGGTTTTGCAGGAAACTGGGTGGTTTTCACACAAGGAAAGGGTGGCAAATGGTTTTGCCTCAGGGGAACATGATACAGTTCTCTAGACGACGCGTGTCCAGGCGAAAACTGCCTATTTCGCATTGAAAATGCGCGATTAGTTCTTTTGGAGATTTGTACGCGAAACGGATTCAGGGCTGTTAGATCTTCGGGTCGAAGATTTACGGTCGTGGATGAGTGCGAGGGTTGAAAGTTGTGCGGTGGAAAAATATGGTGGGGCTGGAGTGACGTGGGGTGATGTTTAGTGGAGGAAAAGCATGAGGGGATGCAAGGATCATTGATCAGAAAATATCAACAGCTCAAATTTGATGAGAGACTTGACATATAGGGAGGGAAGAAACAAAGGAAAATTCCTTTTTGCAAGGGGCGCAGGGGTAGAAAATGGTCGAGAAGATGAATGGTGGCAGGGGTGATGATCGCCATTGGATCGACAAGATGTACGGCAGAGATTAAACCAAGGGTAGAACGTAGCGCAGAGCAATGGGTGGTGGGACCAGCAATGTCATTAGCTAGTAGCCGTCAGATCTTAGAGAAGATCGATGACCGAGATCGATCACGGGGGGACTGGGGGTACTGAAGGATCTTCGTCGTCGGGGCACCTTCGCAGTGATCCTGCACCATCTAATCTGGGAGAGATCGATGGTGGGGATTATATCGCAGACACACAAAAAAGAATGAATGGGGTGTGGAAGGAGCGAAGTGTGATGTGCCAATGGCCGTCTGATCTGGAAGCAGATCGACGGTTGAGATTTCATCGGCAGAATGTCTATCGGGGGTGCGACATCAGCGGAGAGTGGAAGGCAGAAGCCCAATGCCATATGCGATGGCTGATGCGATGGAGTGATGAGGAGCGATGGCTGTTAGATCGAGATCAATATCAATGGCTAGGATTTGATCGGGAGATCACATTGACGGAGAAAAGGAATGCGGGAGTGAAATGCGATGGCTGTCGGATCTTGGGGATTGGACAGTCCCGATCTTATTAGAGGATCGACATATCGGTGGAGTAGTGGTCTGGGAAAGAAGAAATAGGAATTGTGATGTGCTGATGGGCCGATGGGCCGATGGGCTGATGCGCTTGGGCACAGAGCGCGGTCTTATGGCGGAAAAAGGGGCTAGGGCTTAGCCGAAAGGCGCTTAAAGCCTTATGCTAAAAAAGGAGTGTTTTAAAGCCAAAATAAAGGTTTTTTGAACCTTTTCAAGGATTCTGATAAGTGTAAAAAGGAAGTTTAAACCATTGTAAATGGGTTTTAATGGTTTCAAAGGGTAAATGAAAGGGTTTAAAGGGATTTTTCAGAGAAAAAATGATTGATTTGGATAAGTGAGAATGAGTGGGAAAAAAGAATTAAACAGGCTTAGGAAACAGTCTCTTTTGGTATCATCAGGGCAAATTTAGAGGCTTTTATTGAAGATTTTCAGTGGATTGGTAGACTTAGGATAAAGAACATAATGGGCTTTCAAGAACTCACAAAGTTTTTCATAAAAATTTGTTTCTTGAAAGCTTAAGAACCTTTTTAGCCATCATGAGATATAACAAAAATTATAGATGGTTAACATGGCCTTCTATTTTCTCGTACACATATTAGTTTAGTTTCCAAACCCAGAAAGCACCCAATTTCTTGCCTTATCTTCACCATGTACACACACTAGATTGATTTCCAAACCCTACAAGCACCCAATTCCTTATCTTCTCTTCTCTTTGATTTCAAATTTACTAAGTGGTTCAATGGCCCCAAGGCAAGAAATTTGTAACAAATAAATATAAATAATCCCAATCACTACCCGTGAATGTGGGAACTACCAATCCTAGTAGTCTTCTCCCTAGGGGTTCTTTGATTAAATTGATGGTTATGACTCATTAATCTAACCTTTAGATTAAAACCCTTTATTCCATTTTTCTTCGTATTTCTGATCCTTTGGATCGTCATCCAAAAGCTCTTTGTCACTCAATTTGACTGTGGGATGGCATGCAAATTCAGACCGCCATTAAAAACCTACAACATAAACAAATTTATTAAATAAAACCTGCGCTTTGAGGGATAAAACTGCTTTAGAGGCTCAGGAAATGGTTGTGGAGTGTTTGCAGAGGCGGAGGATGAGTAGGGGAAAAGGGATTCCATAAGCGGAAACATGAGAAAATGACACAATTTTGAATTTGGTACGGAAATGGAGGATGGCGGTTTTGTGGGAAACTGGGTGGTTTTCATGCAAGGAAAGGGTGGTAAATGGTTTTGCCCCAGGGGAACACGATACGGTTCTCTGGACGACGCATGTCCAGGCGAAAACCACCTATTTTGCATTGAAAATGTGGGATTAGTTCTTTTGGAGATTTGAGCGCGAAATGGATTTGGGGCCATTAGATCTTCGTGCCGAAGATCTATGGTCATGGATGAGCGCGAGGGTTGAAAGTTGTGTGGTGGAAATATATGGTAGGGCCGGAGTGACGTGGGGTGATGTTTAGTGGAGGAAAAGCATGAGGGGATGCGAGGATCATTGATCGGGAAAGATCAACGGCTCAGATTTGACGAGAGACTTGACATATAGGGAGGGAAGAAACAAAGGAAAATGCCTTTTTGCAAGGGGCGCGGGGGTAGAAAATGGTCGAGAAGATGAAAGGTGGGAGGGGTGATGATCATCGTTGGATCGGCAAGATCTACGATGGAGATTAAACCAAGGGGAGAATGCAGTGTGGAGTAGTGAGTAGTGGGACCAGCAATGTCATTAGTTGGTAGCCGTCAGATCTTGGAGAAGATCGAAGGCTGAGATCGACCGTGGGGAGACCGGGGCTACGGAATGATTTTCGCTAGTGGGGCACCTCCGCAGTGATCCTGTGCCATCCGATTTGGGAGAGATCGATGGTTGGGATTATATTGTAGACACATAAAAAAGAATGAATGGGGAGTAGGAGGAGCGAAGTGCGATGTGCTGACGGCCATCCGATCTCGAAGCAGATTGAAAGTTGAGATTTCATTGGTGGAATGTCTATCGGGGTTGCGACATCAGCAGAGAGTGGAAGGTGGAAGCCTGATGCGATATGCGATGGCTGATGCGATGGAGCGAGAAGGAGCGATGGCCGTTAGATCAAGATCAAGATCAATGGCTAGGATTTGATCCAGAGATTGCATCGGCGGAGAAAAGGAATGTGGGAGTGAAATGTGATGGCCGTCGGATCCTGGGGATTGGACGGTCCTAATCTTATCAAAGGATCGACATATCGGCAGAGTAGGGGTCTGGGAAAGAAGAAATAGGATTTGTGATGTGCCGATGAGCTGATGGGCCGATGCGCTTAGGCACAGAGCACAGTCTTATGGCAGAAAAAGGGGCTAGGTCTTAGCCGAAAGGTGCTTAAAGCCTTATGCTAAAAAAGGAGTGTTTTAAAGCCAAAATTAAGGTTTTTTGAGCCTTTTCAAGGATTCCAATAAGTGTAAAAAGGAAGTTTAAACCATTATAAAGGGGTTTTAATGGTTTCAAGGGGTAAATGAAAGGGTTTAAAGGGATTTTTTAGAGAAAAAATGATTGATTTGGATAAGTGAGAATGAGTGGGAAAAATGAATGAAACAGGCTTAGGAAACAGTCTCTTTTGGTACCAGCAGGGCAACTTTAGAGGCTTTGCTTGAAGATTTTCAGTGGATTGGTAGACTTATGGTAAAGAACACAGTGAGCTTTCAAGAAATCACGAAGTTTTTCATAAAAATTCGTTTCTTGAAAGCTTAAGAACCTTTTTATCCATCATGAGATATAAAAAAATTTATAGATGGCTAACATAGTCTTCTATTTTCTCGTACACATAATAGTTTAGTTTCCAAACCCAGAAAGCACCCAATTTCTTGTCTTATCTTCACCATGTACACACACTAGATTAATTTCCAAACCCTACAAGCACCCAATTCCTTCTCTTCTCTTCTTTTGATTTCAAATTTACTAAGTGGTTCAACAGCCCCAAGGCAAGAAATTTGTAACAAATAAATATAAATAACCCAATCACTACCCGTGAATGTGGGAACTACCAATCCTAGTAGTCTTCTATTAGTAGGAATACAGGTGTGTTCCACACCTTCACGGGCCTAGGCAACCTCCATTCTGAGTATTTTACCTATCCTAGTCAACAAAGTCCTGGAAAGTCCTATACATGTCTGTCCTAAATGCATACACAACACAACGGTGTATATAGTCCCATACCTTCCTATACCAAAACATTACACAACACATGCATGCATACACAGTGCACAATACAACACATATACATATGCACATGATGTAACACAATGAATACACATTGTATAACACAACACGTACACAATATACATTGTATAGTACAATATATACACAACAATGTTGAAAATCCAGAGACCACGCCGTCTCTATCCATAGACCCCAGGTGTAATATTCCCAATTAGCCATGAGCTAGTTGGAATATTAAATTTTGTTTTGCTGCTTTGTTTTATGAATAAGAGGACAATGGAGGTCCATAATTCTCCTTAATAATGAATAAATCAATGCCAATATGAAAAAGGATATATCTTGGCAGCTTAATTGAGTACCCTTTTGTGTGAAAAGGGGGTTGGAACATCTTGACTGGGTCAAATTTGAACAAATCAACAACGTTGTCATGGATGAGTGGAAATCAATGAGGGAAAACACAGTTTTAGATGGAGATTATTTGCAAGGAAGTAGTGCAATTATTGGATGGGGCTTAGGGTTTGGAGGCTCACAAATTATATAAGGAAGAGGATGGCAGCCTTAGATAATTGTGTATGATATGTTTATGAATTGATCTTTTTAGATCTTTGGTCTGTTTAGACTTTTATTTCTTCAACTGTTTAGCTAGGATTGCAGTGTTGTTTAGCACAGGGTGTTCCTGATCGGGAATCCCACCTCTTCCATTGATAAGCTCTTGGAGGAGTCTTGTACTACATTCCAATATTATGCATTTGGCCAAAGCTACAGTCTTATGGTACAGCACAGTTCCTATTCAGGGTGTGTTGTGTTGCAGGTGCAGCAGTGAAGACTAGATCTGGGTAATTTCTGATCTATTTTTCATTGGAGGAAGGTTTCCTTCCATTGGAAGGCTGGTGAGGAAGGCCCTTGAGCCTTATTGCAACATTTGGCATCAGGCCACATTATTATTTTCCCCTACAACGTAGTTTCTATCTTGGACTTCGTTATCTCTAGGGAGGAGTTGCAGTGTGTTTTCAGTACACCATTGGGAGAGGAGGTTTTCTAGTGAAAGGGATTTTCCTTTCATTTAGAGGATACATTGGAGGAGGCTATTCTATTTTTCATATCAGATCAGCCCCAACTTTCCAGCTATTATGTTGCAGTGAATCTTCAACCCTAGGGCTTTAGATCCCATTTGTATTATGGTGTATTTATGAAAACCCTTTATGGGTTCTGTGTAGGTGATTGTATAAAGCCTAGATCTGTATTATTCATATATTTTGAGGCATATAACAACCCTACATATTTTTTATATTCATTTTTTGTAGAAGTGCACTTATGACTGCGTTGTAGTTGTCTTCTGGCATTTTGATATAGTAGCAACACCTCATTTTGAGGGATTTGTTCATTGTAGGCTTATTGTATCTTGTTATATTCTTGTGGCCTATCATTTTATACATTTTTTCTGCTGTTCTAACGTATTAAGAAGCTCCATGTTGGCATCCATTATTGATGTGATGTTTTACACTGCTATCTCCATGGTTTTGCACTATATTCTTGCTTTTCCCATTTGGGAATATTACAATGGTATTAGAGCATAATCTTGGCATAGCATATGCATCTTGAAAGGCCAATATGTCATCTAAATAAGGAGATCCTCTTACTGATAGAGAGAAGAGGTATGAAAGAAGGAGACACCGAAAGTTTGAATATACAAATGACAAAGAAGACAAGGGTAAAACCCCTCTATCTGGAGGAGAAGATGAAGAAAAAGAGTTTCCTAAGATTCTTCTCAAAGCTATGCAAGACATTGCTATATAAATCAAGGAGACGAGGGTGGATAGATACAATGAATCCCCTAAAGGATTTCAACATGGTGAAGGCTCCAACATTTCTCATCACTGGAGTGATCAACCAGTGCAACAGCAACAAGTTTCCCAAACGCTCTACAATGCCTACATTCTTAGAAGTGGGAAATGAAGGGTTTCAAGAACAAGAATCCCTTGAAGACTATTTCATGGAGTATGAGTCTCAAACTCAGAGATTCAAGGATCACTTGAGTTTTCAAGAATTTTTTTAAATCAAGGACAATAGGAGACCCATGCATCACAATAGAAGTGGCGGATTCATTCAGAATCATGATCTACACCACACTATGGGTAGATTTTTCTTACTCAAGTTTGATGGGTCATCTAAATGAACTGCCAAATCATGGGTAGAGAAGTTTGACATATACTTCCAGTTGAACAAAATTCCAGAAATGGAGGCCATTAAGATAGCAACGTTGCACCTTGAGGTTGAAGTACATGATTGGTGGTTCCATGGCTTGTCTACATTGGGTCATGCCAATGTGACTACATGTTTAGAGTTTACAAGGAGGCTGGTGGACAGGTTTGATATAAGAGATCCTGAAGCACCATTCATGGGGCTTGCAAAGCTAAAACAATTAGGTAATTGAGAAACTTATATTTCTAAATTTTTGAGACTTTCTGTTATGGTTCCTGATTTATATACATCAAGAAGGGTCTATATGTTCATTGATGGGTTAGATGAACCTCTTCATGGGTTGGTTAAGTCTACCAAGTCCAATACCCTTGAAGATACCATTGAAAGGGCTAGAGATCTTCAAGATTCCTTGCCAAAATAAAAGGCAACATTTCAGCATAAGCCCTCTTTTCCATCAAAGGGAAAAGATGAGAAGGCTCCTCTTTCAAAGAAGAGCCAAAATAAAAAAACCTCTTGATGATGATGTTCGAAGAGACTTGAGGAGGAGGAATATTTTCTTCACTTGCCAGGAATCTTGGGCACACGGACATAGATTTGCAGTAGGAAAGACACACTACATAGAGGTCTTCTCATATGATGAGGAGGAAGAAGAAGATGAACCAAGAAGAGGTCACAGCGCTGACACAGCAAGAGATGAACCAACATCATCAGGATATGGGAATGGGGCATTTGATCTAATTAGAGGAGCTCTTGCATCATTGAGAGAATTACCTAAGTACTTGAACTTGAGGGTTAAAAGTTCCATTTTAGATTAAAGGGTTTATGTTTTAATTGACAGTGGGGCTACCCACAATTTTATTGATGCCCAACAAGTGCAGAGGAGGGCAACACCCACTGATGCTTTTGAGGGATTTTCTGTTTTGGTCCCAAGAGATAGAACTATGAAATGCATGCATTATGTTCCATCCTTATCAGTCACCATGGGAACATATACATTGACTGATCACTTATTTGTGGTTGACATACCTGACACCAATGTGATATTGGGTGTGCAATGATTGATTACTTTGGGGAAAGTTACCACTGATTGGGAGACTTTGGAGATGGAAAGGGTAGATAGAAAGGGTGGAAAAACTCAAATGATTAAAGACATGCAAACATATCCCTCACATACAACTTCCACATAGAAATCAGAGATGGATTTGCGTAGTGGAAGCAAGGACCTAACAATCTCATATATTATGCACATGAGATTGGTTCATGGGATATTATTATGTTGTGGAAAACCACATGGGAGGCCACTTGATTCAGATTTGGTGAGACATGTCTCACATTATGATGCACCATTCATATATCCAGGAATAATGGGAGCTTTAGAAGGCCATGAAATAGTGCTGAGAGTCTTGGGTAGGCTCAAGGAGGAGGGAGACACTCTCCCAACATCATCATTACCCACTCTCATTTCATATTTTGCATTGTGGGAGGAGAAGAATGGGAGGAATAGAAACCTTCCAGCATATACCTTTGGCATAGGAGATGTCAAGGAGAAGAGAAGCCATATGAGAGATGTTCTTTTGGATAGATCATCAGCGCTGTCACTATGGAAAATTGATCCATATTGGAAATCCCAACTGTTGGTGGATTATTCCAAGGATCTTTTCACATGCATGATACTTGATGACCAGCTACATGAAGAGGGCTATTCAGTACAAGAATATTTCATCTACTATCATGGTAGGATCTTCTTATCTAGAGCCTCCAAGCTCAAGGATAAGTTGCTACAAAGAGCATTTGAAGAATTCCTTTTCAACCATACTTATTCCATGAGGGCCTACAACACTATCATGGAAAGCTACACTTGGGAAGGCTTTGAAGAGGAACTATATTAGCATTTTCAAAGATGCATGAACCATGTGGAGTTGGAAGAGAGACATGACTCAATGAAGGAGTTATTACAGCCACCTCTTTCCTCTTTTGGAATGAGAGGGGATATATCTATGGACCACTCCATTTGTATGAGGAGAATTTTTGGTAAGGAACATGCTTATGTACATAATGTTTCATTTGATTATTACTTGCATTACTTTACCATGTATATGTAGGCCATAGATCCAAGGAGGAGCATTATTCCATATAAAATTCATGGCCAACTTTGGGCCATAAACATTTCTGAACATGGCCACTCCCTTGGAGGACATAGGGAGATATTGTATCATTGTGGGTGCACTCCAAAAGCACCAAACATATCTCACACTTTCAGCCATTGTGAGAAGACTTGGGCAGAAATTAAGTGGTGGGAAAACCACTTACCATACCATTATCTGATACAATTAGGAGATTTACTGCACTGGTTCCACATCGGACTATGACCCACCTCCATTTGTACAAATTTTTGTTTGCATGTACTTAGTTTTGATCCCATACATTGATGATGTACTTATTCTTTTCATGGGAATGTTTGGAGAGAGGACAGGAGGAATGTATGTGCCCTATGGGAGAGAGATTCTCCATGTTCACTATGCTACATATTTTAGGGAGAACGTTGGGCAAACCATGTTTGTTTCATTGGAACTATTGTCTCCTTGTGAGATGAATTATTTGCATCTCATAAGAACTTTGGAGGGGCAATTCATGGAGGGATGGATTGGTAGACACTTAGCTTATGATGGAAGCTTATCACATGATGGTGTCACCAATGGTGGAGGAGAAGAGTTGCAGCACTCACCTTGTTAGTCGCTTGAGGAAAAGCAACGTTTGGGAAGGGAGGACTGTAATATTTCCAATTAGCCATGAGCTAGTTGGAATATTAAATTTTGTTTTGCTGCTTTGTTTTATGAATAAGAGGATAATGGAGGTCCATAATTCTCGTTAATAATGGATAAATCAATGCCAATATGAAAAAGGATATATCTTGGCAGCTTAATTGAGCACCCTTTGGTGTGAAAAGGGGGCTGAAACATCTTGACTGGGTCAACTTTGACCAAATCAACAACGTTGTCATGGAGGAGTGGAAATCAATGAGGGACAACGAAGTTTTAGATGGATATGCTTTGCAAGGAAGTAGTGCCATTATTAGATGGGCCTTAGGGTTTGGAAGCTCACAAAACATATAAGGAAGAGGATGGTAGCATTAGATCATTATGTATGATATGTTTCTGAATTGATCTTTTTAGATCTTTGTTCTGTTTAGACTTTGCTTTCTTCAGCTGTTTAGCTAGGATTGTAGTGTTGTTTAGCACAGGGGGTTCCTGATCAGGAATCCTGCCTATTCCATTGAGAATATATTGGAGGATTCTTGTACTACATTCCATTATCAGGCATTTTCCCAAAGCTACAATATTATGGTACAGCGAAGTTCCTGTTCAGGGTGTGTTGTGTTGTAGGGTTGCAGCAGTGGAGACTAGATGTGGGTGATTTCTGATCTGTTTTTCATTGGAGGAAGGTTTCCTTCCATTGGAAGGCTGGTGAGGAAGGCCCTTGAGCCTTATTGCAACATTTGGCATCAAGCCACATTATTATTTCCCCCTACAACATAGTTTCTGTCTTGGACTGTGTTATCTCTAGGGAGGAGTTGCAGGGTGTTTTCAGTACACCATTGGGAGAGGAGGTTTTCTAGCGAAAGGGATTTGACTTTCATTTAGAGGATCCATTGGAGGAGGCTATTCTATTGTGCATATCAAATCAGCCCCAAATTTCCAGTTATTATGTTGAAGTGAATCTTCAGCCCTAAGGCTTTAGATCCCATTTGTATTATGGTGTATTTATGAAAACTCTTTCTGGGTTCTATGTAGGTGATTGTATAAAGCCTAGATCTGCATTGTTCATACATTTTGAGGCATATAAGATCCCTACATATTTTTTATATTCATTTGCTGTAGCAGTGCACTTATGACTGCGCTGTAGCTATCTTCTGACATTTTGATATAGTAGCAACACCTCATTTTGAGGGATTTCCTCATTGGAGGCTTATTGTATCTTGCTCTATGCTTGTGGCCTATCATTTTATACATGTTTGTTGCTGTTCTAATGTATTAAGAAGCTCCATGTTGGCCTCCATTATTGATGTGATGTTTTACACTATTGTCTCCATGGTTTTTCACTATATTCCTGATTTTCCCATTTGGGAATATTACACCACGAAACACTACCTCTACTGTCTTCTCCACACTTCATCGTGTGCATCTGCAATCCAAATCCAGGATTTGTGATTTATTTAACTATCCATACTTGTCTCAACATGTCGCAGATCACACTAGTTTCATTTTGTTGATATATCCTTCAACATTCCATATTCATAATATAAACATGGGCATACTACAAGAATAATCTTCTCATGATATTAAAATAATATAAAAGTCAGTGCCATATTTTCCTAATTTATTCCTCATAAAACCAAGAACCTTTTTATGACATTTACATTTGTATTAAATAAATTGAAACAATCATTCTTCCACAACAATGACCCCTGAAAACCCTGTCAGAAAAAATGGAATTTTCATATATATACTCATCAACATGATCATGTATACAATAAATAATTACATGTGTCAGTATAGTTAAGGTTCAAAGAACTTAATTTGAGCTATTTCAATGTCCATTGTTCCCATAGACCAAAGCAACCCATTTTTTTGTTATATTACTATCCATTTACTCAAGGAAATGGCAGATGTTGACTTATGTCAAATAAAACCAAGGTTAGATAACTCCCTACACATAAGCAAAACATGCATTATTCAAGGGAATCCTCTTTCCAAAATTCTTTCCCTTTCCTATTCCTTTACTTTGTTGTTATCTTTAATTTGTCCAACCTTTATTTTCTAATAACAATGTTTTCATAGTTACATTCCAGTCATACACATTTCTTCATTTATTCTTTTTGTCACATTCAAGAGCAATGCTCCAAGGCATTCCAATGATGGCCTGTTTCAACCCATATACCCAACATCAGCGTATTTTATCCATGCAAATCATGCACTTCCCATTCTCGCAGGCTTCCTCATTTTACAACATGTGGAGGCGTTTTGTCAAGTCATATTCTTTGTTGGGTTTCACTCAGCTCTCTTACAAGATCCATATGGCTTTCCTGCCACACCAAATAGTTTTTTCTCGAGCCCCTATCATGAAATTCAAAAGGAAACAAAAATTTATAAAAGGAAAGAGAGGGAAACAATAAAAGTTGTGACAACAATATAAACAAAGGTAGCATGGCTATGAATTATTTTCATCAATCAAAGCAATAAAATTAAATCATGAAGTCAACAATCAAGAGCATATTATGTAAGAATTTAAAAATATCCCATAACAAATAAAATCTATGAGTGTATAGTTCATTGTGTCCTTCATCACTATATACAAATGTGTGTATATGTACACACATATACATATACAAAAATTAGCCTAAAGTCTTTCGGTGGTTTATGGCATCCTTGAAGTATCACATCCCTCAATAGTTCACAAGTGATCCTTTCAACACATATATGTATATATTAAGGAGCTTGAGGGAATCCCCCCTCCTCCTTCTCAGTATCATCCATTGTCGATTTGTGTCCTTGTAGCTTGTAGGGGTTATTTTGCTTATATTTCCGTTTGTGAGGATAGTCCTTTCTCAGATGATTTTCTCCACAATACCAACAGGGAAATATCCTCTTCTTTTCCCTTCAGCCTCATGGGGCCTCTTCCTGCCAATGTGATTTTCCATTTTTGATATTTTACTTTGAGATTTCAACTCTTGCAAATTCATTTGTAGTTAAGAACTCCACTCGGCTAGTTTTGGTTGTTTCCTTGTGAGCTTTATAATCTCTACCTTGCAAATATTTATCTCACCTTCCAAGTCCTTGAGTTCAACCTCCAAATTATGTAAGGTTCCTTTCCCTTGGAGGGATTTCCCTGTTTCTCCTTCTATACAGTCTTGAGCCATACGCTGTTGCACCATACTATGATATATGTTTCCTTTTTCTACCACTGAATCTTCCTATGTGCAGCCACACACACTCGATTGTTAGTGGATCACTGAAATACAATAAATAATATACAATTTGTCCCATTTCTAAGCTAGGATAATTTTTCTACCTTGCAAATGTATAGATATCGATATGTCATCACATATTTTAAAAATCAGTGTCTTTACCAAGATAGTCATTTCCAAAAAATTTAAGAAAAAATAGCGATCTTTCTAAGGCCTTAAGTAGCCATTAAGTTCAATCTATTTTCCAAGGACAACAATCATGGTATCTACAACCTTAAGGGGGTCCCTAGGAGGGCACATGCATATATCATATTTATAGTGTTTCACATTTACAAAATTATCCATAGCACATGCATGCAATCCCAAGTTAGCACATAACCATTCATTACACTATTACACCAACGTTCACCTTGCTAATGAAGATGATCGATATACAAGCCACGGTTAGAGTTCTAATTACCTACACCTAAAATAAGAAATTATCAACCAATTGATTCTATATTTTAGTCACAAACATTATGCATTCATCCCATTGAAAGTCTTTGTCATATAACATACATACCTTACAATTTTCCCATCCATCCAACATATACATGAATGTATAAATTCAATAAACAATAGCTATTCTTTGTAATACAAGCAATATAGGTATTTCCCCTATCCCTCATGTCATATGAGCATTCACATGGACATGTAAACAATCAACATACATAAATATATACAAATGATTGACAGAAACAACCATGGCATGCAATATGAGGACTACCATTGCATTTTTCAACAAAATCATCCATACTAGAGCGTCTTTGAAACCAACATAAAAATCACAATCAAATGTTATAATTAGCATAAAATATTATCCACGTTTAATTAGAGCTTAACCCTAGCCCCAAAGATCCAAGCACTGGATCTACTGCTCTATTATGTTTATAACAGAGCACCAATTTATTCCCAAAGGTGTAGAGTTGAACCTTTTTCTACACTTCCTTTGTGATATATCCCATCCAGTACAAGTGTTGAAACTAGAAGTTATGATACAAATCTATAACATACCCCCTTACTAACCCAAGCTCTAACTAAGGTTAGAAGGAGGAAGTTACTATGTTGACCTAATCTCCAAGATCTAGTTATGGAAATGGGATCTAATTTTTTTGATTTTTTAACTTCCTAAAAGCTTAAAATGGATGGAATTTTTGCATTTGTCTCATCGAGACATTTCCAATGACATCATATTTGTCTCAATCTGACCCCCATATAAAAATATATGCCTAATTAAAACTAGCCTTTTATACTTTTCCATGTCTTTTTACTTGCCACATGGCACCTGAAATGGTTCCCATGTGGCCACTATGCCACCAGGAGAGCCTGCATGGAGGGTGTGTCACCTGAACTCGAGTCACATTGATAAGAGGGTCGGGGTTGGCCTCTCTACAATAAATCACATTACACAGTCCATCGAGGCCTGACCTCTCAGCCTTCAATTAGCGGGTCCTGTTGGCTTGAGGGGTCCTGACCCAGGTTTGGAGGTTAAGGTTTGCCAAAAAACCCCTATACAATGACCTACTTGCATAGGCCAAGGTCTCACCTGAAGCAGTATGGGAGGGTGCTGGAACCAGGTTTCCAGACCCTGAGAGAGAGTAGGTAAGTCGAGGCAGATCTGTGTTCATAGCTTATCGGATTCACACAAAGTAAGTCTATTCGTAGGCATTTATCAATATAGTCAGTTATTAACCATAATAGAGCTATTACCATTCACATGTCTAATCAATACCTTCACATCGATGTGCGTATCAGCAATTACTAGAACATAATATCATAAACGCAGCTACAGATACATTCGCAACATAAAAATATAGCACAGAAGTATTTGTAGCTTGAACAGATACCATCACAGTGCATTTACAGATATACTTATGCAAAAACACAGATATATTCACAGCTAAATAACCATCACAGATACGCTTCAGTAGTAAACATCACTGATCCAGATAACACACTAATACTTTAACAATACTTTGCATTCATTAACATTATGATCCACTTACAACCAAAACCATCCTACGCACACAGCCTAGCAGGGTCCACACACAGTAGGATTGAGGATCTCCACACACACAGCCAGCAGGAGTCCTTATCCAAAACCCAAAACAGATCTAACAGTTCGCATGCAGCATTAGTCTTCATTCATGCCTACCTCTAGACTCAAACTATTCATCTATTTATATCGATATAGCCTACGCCATCTTGTGGTCTGCAAACCGTGGTTTGTGGACTCTAAGTCTACCCTTTGACCCATTACAATGTGTTCGGGGCTTTGACCCACTCCAAAACCCCTGCATTAGACTAATTAATACAAAAGATATACAAAATTCACAGCTTAGGAAGCCCCGTTCCAACAGGTCCCCAACACAATCTTGTGACTCATCCCGAGTCACTATGGTTGTGGTTTCTCCATCTTTGCCTACAGTTGTTTGATCACCTCAACCAATGAGGGCAGCACACCTTCACTTTGCGCAGCTGAATTTTGGGCCATCTCCACCAACTTCTGTAGTAGCAGTGATGCTCTCCAATGTCTGGTTTAGTTGCTTGATTGTGATATTGACATCCTGAGACAGCTTAAGGGCCTCATCAGCCCACGTTTTGAGGTGATCACTCAAAGTATTCTTCCATTGCTGAAGGGCTCCCATGTCATCCCTGATTGCGTCGCTAGTGCATAGTCGGGCCAATCATTGAGCGGGGACCAGAGTGGTCAGTGTAGCCTCCATTTGGTAAAACTCTTCTTCTTTTTGACGTAGTTCTTGGTTGATTTCATGTAGGAGAGAGTCGCGCTGCACCTTGGTCCATAGCTGCATAGCAGTTTCCAACAATTCTGCACCCTGACCAATTTGACCTGTAATGACATTTGTGGCCTCCATAAGCAATGCAACTCGCTGGGCCCATACCTCTGGTGGTGTTTCTAGCTATAACTTGGCGTGCAAGGCCACAATCTATTGTTCCATGTCCATCTTGACCACCTGGATCTCGGTCCTTGAGGCCTTTAATGCTGCGACCAACCCTTCAATCTTACCCTAGAGGGTGGTAGAAGTTGGGATATCTTTGGTGAAATTCAAATAGAGCCTACTAATGAGGTGCTTTAACTTTGTCTGCTATGCGGCAGCGAGGGTACATGCAGCCTGTTCCTAAGATACTTCAGCAATTTTTTCTTTAATTTTCTGTTTAGCTGTATTGAGCTGTTGGTGCACTTGTCAGTCTCTATGTTGAATATCTTTGAACTGGGACGTGTGAAGGATCTGCAATGGTTCATGTGGCAGGCAGGCGAGATCCAACTACACCTCTGCATAGGCTTGGACTTGCACTCCTAAGTCGGGTGGACTCAGTATGAGGGTTGCACCCAGTACAAGGCAGAGGCGGCTTTCCGACATACTGATTACTACGTTGCTTGTTGCTGGGGTCTATCATGCCTGAATCATATTGGTTTGCAATGTATCAGTCTTAAGATGTAGAGCCCGGAGCTCAGCCTAGAGTGTATCAATTGTGGCTTTCTGCTATTCTTCCAGGGACAACCATTTGTCTTCTGCAGCCAGGGTGACTACATCTATGATATGCTCTAGGTCCTCTTTTGTCAACGTAACTCCTATGTCACATTCTAGCCATTGCACTCGTTGCTTCTTCCGTGGCCCTTTAACAGGGTCACCAGTGCACTTTGTACCCTGAGGGGAGTCAACACCTCCTGCCTCCAAGCCTTCTGCACCTTGGTCTTGCTGCGAATCCTTCGGCGATGCCATTTCCATGCCCTTCCCAGTACCCTTGCCTTGCCACGAACCCTTCTGTGATGCCGGTTCTACGCCCTTCTCAATACTCTTGCCCTATCCTCCGGTTTCTTTGATGGTATCAGGCGGGGTGACCTTTGCGGTGCTCGTTCCCACAGTGTCCTTTGTACCTGATTTGAAGCGAAGCTTCCAATGGGGAGGCCAAGTCGCAATTAGGTAGTCAATTTCTTCATCAAGAACCATGTATGGGAGTGAAAACCATGCTGGATCCTTGTGGCCTCTTATCTGTACATTATGCATGGTTAATTGAAATGATGTGATGATTTTGTACTTATCATACACTGTTGGTGACAAGTGCAGCCGGGAATTTATTTCTGTTGTGAGCCCACTCTGAAATAGGACCCAAAAGACTTGATTGTCCTCAATACGTTGTGCGTCCTTTTAGTCCCACAAATTCACGTATCACACCCCCTCGCACATATCTGGGGTGAGCTTAGGGAGGACCGAATTGTTAGGGGCTGCCCATGCGACCAATGCGATGGGAATTAGTAGCCAGGAGTAGCAAAATACTCGTCGTCCTTGATCCTAGGGTTCACAGAAATTCACCAGAAATTTGTTGCACATGTATTGGGACCAATTGTAGAAGACCCCATTTTCGCATCGACCCACCAACTAAATCACATACGCAGGGAAAATGGTCACCTGGAATTTGCACATCATCTTGCATGCCAGCAACAAGGTACCCATCTGCACACCGGGGTCGCTAATGGTGCAGATCATGAATCCCCGAGTGTTCCACTAAACATGGTAATCCTCACGTACCTTTTCGGCGATCTTTTGCTCATACTTTTTGCTGACGTGCAGAATAGGGTCTGGCCCTTCCATGGGGAGACTAGTAATATGGTGAATAAGCATGGAATCAATGGGGATTCGATCCTAGATCCACAAGCTGCCATCATGGACTAGGGCAAACAGCTAGCGCACAAGTCAGTCTGTGACATTGTAGTGGCCAAAATGAGTCAACCTCGGCAGGTTTAAGAGCCCAAAACTAGCCAATCTGTGCACCCATGGCATGCGGACTATTTTTAACCCATCATCTTCCAAGACCCTTTCGAGATATATTTCCAGTGCTAATTCGGGGAAGGCCTCCAAATTAGCCAGGTCGTGGTCGTTGAATTTTACCTCGTGGAGTTTGCCAAAGGGTTTTCCAATGATGGGGACCTTACCCGAGGTCAGTGGCATTTGTAGATATGTGCGTAGGCCATCGATATTCTTAGGTGTGTGTCTCGAGGAACTACAAGGCCGAACATAAGGCAGTAGCCAGTTGATTGGTTCAGCAATCCAGGCCTCTTCTTGAGCAGACATCGGTCTCTTCAATGGGTTAGGTGAACGTGCCTGGGAAACTGCTCATGGGGACTTCAAATTTTGAGGGGAGGTGTGGGGCTTCACCCTAGCCCTTTTTACAGTTTTCTCCGACCCTTTAGCCTTTTCTTTCCCCTTCTTCTTCCCCTGGCTTGGTGTGGACATAACCTCCTCCACTTCAGGGTCAACTTCCAGTACTTCCTCAGATTCTCTCTCCATAGAGGTCATGGGCTGGAAAGACTCGGCAGGATTAGATGCAGTAATTCTAGCATGAAAAATGAACTTAGGGTGGCTACTATCTGAGGGGGAACCACGCGCAGACATGAACAAGGCGCAATAGCTACGGACTCTTACAAAATACCAACTTCTCAAGATACACAAAACCCTCTTCTGAGCTATCCTTCTGCTTTTATAGCCTTGGATATCAACCAACAGTTGGGTGAAAATTATCTGGAACTTACCATTAAGTAAACGGTAAAAAATATTTAGAAATCGCCTCATTAATTGCCAACTGTTCGCTCCTTTCAACAGTAAAATTTTCTTTTTACTCAGGTTTACTGTTCCAACGACTATTTTTCGTACCTCCTGCGCTCCCAATGCACCCATGCATGCACAACGTACCTCCTATGCTCTGAACACACCCCTGCTCTCCCAGCGCACCTCTCTGGGCCTCCAAACCTGTGATCGATCCCTGCGCATACCATGGTCCTACCTACAATTGCCTCCCTTTGTGCGCTTATTTTGCCCCATACAGCTACTCCAACCATATAGTCATTTGATCCGATATGGTTTGAGCCAGCTGCCATTGACATATCCTGGTATCATATCACCACGCAGGGTAGCTAGCTAAACAACTCCTCCATTTGTGATTTCTTCTAATGTATAGGGACCTAGCCAGTGTTGACAGAATTTCCCTGGGTGTTTCGTAACTGGCTATCGTAGAGCAGGACCAATTCACCCCTCGCAAATGTCTTTTGTCGAATATGTCGATGATGCCATGCCTTATCCTGAGCCTTTTGAACTTGTAGATGGAAATTAGCAATGAAACGATCTTCCTCCAATGCCACAAGCTGCATTAAACGCTCCTCCATGATATCAGGCTCCACCGTGTTCGTAAAGGCTGTGATGCGGAGGTTAGGAACAATATACTCCATGGGCATAATGGCCTCCTTGCCATAGACCATCCTAAATGGTGTCTTCCTTGTCAACTTATTGCAGGTGGTTCAATAGGCCCAGAGAACTGACAGGATGCACATGTCCCAGTCGCTGCGTTCGACATTATAGACCTTGGTTAGTGCCTTCTCCAAGATCTTATTGAAAGTTTCTACAACTCCATTATCCTGAGGATTATATGGGATGATTTTCGCCTAGTGGATCCAAAATTCTTGAGTCAAGGACTGTGTTGTTTCATCAACAAAATGCATACCTCTATCACTCATTAAGATCTTCAGACGGCCAAACCCGGTAAGAATCTGCTAAAAAATGAAGTGCGCAACAGTGTATGTAGTGCAATCCTTCACAGCTTGTGCTTCAGCCCATCTGGTTACATAATCAGTTGTGGTGATGATGTAGCAAGCACATGTCTTCTTCCCTGGTGGGTTGATGGGCCCAACGAAGTTGATGGCCCATTTTTCAAATGCTTGTAGGGCCATCTGCGGTTGTAGGGGAATTTGGTCTCTGCGTGATGGCCTTCCCATCCTTTGGCATGTATCACAGGCTTTGCAATGGTCATGAGAGTCACTATGCGGTGTAGGCCACCATAGCCCATCTCTCAAGATCTTTTGTGCCGTCACTTTCCCTGCGTAGTGTCCTCCTGATATGCCCTCGTGAGCTTCTGCTACGATGGCATGCCATTCATGCTCCAATACGTATCTTCGCAGCAATTCGTAAGCTCCCAGCTTATACAAATGGCCTGCGATGATGGTAAAATCTACTGCATGGGTTACCAGTTCTTTCTTCTATCGTATCGAATACTCTGCGGGCACCCTCCCTGTAGTCAGGAACTAAATGATGTTGGCAAAGTGTGCATCAACCACCTTAATCGTGAACAGCTGCACATCAGGCAATCCCTCTTCTAGGTTGGTGGGTTCCTCACTGCTCTCAATTCAGGATAAATGGTCTGGCCCAGCATTCAACCTTCCCAGCTTGACAATGATCTCAAAGTCATATTTTTGGAATAGCAGAAGCCACCGGCAGATTCGCCCCCCCCCCCAACACATTCTTATTCACTAGGTACTTCAAAGCCGAGTGGTCCATAAACATCTTGAAGTGCCCCCCTAACAGATAATGCCGATATCTTTGCAGTGCGTAGACCATGGCCAACCCTTCATGTTCAGTAGTGGAGTAGTTGTGCTCCACGCCAGAAAGTTTCCTACTAACAAATGCAACTGGATGGTCAATGTCTCTGTCTCCAGGCTGTGTAAGGACAACTCCCAGGGCAATTCCCGATGCATCTACATGAACATGGAAAGCCTTCGTCGAGTCAGGAAAAATGAGAATAGGTGTAGAGACCATCTTCTCTTTGAGTGGCTCAAAGCTCTTCTGACACTCGTCATCCCAAAAAAATGAAACATCCTTCTTTAGCAATTTTTCCATAGGTGCTCTGATCAACGTGTAATATTCCAAATTTAGCATGCAGCTAATTGGAATATTGAACTTTGTTTTTATCACCTAACAGTTGAATAAATGGGTAAGGAGGCCCATTCAGAATAAAAATATGAGTAAAATCCATCATAATGTGAAAAGGAATCATCATAGGAGATGGATTTCACTCCCTCATGTGTGAAAAGGGGCATTTGGATGTGGAGAAGCTCAATTTTGACAAAGTCAACAACGCTTAGATAGGAGGTGGAGATCATCTTTAGAGACAGCGCAGAGATAGTGGGAGGAAGATTCCTTGGTGGAGGAAACCCTAATGAGTGGGACCCAAGGTGAGAGGGCTTCCATTTGTATAAAAGGAGGGAAAGGTAGCCATATGAAGACATGTTATGGATTATTGATTTTATGGTCTGTATGACTATTTTACATTCTCTTGCTATTTAGCAGAGTTGTTGTGCTGCTTAGCACAAGGCATTCCTGTTTAGGAATTCCTTCTCCTTTCAAGAGAGGTCTCTTGAGGTACCTCGTACTTCATTTCTCCACATTCAGGCTTCAGTCCAAGCCACCTCCTTCAGCTACAACGTTATTTCTGCTGAAGTATAACGTTGCGTTGCAGGGTGTTGCAGTGGCGGTTTCACAACACCACTTCTAGACCTTATTTTTCAGAGGAGGAAGCCTTATTTCCTTTGGAGGATTAGTGAGGAAGACTTTGATCTGATTTCACTATCTTTTGCATCAGGCTAAACATTTTCCATCATCTACAGCGCAATCCCTCTCCTTGACAACGTTATTTCAGAGAGCATTTGTAGTGAGGGGTTTCATTGCTTGATTGGAGGGTGAGATCTTCAGTGTTAGGATCAGCCTTTCACTTGGAAGATCCATTGGATGGAGTTTTTTCGGCTAATGTATCATATTCATCCATCTCCATCCAGTTCTTAAGTTGCAGCTGCTACTCAGTCCTAGGACTGCAACTCCGACATTTTTCCATTTTTCCATATTTCAGGAAATCCTTTCCGGATTGTCTTGAAATTCAGTTTGGGGGTTTAAATATTTTCTCCCAACATTGTATGAGCTCTATATTTGTATATCTATGTATTTACACTCTCCAGCAATAGTTATCCTCAATAAAACTACACTATCATAGCCTTGGAAAATATTTGTGTAGCAGTGTACTTTATTTTTCATGTACATGTTCTCTTGAGGCTTGTGTTGCCTAGCTTCAGTGACTATTTCCTCAAGATCTTGTATCTATTTGCTGCTAAGATCTTAATATGATGGCTATTTGGATCTTCTTACATTTTATGTGTTGATGTATCACTGCTCTTTCATTATTGTGTTTGAATATTGCTGCATCCCCATTTTGGGATATTACTGTGGTATCAGAGCATAATCTTGGCTCAGCCTGTGGAATCTCAGCCATTATGCAATCAAGAAGATAAGAAGAAGAAAAGAAATATTAGAATGGTGGAGAGAATGAGCTTTCTCTCATCCATTTTCAGAAGCAGTAAGGACCTCAACAAGGAGGTCAAGCAAAGCAGAGAATAAAGAAGTAGTGGGACTATGCCCCTTTCTTTTGAGAAAGGAGGCAAATTGCAGAAAGATGGAGGACACTTAGATCATGAGATTATAAGTGAATACCTTGCTGAATACAAATATAAACCTAGATATTTCAAGGAGACTCTAGCTTTACCACAGTTGATTCAGCTAGAGGAAGAAAGAAGACCTTGCAGCAAAGGGAGAATCAATGGCAATAGGTTTCTATTGACTACTTTTGATGGGTCATCTACAACAAGGGCTTGGGTAAGGAGACTTGATGCATTCTTCCTACTACATCCACTAGTAGAAAGAGAGGCTGTAGAGATTGCAGCACTACACCTTGAGGGTGAAGCATACAATTGGTGGTTCAGCCATTTGAGTCATGCAAGGGTATCTACTTTTGCAGAATTTACTCAAAGGTTGATTAAGAAATTTGATAAGGAGAAATTAGAGGAGGAGAAGCCCTCACCACCATTGATGGAGACTTGTACCAGCGCTGTCACAACCATGGAAGAGGAGCCATCATCTTCAACAGTTGGGGGAGCCAACACATTGGAGGAAGGAACTCTTGTAGCCATACAAGATACTTCCGAATTTCACCAAGGTATGCCTAAGTTTCCATCTCCTAATGTTTCAACAAATTTGATGGAGGGTCATATACCATTGCATACTTCTTATTTGGAGAAATAGAATTGCACTGCGTTGTTCCACCCTGACTTGTTCAAGGAAGAGATGAACCATCATCCTCATATACCTTTGTTGAGTTGCACACAACACTTGAGGTTGGGGTGTGAACTTTTGGAGGATAAGATGAACCTTGTCCAAAACAATCTTATACAAAACCACCTGTTCATCTGTGAGTTGAAGTATGAGACAACCATTACATAATTGGAGGGATTAATAACGTTGTCATTAAGCAACAGGGAGGAGATTTTTCCTTCAACACACTTGGATCCTTATGGATTCAAGAAGGACATTGATGAGATATCTTCTCTAGGAGATCTCCAAGGAGTTGCATTTCAACATCCCATGAAATGAAAAAGGAGAAATCTGGTTTGGGAGGATGGTAGTATTCATTGGAAGAGTAACAAGGTAGAGCATGGTAGGAGAAATCCACATGTGGATGAATGGGTGTGGATGGAGAGCAAGAGGCTAGTGAGCCACTTGCATATTTATGACACCAAGCAGCAAGAGGCATGGTTGCGTTGGCTACTCTTGAAGGAGTTTGGCCATCATGTGACATATCCTCTTTCAAAGGGTATGTGTGTGGAGAAAGTTTGGGAGGATACTTGCATCATAGGGCAGCAAGGAGTATGGATGCATTGTGTTGATTTTACACTCTTCATATCAATCATTATGTTTTCACCACATGATTTGTATGATGGAGGTATGAGGAGGCAACAAAATTTTTTTTTGCTTGGGTTGTTCTTGAGAGAGCAAGGGTAGATTTTCTCTCACACCTTGCATGATGTTGCAGGAGTAGGAGATGGCACTATCATGGTGCAAAAGGGCTACTACTTAGCCTTGGATGATCAGGAGGTACTTCCACCTTGGAAGGAATTTCCTATATGTAGCAGCATTATGGGAGATGTCTTTGACAATGGGCATGTCAAAGAATGGAGCTATGAGTTGGCACTAGCCTATTTACATAGACCAACAACATTGTCACTTTGGAGCTGGGGTTTATTGATGGAGTATCCCCAGGATCACGTCACATTGGATGCACTTGGTGGACAAGGAGGAGGTGAGAGAGATGGATTATTGGATGGAAACATCTATTACATTGATATGATCGTCTTAACTTGGATTTCCAAGCATAAGAATGACGATCTTCATGTAGCACATGGTTCATTCTCTTCATGGGAGTATGTCATACCACTATGGGGGACTTATTTATGGATCCATACATCTTCTTACTTCTAGTACATTGTAAGAATCTTGTTTTGGCATTTATTGATTGTCTAACACAGTATTTGCACACTCTTACCATTTCTATACAATGCATTGCTCGGCAAGAGGGAAATATTCTTATTGGGCTCCATGCGTAATTTTTGGCCAACTATTATGATGGAGACAACCATCTTTTGCATGACCTTGGGCAAGTGTTTTATTATTTCTTGTATGCTTAGTTGGTATAGTCAACCATGTACTATTCACTAGTAGATGTGATGACACACACACAACTAAAAATTTGTCAAGAAACAGCTTGCCATATTATTTTATGAAGCAGCAATTAGGAAAACTGCGCTGTGACCACTTGGAAAACTGTTGGTACCTTCCAGCACCACATGAAACCTTCATTATTTCCCTCATTTTTATGCTAATCATGATTCCATTTTCTGATATTGTTCTTATTTTTATTGGGAGTATGATTGGAAGAGAGACACATTGGTTGGATGTGTCCTTGGGGGAAGAGATTTCCCACACTTTTTGCATTACATGTTCCAAGGGGAGCATGGGAGATGATATGGCCACTATAGTAAGACAATTGATTTTCCATGATTTGGGCCATAGGATTGATTGGATGCCATATGGTGCCAGATTTCCTATCCATCACATATGGGATGGTTTAGGCCAGCTTGATTCACAACGTTGGAGTGGAGATCTTTGGAGATTTAGTCCTCTTCTTGCCACTTGAGGGAAGCCTTATTGCAGCCCAAGATCAGCAGACACTCTACACTTATCATGAATGGAGAGGAGGACAACGTGTGGTATGCCACTTTGTCTACCATGATCAGATTTTCAGCCCACCTACATTGAAGGGGCCAAAGATGGAGGAGAATTTTCAGGTGTTGCCATGTTGGGAGGTAACTCATTTTTCATGGATGATAGCTTGGGGGTGGAGGATCCACATGGGAATGATGGTTCCCACTACATTTCAGATCCCGTTCCTCAAAAGGACCTCTAGAAAACACCTTATTTCTTCCTTGAGTACTCTACTTGTTCATGATGATAGCTATTCAGCTAGCTTGCATGCTTGGGAGGGGCAATATGGAGATTTATTGATGAGACAACATCTCATTCCTTGGAGGAGAATATCATATGTGAATGCTACAATAAGAGGAGGGGAGACTTCTCAGTTCTATCCTTGTAGTTGCTTGAGGACAAGCAACATTTTGGAGGGGAGGACTGTAATATTCCAAATTTAGCATGCAGCTAATTGGAATATTGAATTTTGTTTTTATCACCTAGCAGTTGAATAAATGGGTAAGGAGGCCCATACATATTAAAAATACGAATAAAATCTCTGATAATGTGAAAATAGATCATCACAGGAGTTTGATTTCACACCCACATGTGTGAAAAGGGGCATTTGCATGTGGACAAGGTCAAGTTTGACCAAGTCAACAACGGTGGGATAGGAGGTGGAGATCATATTTAGAGACAGAGCAGAGATAGTGGGAGGAAGATTCCTTGGTGGAGGAAACCCTAATGAGTTGGACCCAAGGTGAGAGGGCTACCATTTGTATAAAAGGAGGTCAAGGCAGTCATATGAAGACATGTTATGGATTATTGATTTTATGGTCTGTATGACTATTTTTCATTCTATTGTTGTTTAGAAAAGTTGCTCTACTGCTTAGCACAAGGAATTCCTGTTTAGGAATTCCTTCTCCTTTCAAGAGAGGCCTCTTGATGGACCTTTTACTTCATTTCTTCACATTTAGGCTTTAGGCAAAGCCACCTCCTTTAGCTACAACATTATTTCTACTGAAGTATAACATTGTGCTATAGGGTGTTGCATTGGAGGTTTCACAACACCACTTCTGGAGCTTATTTTTCAGAGGAGGAAGCCTTCTTTCCTTTGGAGGATCAGTGAGGAAGATTTTGAACTGATTTCAATATCTTTGGCATCAGGCCAACCATTTTCCATCATCTACAGTGAAGTCCCTCTTCTTGACTGCGTTATTTCAGAGAGCATTTGTAGTGAGGGGTTTCATTGTTTGATTGGAGGGTGAGATCTTCAGTGTTAGGATAAGCCTTTCACTTGGAAGATCCATTGGAGGAAGTTTGTTCAACTTATTTATTATCTTCATCCATCTCCATCCAATTCTTGAGTTGCAGCTACTACTCACTCCTAGGACAACAACTCCAACATTTTTTCATTTTTGCATATTTCAGGAAATCCTTTCCGGATTGTCTTGAAATTCAGTTTGGGGGTTCATATCTTTGCTTCCAACATTGTATGAGCTCTATATTTGTATATCTGTTTATTGACACTCTCTAGCAGCATTCATCCTCAATAAAACTGCGCTGTCATAGCCTCGGGAAATATTTTTGTAGCAGTGTACTTTATTTTTCATGTACATGTTCTCTTGAGGCTTGTGTTGCCTAGCTTGAGTGACTATTTCATCAAGATATTGTATCTATTTGATGCTAAGATCTTAATATGATGGCTATTTGGATCTTCTTAAATTCTATGTGTTGATGTATCACTGCTCTTCCATTATTGTGTTCAAATATTGCTGCATCCCCATTTTGGGATATTACACAATGCGTATCCTTGAATGAACTTCCTATAGTAGGCTGTATGTCTGAGGATAGAGTGCAGCTGCTTATCAATTGTAGGCATTGATAGATTTAAGATAACTTCTATTTTGGCATGTTCAACCATTAATCCTTGTCTACAAACTATGTGGCCGAGCAAGATTCTGAAAGGTACGCAAAATACGCACTTCTTGATATTCAAGGAAATCTGGTGCTTTCTACAGGCATCCAACATGAAACATAGGTTTGAGACATGCTTCTTTACCACCCAAAGATAGTCTAGTCATCAAAATATACCTCCAAAAACTTGTGGATGAACTCTTTGAACACTGCGACCACCACTCGCGAAAATATGGCAGGGACATTCTTGAGCCCAAACGGCATGACCGTATATTGGAAAGATCCCCATTCGGTGGCGAATGTAGTTTTGATGCAATATTTAGGTGTGATTCTGATCTGATGGTAGCCTGAGAACCAATTCGTGAATGAGTATGCTTCCTGCCCCCCTACGCTATCAATGATTTCATCTGAGAATGGCGTAGGAAGGGGATCATGTACGCAGGCATCAATTAATTTGCACAGGTCAACACAGATCCATATCTCTCCCTTAGTATTTTTTTCCTGAACTACCATAGGACTTACCCAATCTTACTGTTCGACTGGTTTGATTATACTTGCGGCGAGCATTTTGTCAATTTCTTCCTTGACTTTTTGTTTGTACTTGGGGTTCAATTCATAAGGGCACTACTTCACGTGGCACACATCTAGTTTTAAAGTGATGTGCATGACTCCTAGGTCCCTTGTAATCCCTTTGAGTTTTGAAAATTTTGTTGGGAATAAGTCCTGGTATTCCATGAGGAGTTCCGCAATTTTTCCCACAGTATCATCATCCCAATAGACCCCAATCTTAGCTAACTTAGGTTGCACCTCCGTTCCAATGTTGACTTCTCATAGCTTCAGAGGTTTACTGACGTTGATGGTCTACAGTGGAGGTCCAGAAACTATGCGTTATCCCTTCAACTCTGGGATAGATACATTTCATGGGTCTTCATCGAACTCCTCTATTGATAAATTGTGGTAGTTGACAATATCCTGCATCTACGTTTCCCATGTTGGTGCCCCATGTGCTGCGTAAGAGTGTGATTCATCAAATAATAAGGCATCAATATCCTGCAGAGCTTCGTCGAGTGCCTCCATTCCTCCTATCTGTTTTGTTTCCTGTGTTTTGGCAGGTTTGGCTCTACCAAAAGACAATACAACATAAAAACCACTTTGGGACTTCAGGATCTAGCCCTCCTAGGTCCAAAGACAGACATCTCTATAAAAGGCAAAGATATATATGTCTTTGAAGTTCAGTTTTAAGATATTAGGCTATTTATAAGGCACAAGGGTTTTTGTTTTGTTGGTTTGTTTGTTTGTTTGGTTGTTGGGAAACATGAAAGAAGGGTTCGATATAAGATAAGAGTGAGAAAAGAAGGATTTTGGAAATGGGAGACACTTCAAAGAAAAATCAAGACCATTGGGAAATGGAGTCATAAAAGGGTTTGCTTGCAATTCAATATCCAAGGCTTTCAAATGGGCTAGTCATCTAAAACAGAGGACCTTATAGATGATAGTATGGGATGAAATGATAAGGAATGAAGGTGAATGACAAGGAAACCTACAAGGTGACCACTTAAGAGCTAACCTAGGGATAGGACATGCCTTAAAAACCTATGATCAAACTCCTAAAGAGGCTAACTCTTCAGACAAGAGAAAACATTAATAGATTTAACACAAAGGTGAAGCCTGAGATCAGAGAAAGACTTTGAACTTTCAATGCTTTGACATTCAACTTAAGGGAAATTATAAAAATATAACTGTTGGAAGAGGACCCTAGTGAGACAGAATCAGTTTTAGATCTCCCAATATCCAAATTATTTCAATTAAACTAGACAAGAACATCTAAGAACAGATCCTAAATTCATGCATCAGTAAGAAGGGAAACCAACTATTATACTAGCTAAATTATTTTGAATTAGTTCTCAGATTGCACAATTAGTAGAAAATATCAAAGATAAGAATAGGAAGCATTAGGGTACCATGCAAGGGTATATCCTAAGCCAGATTTATGATTCTTATTAGAGAAATGAGATGTAATGAGTTACAGAAGGAAAACAAAGACAAAGATAGAACACATCACCACTGCTTTAGATCAAGATCCAAAGAAATATGCTTGTCATATTAAAGAGCAACACCAGTCATATACAACATTGTTCAATAGCTTGATATTCAGTCTGAAATCATATCCTTAGCCTATTTTACAACAATGCACACAGAACTATATCTCATGAGAAACAGCTTACAGTCCACGGTTATCCAAACAACAACCTTTACAATGTATTTTTCTTGAGTTCTTATAACTGAAGAGGGAGGCAGAAGAGGTAGATAGAACTTTAAATGAAACATTAAAACAGATGAAGAAGAGTTCTTGAGG
Organism: Pinus albicaulis; assembly: GCA_034641835.2. NCBI lineage: Eukaryota > Viridiplantae > Streptophyta > Pinopsida > Pinales > Pinaceae > Pinus > Pinus albicaulis. Next base: position 401,925 of record JAXQQM020059941.1, read on the forward strand.
CCCATTCTATTTTAATATCCCTGTACTGACTCTCAGTACTCTTTGGATGAAAGAGTGGTCTTCGACAGGCTGATCATAACTTCATAGGCATGTTCTTTGATGTACTTTCCGACTGTCTGTACTCTGTAGTACTCTGGGACAAGTAAGGTAGATGAATGACTTTTAGGTTTGCCATGGTGTGTAAAAAATGCTCTGGTAGTCTTAGGACTACTTTCAGGGTGGTAATTTTCTCAGGAACATTGATGGAGAGTAAAAAACATTATGGGAACTTTGTCCTTTCTCGGGAAAGAACCTTCTGCTGATGTGAAACACTGAAAATGATTGTTTTTGTGCTTTTAGGCCTCAATAGGCCTCCTGTGTCTTTCATAAGGTCTTCGATCTGTATATTTCACCCTTTAAACACTGGATTAAGCGTTTAATCTTCAATAATAGGCTTAAAATCACTTAAAACCTTCACTGATACTCTTTGCCGCTTCGTTGACTGTCTCTGTTTGTGGATGCACAGGTTTAATGGCACTCGGGGTTTTTAACAGAGTTAATAACTTTGATTTGTTACAACAACACATGTATAAACCCCTCTCAGGAGTCTTCCTATGATCTCTGGCTCGGAATAAGCTTTCTCTGGGCTCTATGTCACTCTGATAGTGACTGTGAGCAATAATGGTTTTCACCATCTGTAACTCTGCAAAACACAAAAACATGTTAAGAAATCCATGTGGGAGGGAGGATGGATGCTGTGGAAGACTGTGGGAATGGAAGCGTAGCAGTGATGGATGCGGTGGATGCAGTGGAAGACGACCGAAAAATGCTGTGAAATGGTGAAAACATGATCTGATGAAGGTCTGGTGAAGAAATGGTTCTAGACCGTTGGATTAGATCTGATGGAGGAGATCAACGGTCAGGATCCGCCGGTGGGATTGCTTTTGGAAGGTTGGGTGGAGGAAATGAATTTTAATGCAAAACATAAGGTTTTAACCTTTCGAGCGAATTAAAAAGGAAACAGGAGTAAAATTAATGAAAATGAGGCATTAGATGGTGGGACCCGCAAGGGCAGAGGGCGATTTGAATGTGGACTGTTGGATCTCAGGAGGAGATCAATGGTGGGGATCTTCCGACGAAACTCTATGGAAGCCCGATGAAATAAACACGAATGGGAATGCGATGCAGTATGAGCCGTTGATCGAGATCAGATCAACAGTCGGGATTGAATGATGGGCTTTCAGGAGCCAAAGGGGAAGAAGTGGTTTTTTGGGGAAAACAACTGTTTTCGCGCGACTTCAAAGTGGTTTTGAAATTTGCCCAAAAAAACGTGATATGGTCCGCTGCCAGACATGTGTCCTCCCTAAAACTAATTTCATCATGTAAGTTTGAAGCATTAACTATCGGGCACTGAAAAAACGTGATATGCACCTCAGCCATTGGATGTGGGACCGGGAGATTTGACTGTGTAGGATGGAGCGCGATATGGACAAACGCATGGTCGGTAAGGTGGGACAGGGTCAGCGGTGGTTTTAATATGGGTCGTCAGATCATCATGATAGACAGTCAAGATCAAAGATGGGAGTGCTAATGTTCCAAAGGGAAATATATTATAATAGATGATGGGACAAATCCTGACCGTCAAATCTAATGGATGGATGGCGGATATTTAAAGAGGAGGCGGAGGCAAAAGGGCCGATGCAATGGGCAGGAGAAAGGAGAGCCGTCAGATCAATCGGGATGGACGGCTATGATCCAATCGCAATCGAAGAAGGCAGGGGCCAAAACTCCGATGGTTTTGAACTTGCGATTACACGCAAACCGTTGGATCAGCGGAAGATCAACGGTGGAGATCTGATCAGAGGGGGAGAGATGGAGGGCATAGTGGCGGTGCATGATCGAATCCTAGCCATTGGTTCTTGTGGATTCAACAGCCAGGATTGCATCTAAGGATCGCCAATTGGGGAGAAAGAAAAGTAGAGGCATTGGGTCGGTGCAATGCAATTTTGCACCAGTTGTTGGATCTCAGGAGGAGATCAATGGTCAATGTTCACTCGGGGGCAATGGAACGAGGAAATGGGCACAGTGAAACCAAAACACTAGCCGTTAGATCTATACATATCGATGGCTCAGATCGAGCAAGCAGCCGATAGAACAAAAACTTCATCGCATCAGGAAATTTCAAGTAACAAAGGGAATGTGCTCATAACAAACTCCTGATTTCGATTGACAGTGATGAGAGCCAGCGCAGGGCATCAGATCATCAAAGAGATCAACGGTGGAGATCGCGACAGAGGTTGATAGAAGAAAAAACTCTCGCATCAGAAAATTACGAGAAACAAAGGAAAAAGCACACCCGGAAAGCTCCGATTGCAATTAGCGCCCAGGGCTTTAGTGCCTGGTCTCGGGCGCAGGTCATATGCGGAGAAGGGGTTGGGGGCTTAGCCAAAAGGGGCTTAGGCTTGATATATGGTAAAAGTGGGTTTTTTAGGCCAAAAACAGAGTTTTTGAGGCTTAGAAAGGGGTTTTGGTAGGGAAACAAAGGGATTTTTTCACCAAATGAAGGGATTCACATGGTTTTAAAAGGGGAATTTGATGGTTTATAAGGCTAAGGAGGGGATTTTGAGGGTTTTGAGGGAAATTTGAGAAGGGAAAAAGGGGTGAAAATGCGGAATTTGCAGGGATACAAGGGAGCAGATGGAGGCTTTCTTGAGCACAATTTTTTCACAAATAGTAAGGCTTTTTTGATGGAAACAACAGTGAAGATCTTTCAAGGGCAAAAGGCACATAGAGGCTTCAATAATGAGTGATTTTTAGAGGAAAGGTATCTCTTGAAGGCTCAGAAAAATATTTAGCCACCTGTTTTCTCGACAAAAATTTATAGGTGGATAACACTATCAACTCGAAGGTCCCTACAAACTCGTCCTTCAAGGTTTCCCAGTGGCAGGTGCGCTGGTGTAATTCTGCGTCTAAATACCATACGGTCGAGATTAGTCCCAAGGCATGAATGAACAGATGGACCCATTCCTCTGTAGTTTTTTTCACCCCATTCTTTCATCCATACTGAAAAGTGCTTGCGCAGGTCCCTTGGCCCCAAGAAAGTTTTTACGCCCAGGTGAGTCGGAGGTTCAAACCGTAAGACCATCATGTTGTGACATTCTTCCCAATCCTAGAATGGCACCTTATGCATGTCCCACCACCTCGCAGGGGTTGTGCGCATGGATAGATTAAAGGCCCATATCCTTTGTAGCCATGCTGCTGCGGGTTATGAAATTAATACTTGGTCCTTCATCCCATGGTTCTGCCTTAACCCTCTGTACATTCTGCATAGGTGTCTGCTGTTTTTCCTGCATTTTTGCAATCAGAATTGGGAAGTCTTCAATCACATGGTCTAGTTGTCTGCAATAATAGAAATATTGTTGCACAGGGTTCAGGCATTCCCTTGCAAAGTTTCCTATCTCCCCATAGTTGTAACAGATCAATTGTCCTCTTCCCCGACCTGCGCCTCCACCCATTCTCCCCCACTGCCCCTAGCTGGGGAGTATCCTCTGCTTGAGGGAGATAGTGGTGAAGAAGGGTCATCCTATACCCTATATAGGTTTCCTCGATCTATCATCCAGTCATAGGTTTGGAAATTATGCTCGTCATGCCCCATAGAGGAGAAGAATCAACACCATTTCTGCTTCAATTCTGGAACATAAGTGTTAGCCACCTATTAAAATTTGTCATATCAAATGGTGTCTAAATATTTTTTAGCCTTCAAGAAAAAATTCATGTCCAAATTGTGAGTTCTTGAAGTCTTATGATGTTCTTTGTCCTTTGAATTAATCTTCACTACTATTTCACTTAAAGCCCTCAAGTACCTTGTTGTTTACCAAAGAAAAAAAACTGTTCATGAGGCTCCATTTTCCATCATTTCATTCCTCTTTCACTAACAAAGAATTCCATTTTTTACCCTTATTCCCTTCAAAAATCCTTCTAAACCCCTCCATCTTAACCTTCAAAATCATCAAAACTCCCCTTAAAACCTTATATCTCCCCTTTATTTAGTTTTAAATTCCCTTCTTTCATCTATTGGAACCCTCTTTTTGGCTTTAAAATCCCTGTTTTAAGCCTAAAAACACCGTTCTGCACTATACGTTTTTAGCCCCCAAGGGCTTATGGATTTTAAACCCTATCCTTCATATGACGTAAAGCCCCGCAATTGGGTGCTTAAAGGCCGAAAAACCCCATCTCTGAACCCTTATTCCTTCTATTTTTCATTCCTCAACGTTTCAATTTTAAATGAGTATGGACTGTTGATCTACACAGATCAACACCCATCAGGCCATCCTTCCCTCCGCCCGTTCGCTTACCATGCTTTCCCTTTTTCAAAACTTTCTGCTCCATCCTAAAATCTCCACTGTCCATTCGAGAGATCGGACGATCAGGACTAAACCCGATAACCCATTGTGCTCGTACACTACATGAAAAAATATACGTCATCGTAGACCCCACTACCATCTCCGCCCATGCATCTTTCGGTCGATTGTGTTCTACCCACACCGTCCGATTGGCCACCCATCATCCAACGGCTGAAAATCCATATCGCGCAATTCTTGGCTCCCTTTCATAGTGCGCTACTTTTGCGCGATATAAGCGGTTTTAAAATGCCACGCGTCGAGTGATTAATGGAATCGTGCTCCAAAAGTTAAAACTGCCTCCCCCCCTCCGAATGCTACGTGAAAACTGCTTCCGATTTTCCAAAACCACCTATCTTCATTCTTGCGCCAAACTAAAAATTTTAAACCCTGTTTCGTCTCTGCCAGGGTTTCTTCCTCCTACTGCTACATTTTCCCATTCACACCGCTCCAAACTGCCTCCATAAACCCTCCAAAGAAGTTTTTTTTTTCTTTTTCTCTGAATGAGACTAATCTATTAATATACAAAAAGAGTTACAAGGAGGCCGAGGCCTCAGCTAGTCTAGCCCATAGAATAGGCATTCTAATACAACATAATAGACATATAAAGTTTACCAGACGAGCTACTTCAACAGAAATCATCATGCAGACAATAAAAAATATGCCGCCCTCGTAAGGAAAACTGGCCTTGAAACATCGACAGTTGACCAAAAACCAGAAGCGAAGAGCAGGTAAGCATGACGGGTTGTTCCCAACCAAAACAAAACCAAGCCACTCATGTAGGGGAAACCGGCCAAGAGGCAAAGACTGATAATTGAAAAACTGAAGCAAAGAGCAAGTAATCATTACGAACTTGGCCTTGTACCCATCCAAAAACTTGTGAAGAAGGAGACTGACCAGATTAAGAATCATGAGAGGAAGGGGGAAGTTCCTCAACCACTCGATAGCCGTAGGCATACGGGTCATCGTCCTCTTCTTGCTTGTCTTCTTTAGCATTGTGGCAGCCTCGCTTGGTGTCGCCTGAGCCAACTTCAACTCTAGTATCCTGCGAAGCACTACAACCGGGAGCTTTTCATTTCAGGTCGTCACTGGTAGGAGAACAAGGCTGTTCAGTGACCCTATGCTCCACTCCAGCACTATGAGGCACCATTGCCAAGTCAGGAGGCTCGTCCTTGAAATCAATTGTGATGGTGGCAGTAATAGTTTCCCTATTGAGACAGCAGGGAAAGCGAAGCTGGGTAGAGTGCAGGTGGTCAGAGACGTGACTGGGCGAGCCCCAATAAGGATGAGAAAGCCCACGCCCATGACCATGGCCACGACTGCGCCTGGTATTAGGGTAGCAACCCAGAGAGTTATCCAAAGAAGGAGATGAAGAGCCTGAAGAAGTAGTGGAAGGTTGGCAGGGAGGACGACCTCGGTTGGTGCCTCGACGACACTGCATAGATTGTCACAATCAGGGCATTGTGCTCAGAGCAGGGTGATGAAAGCGGCCAGCAAAATGGTATGGAATAGAGGTCAGGGGAGGATAATCTAACGGAGCAGGGAAAGACTCAAAGGGTGGCTAGAGCCCCAGATGGTAGAGGGAGCTCTGCGAGATGTGAATACCAGGGGCGAGATCGATATAGCAGGCGATGGAGCAACGACGCCCAGTGCAGGTTCTGGAGCTGTGCTCAGCTACAACCAGGAAGAAAAATGAATGAAGAGGTGACATAACAGGGATGAAGCTTCCAGAGGAAGCCATTCTCAAGGTGAAAGGGCACGAGCTTGGGTGAGTATGCTGCGTTAATGTAGCAAAGCAAGTGACTACGGCGAATTTAATGAGGACAAGGATGTGGGTTAGGGTGGTGGAGTTATGAGCCCACGCGTCGACGCACATCCCCCGCCACGTTTCATGCCATCTAAGCACCTACATTCGGGGGGTGTAGATCCTGGTGCACCATGATTGTGCAGTCTTGGATGAGTTGTGCATCATCAGAACTGTGCAGAGGGCCGATGAACAAAGGAAGATGCTGATTGGTACCTTGATTGGATAATCGACCAGCTACCTTGTTAACAGTGCGGCTGATATGCTTGAAGGTGATGGCTCTGGGGACATTAAGCCATCTTTCGATTTTTTCCAGTCTGCTCAGAAGTCTCCAACTTGAAGCCAATTTAGTTGCAGTAGTGCTTATGTGAAGTTGAATTGCTGCCTCTATAAGAATCTGAGAATCCCCTTTAGCTTCCAGTTTGAAGAAGTTTTATTTTTCTGTGATACAAAGCCCTTGCCATAAGACTTTGAGCTCTGCCGCATTGTTAGAATCATGTCCGAGAGAGCCAAATTAGATGTATGAAACAGTGCCTTCATGATTTATGAAAATGTCTCCATAACCAGCTAAGCCAGGATTTCCTTTGGCTGCACCGTCAAAGTTCATTTTGAAATCATGAGTCATGGGGGGAGACCAAGAGATAGGCGAATCCATAACATTAGAGGATTTCGGTTTGACCCTCGCTGAATGTTTAAAATCGAGATTCCATTTTTCCAAAATGAGACGTTCAGACGGAGCGAAAGGCATATCAGTGTCCTGCCAATGATCGAGAGCTAAGGTTTCTTGCAAATTGTGTTTGAGATTGAACCACAGAATTTCTACTGGCGTGGACTTATCCTTAAAGATCTTGTAATTGTGTTCCTTCCATATAATCCAATAGATGAAGCCTAGGATCAGATTCCAGATGGCTTTGAGCAGGTGACTTTGGAAGGGTTGCGAAGGCCACCACCTGATAGTATTGATAATATTTCCAGCATGTCTGCTTGTTCTTCTAGTGCATATGGTGAACTGTTCCCAAAGTTGAATTTCCAATGCACAAGAATACAAGAGGTATTGGATGGTTTCTACATGAGTATTACAGTTGGGGCATCTTGAGGGGCCGATGAAGCCTCATTTTAGAAGATTGTCCCAAGTGAGGATTTTCCCTTTGCTAAGGAGCCAGAGGAATGTGCAAAATTTTTGGCCAGAATCTGGGGAGCCAGACTTGATCCCAAAGGTGATCCTTCCGATTCTACAAAGGGCAAAAGAGTAGCTGGTAGGCTTCTTGGGTGGAGAATTTTCCCCTAGGAGTGTGTCCCCATCTCAAAGTGTTTGTTTGGGCAGAAACTTTAATTCTCCTTAAGCTGAGCTCCTGGTCTATATTGCCATGAGTCTCCCCCTGCCAGTCCTCTTGCCAAGTGATTGCTGGCTTCCATTGATGGTAATCATGTGAGGAAAGAGGTTGCCAGAACTGATTAACCTGATTAGGGATTGTATGCTGAAGAACGCTTTTCCACTTTGGCTTGTGGAATAGCGTGGATAGTTTGGGAAATTTTTGCCAGGAGTCTTCCCAGAATCTAGCTTTGTCTCCTGAATGTATCTCCCAAAAACTGTGAGCTTGGATGAAAGCACTATGTTGTTTTGCAGCATTCCAAATCAATGATCTAGGGGTGTCTGTGATGATGCACATGAGGTCCTCCTAGGGTCTGCCTGGTGCATATTTAACCTGCCAAAGACGAGCCCATGGAGTGTTTGGATTAGAGATCCAATTCCACCAAATGTGAGCTCCCATGGTGAAGTTTCTATGCTACAAATCTCTCAATCCTAGCCCTCCTGCAGATTTTGGGGTATAGACCTCGATCCATTTGACAAGAGCCAATTTTTTGTTGAGACCAGTTGACCCCCAGAGAAAGTTCCTTTGTAAGTTGTGGATTTGCTTTAAAACCCATTTGGGAGTAGCCAGGATGGAAAAGAGGTATAAAGGCATGGCTTGAAGAACATATTTAATCAGGATGAGTCTACTAGCAATGTTGAGAAATCGGTACGTCCACGAGGAGAGTCTGGTCTCCAGCTTATCGAGGAGGGTTCTCCAAGAGGCGTGCTTGATTACAGAGTCTACAAGGGGAGCCCCAAGATATTTGGAAGGAAGAACAACAATAAAAAAACCCAAGATCCTAGCAATATTGCCTCCATATTATCGAGGAGGGTTCTCCAAGAGGCATGCTTGATTACAGAGTCTACAAGGGGAGCCCCAAGATATTTGGAAGGAAGAACAACAATTGAAAAACCCAAGATCCTAGCAATTTGCATTGAGAGGTGGTGGGAGTGTTGAAGAAGAAGATTTGGGATTTGGTGGCATTGATGGTGGTTCCTTAAGCATCAGAGAAGGTGTAAAGAAAGGATTTGAAGGCTCAGACCTCTTGGAAAAACAGGTGGCCAAAAATCAAGTTATCATCTACAAATTGTTGGTGTGTGATGGGGGAATTGTCATGTAGAGAAATACCTTTAATGGAATTGGTGGAAACAACATGATGAATGAGTCAACTAAGGCCTTCTGCCATGAGGACGAATAAAAAAGGGGACAGGGGATCACCCTGACGTATACCTCTAGAGGACCGAAACAAAAGGGAGGGAGAGCCATTGACAAGGATGGAGAAGCTGGGGGATGAAAGGAGGCTCATAATCCATCGCGTCCAGGAGGCATTGAATCCAAAGGCTAGGAGCATTTGATTGATATAATTCCAACTTAATTTATCAAATGCTTTAGATAGGTCAGGCTTGAGGAGCATACCTAGTTTCTTAAGGAGCTTAAGGGAAGGAATCACTTCATGCGAGAGGATACTGCCATCTAGTATCTGGCGCCAATCAACATAGCCAGTTTTCTCTGGCGAGACAAGAAGCGGTAAAAGAGGCTTGAGCCTATTTGCAATGATTTTGGATATCAAAATATTTTTGTCCTTCAGGTTCATGCAGAATATTTTGGAAATACTCTCTGAGTTGTTTTTCAATATCTTCATGGGCCTCTATACAAACTCCCTGATTGTTATTGAGAAAAGCAATGTTGTTATACATTCTTCTTTGAATAGTGGACCTGTGGAAAATTTTTGTGTTTTTATCCTCGTCTTGAAGCCACATGACTCTAGATATCTGTCGCCATAGTGTCTCCTCTTGTTGCCTCCGCTCTTCAATTTTAGTGAGGAGGTCATTTTCTTGACTATCATACTCATTTGTTCTGCCTTTAGTTATGATTCTCTGTTGTAGAAGACTCATTTGGTGCTCTAGCTCTTTCTGATGGTCAAAGATGTTACCAAATTGAGTTTGATTCCAAAGTTTGAGAGTGTGCTTGAGATTTCGTAGCTTTTGTTGGAACTGAAACATTTTGGAGCCATCAGGAGGAGTATAGGAATGCCAAGCCTTAATGAAAATTTCTTTAAAACCCTAGTGAGCAAACCAAAATGATTCAAATCGGAAAGGTCGTTGCTTCGGGAGCCCGGACGAGCCCATTGTAAGAGGATGGGCCAGTGATCCGATCCTATAGGAGGCATGATGGAAGAATGAAAGTCCCCACCAAGATGAATAGCATTTTCTGACATGAGAAAGCGATCTAGGCGAGAGGCGATGTGCTGCGGTCCCCTACGTTTATTGGTCCATGTATGCATACCATTGGAGGTTTGAAGATCCATGAGTAGGTTTCTTTGTATGAAGTCTTTGAATCCAATGCTGTCCACCTCCAATCGATTCCTGCCTCCAGTTTTTTGCTCCAAGGAGGTGATCATGTTGAATTCCCCCCCACAGATCCAGAGAGGGAAGTGCCTCATGGAGTTTAGATCAGTTAAAGTGTGGAGCAGATCCAATTTATTTTGGATTTCTTGCAGAAAATATACATTGGTGAGGTGACCATGTGTGTTGGTTCCCACGATATGGAAGGTAGTTTGTATGAAATAGTGTGAGGCATGAAAGTCATAAAGTGATAGAATTTGAGGATCCCAGATGATTGCGAGCCTGCCTGAGGTGCCCGAAGCATCCACCGATACTGAGCGACAGCCTCCCCATGCTCTGGCCAAAATGTGTTCTAGAGCTTTGCTATTGCATTTCGTTTCCTGAAGATAAACAATCGATGGTCTGGCTTGCTGAACCATATTTTAAGCATTCTATGTTTTGAGGGGCTATTAAGCCCTCTCACATTCCACAAGATGAGCTTCATGAGGAACTGTGGGGTAGTGCCTTGTAGAACTTAGTTAGCTTGGGAAATCTTCCAGATTCCACAAGCATTTCACCAACAATGATAGTTCTCTGCAAATCGGTTTTCTACCCTCGTTTTTTCGTCTCTTTCATGATTTTCCTACTGTCCCATAGACTTCCCACTTGAATGCCAAGAGATTTTCTCTGCTATGCATGGAAAATAACCACTTCCAGATTTTCAATTTGACGTGGGGGTATTTTGCTATATTCTCTTTAGTGACAGGCTTCCTCCAGAGCAAGAATATCCAACTCCCCCATATCTATGCTTTCAGGTTCTTCATCCATGTGAGTCAAAGCATTCTATTCTTCTTTTTCATGAGCGTGATGAAGGGTGAGAGCCTGGGAGCCATCAATATCCATATGCGAATCTTTGAGGGCAGAGGTTTTGTCAGGTACATCAGCAGAAGAGGAGGCAGGAGAGCCTGTTTTTGGAAGATTCAGAAGGCAGGGGATTGAGAGAAGAGGTGGAGGATTTGGGAGGCTGATCTGAAGTAGTGGGTTGAGCTTGTTGAACTACCAGGGTATCTTGGGTAGCTAAGACTTCAAAGCTATTGCTTGTTTCAGGCTTGTTGGGGGCGGTAGAGATGATGGGGGTTTTCTTGGAGTGCTTCTTTCTGGAAGAGACCTTGGTGAAGCCATCAACATATTTTCCAGCTTCAGGGGAGGGGTATTTGGGCTGATGATTCAAAGGACAGTCTCTAAACAAGTGGCCATCCTCATGTCATTTTCTGCAACGGAAGGGAACATGCTCATAGTCTATGGTTTGAATCCATTCAAAATCATCATGAAATAAGCTTACCAAGTCCATGAGAGGCTTGGCTAGGTGCATGTAGACACAGATTCTAGCATAGGAGGTATAACATCTGAGCTTCGTTTCCTCTGCAACCTTTATGAACTCTCCTAGACCATTGCCTATGTCCCGCAGGGTCTCTTCATCCTAGTATTCCAGAGGTAATGAATACATACGAATCCAAACCGGTGCCCAGTTGAAGTCCTCCTTTTCTAGGTGAAATATTTCGATCTAGTCGTGCAGGTACAAGCCCGTAGATTTGAAGAAATATGGGCCTCCTTCAAAGATGCGATTCTTGTCATCTAGGCAGTGGAAGATAGCAGTGAAGAATCCCTTGGGGCCTAGCTGCAGAGTCACTTGTCCCTTGGGCTTCCATTTGGTTGTTATCTAACCTTGCAATGCCTTTTCTGTTGGCCACAGTCCGATGAACTTACCAATGAGGGCGTGATCCTTCATGTATTGTATATGGCCATTTATGCGGTGACTGGGAAGGTCGATTTTGAATCGTTTCACTATTTTTGGGATGCATGTGGCTGAGGACGCTTTTGGCAGGGAAGCAGAAGTGTCTTGTTCTGTGCTCGCATCCCTTGGGGCTTCGTTACCTATATTTGCATCACTTTTATTATTTTTAGTGGGGACATGGTCGGAGCCTTTCTGCGAAATGTGTTCAGAACTGCCTGGCAAGTCTGAGACTGACGTAGTGCCCGTTTTGGGGGGAGGGGGGGGGGATTCATTTTGAAGTGTCAGCAGAGGAGCACGATAGATCTGCGAACTCTGCAACAGAGGCGCAGTCGCGCTCAGAGAGAGAGGGTCAGCAAAGCAGTTTTAAACCAAATCTTCATAGGATTTAAAATAACGTTTGTTTGTTTTTATGTAGGTTTAATGAAGACTAAAGTTAAAACCCTCCAGTAGATAATTGCAATGTTATTGGTAGAGGATGACGATCCTCATGGCCTTTGATACAAATTAAAAGGTTTTGAAGTACTAATTACACGTTTGTAAAAGGTTGATAAGTCATGATTATCGGGTTTTCAAACATTTCTCCGAAAAAACCCTCTGCGCACCTGTAAACAAAAAAACACAGTGAACATCAATTAATTAAAGAGTGTCAACATCAAAGACAGAGGGTGAAAGCATAATCTGAAGATTAAAAGACCTAATCAAAGCTTGAAAGGATCAAGGCATGAAATCTGGAATCAAAGGCATAATCGACAAATTAGATCTAGAAGACCTCAAATGCCACATCGCAGGGGCTAATTGAATCTCCAACTACCAAAATTGCCACCTGCAGCCTCTCTGCCTCAAAGGTATACCCGGATCAAATCTCAGTCAGTAACATTAAGGCTAAAGACTGCTAACAATTATTACAAGAAAAATGAAATATTTCACACTGACATGCAAAGTTATTGTAAAGAATAAAAAGAGCCTTAAATTCAATCTTTTCACCCACTAAGCCTAAAAAGAAGAAAACATAGTTAATGAAACAGAGTTGTAAATCGAATTCTTTCCTACCTTTTGCCTTGCATGGTTTTCAAGGCTAGGAGTTGCATTTAGTGTAGAATTAATGATATTCAACCCTAGAACTCTTCCACCTCCTCATTTCTTCTATAAATACTTCTTAAGAAGATGAGAAATTGTTGGTTGGTTGGTCACTAGTTGTAACACTGAAGCTCTTTAAAATAATACATAGTTTGTTGAAGTTGAAGAAGAAATTGAAGTCTTGGAAGCTGGATTATGTTTTGACATGCTTATTCTTGAGAAGGCTCTATCATTGGATTCCTGAGCTTGGCTGTTGGTGATGTATTCTGAAATGTCTGTTGTTTTTCCTATTTTCATTATGTTTCATAAATTCTTACTACAGTAGGATGAAAAGTTTAGGCTAAGAAATGACTCCTGGAAGAACCTTAGACCTGTTTATCCTTCACTGTTTTATGTTTTCTTCTTTTAAGGAATTTTAGAGTATTTAATCATTCTCTTGAACCCTTATGCTTGTTTATTTCTCAAATAGTTCAAATAGTTGGTTCCAGCATGATTTATGGTTTTCCCTGCTTGTCTGCTGCCACTTGAATACTGTTTTTGAAGTCTCCCTTTGAAGTACCATTGTTTACAGTTACCCAAGGAGGTCTGTTTTGATCATACCCTTTGTTCCTTCTTGAAAAATTGTTTTAAAGGTCTTTATAGTTGTGATCATAGATGTGTTAGGTGTTCCCTCTTCTATGACTGCAATTATCAGTGAATCTTTCATGTTTTCTAATTCCTTTGAAATAAAGTCTTTGAGGAAATAGGGTGTTCCCTGAATCTTAGATTTCATTTTAAAAGTTGTCTTGAAGTCATTATTTGCTTAAAGTGTGGTTTGTAGAATTCATGGTTAGCCCTGTCTATCAAATACATCTTTCTATTCAAATTATGTTTTTAAGTTCCCTTTGTTTATAATTCAATTTCTCTTTCCAAATCATTAATGTCCATCTCATTCACAAAACTAAAGGATCCTATGGCCAAGTTAGATTTGCCCTTTGATATCCCATATCCATTGATGAGTTTGTCATAAACCTCTTCTTGACTCCATTGCCCAATGAATCTGACACTTCTTCTTGCTATCTATACTACTTAGACCTTTCATATTCTGTTGTGCCAATTCAACCAAACAAACTATTAGTGACCTATAAATATAGGATTCATAATTTTGACTTGACTATTGGTAATTTTGTAAATATGTACATACTTTGCCTTCTGCAAGTTGTATTCACATATTTTGTAAAAAAATCAAAAAAATCAAAAAATCAAAAAGAGGGTAAAAAAGTCCTAAAAGAACAATCAAGGGACTTAGAAAAAATAAAAGACCCCAAGAGAAAAATGAATAAAATATGAAAGTGTGCAAGTATAAATGCCACTACTTTTACCTTTTGACTATGGCAGAGTGTCAATAAATGCCACAAGTCTGTGATGAGTTGAACAATTTAATCTTGACTTGTCACTTTTCAATTTCACTTGCTGTAGATAGAGAATAAAATTGTCATACAATTTAATCATGACAATCCAGTAGTTAGGTAGAGAAATAAAGTGAATCCAACAGTTTAATCTGGATTCATGGATGAAATAAGTGTAGAATTAGATAGTTTTATTTGCTTTCAGAAAGAATAAATGCTATAAATGTTGCTAGCTCAAATGGACCTTACTAAAAAAGAAGAAAAAATGTTAGCATGGTAAGTTGGGTAGCTAGAAGAAGGTGAAAAGCATCAATGTAAATATCAATCACCAAGGCTTCAAAATAACTAACTTCCCATTCCCATAGCCATTAATCATTCTAAGCTATCAAGTCAGAAAGGCTCAAGGCATTTCCTTGACTTTTGTTGGGACCGGACCCAAGGCTCTATGACTGATCAGTGGAAAGTGTTAAATGTCTATATTAATCCTTAAAATTATATAATTCTCCATTTCATGCATTCATTCCCCTAAATAATCCTAAGTAAAACCTTATTTTTACTTAAAGACACTATGATTCCCATTTAACTAATTTCCTTCATCACATGGGAACATTAAACCCTCAAAATTACATTATATCATAAGTTAAAGTGATGAGATTAATATGATGCAAATTGTCTTTTAAACTTCACTTTATTTGGTTATGTTTATGTATTTTGAGTATACCTTGTCCCATTTTCATATTAACTTTAACTTATATATTAACTCCCTATAGAAATAACCTTTTCCTATATTATATAACTCATTTTTATATAATAGCCCCAAAAACCCATGTATTACAACTTTAGCCAAAGTTATTTAATCCCCACATGTAAATAAAATAGCCACATTACAACCCCTTTGGCTAAAATATATCTTTATATTAAATCCTGCCCCCTATGGTAAGTAAATCACCTTGATTTAATTACTATATAATAAAAATATATTGAAAAACTCTTAAACATGTTCAAATGTATGTTTAAAACAAAAATAGTTAAAAACCCGAAGTTTCATTCAAACTAAACTTCAAATAAACACATCCCTTTGTTAATTAACCAAATCCCTTTACCCCATCGGATTGAATCTTGACCCTCTGAACTCCAATTCACTTTTGATCTGACAATCCATATTCACCGCGACAACTTTTACCCTTCCCCATCGCGTTAGTTATCAGCCGTCAAATCTTTATTCACTTCAAGATCCAACAACCCAAATTGAACCCGATGAATTCTTTTCTCCGTACCTTTTCTTTTAATCATGACCCTTCGCTTGAGAGAACCAAATCTGATGGCCAATGATCTATATCGTGCACATAAAGTGATCGATCAATGTTTTGTAAAATCTGCGTGATATGGGTGGTTTTCCCAAACCACCCCATATCGATGTGTCATTATTTGATTGAATCGCGTTAAAAAAGAGAAATACCACTTATTGCTTCAGAGCCGCGCGATAAACCGCTCAGCCCAATCCAAAACCGCTCCAGCCATTATATGAAATTAATGCAATTAAACCTTGATTCGAGTAAGGGTTTAATTCATTAAAACTTATTATTTTTCATTACTTTTCACCTATTCGCGCCTGATAACCTGTGAAAACCTTCGCAGAGCCTCTTGTGTCTATTTTCCAAACTACCAGTGAACCAGTGATCATTTGAAAGACCATTTTCTCTACAATTCAATCACAGAGAGCCACCATACCCTCTTGTCCATAAAAAGCTTCAATTTCAGAGGAAAAATACCAAATTATCAGCCATTTTTTTTAATTTACTGAATTATCTGCACAGTGAATCTAAAAAACATCCAAAATACAGGGGAAACCCTATCAAATTTTCCCCAGAATCTCTCATTTCCATTTTAGCAAGTTTTTCCCATTCCTTGATCATTTTTCACTGCTAAAATTGATCATAGCCCTCTTCTGAGCATTAAAAATCCTTTTAATAATCCAAAACCCTGGTCAGAATCCTATTTCGCCAGAGAAACCCTTCAAAATCCCCTTGTTTCCAAAGAGGACTTAGCAAACAGTTTAAGCTTTCTTTGTTCAGCTAAAAAAATGACGAAGAAACAAGTAACCCCCAAACCAGGAGGCCCAAAGTCTCAGAAGAAAACTTTTGCCAAAATCCCTCAGCCTGAGGCTTCCAAACTTGATAAACCCAACCCTGCACTCACTTCCAAGTCCACTGAAGTTGTTAGGCTTGTCCAACCTCCAGTTACTTCACAAGAAAATGTTTCTCTTATTGATCTTGATTATAGAATATTAGACCCTTCAGTTGAGTTCAATTTACTTGATGTCTATAATTGGTGTTTTGGCAAGTATGTGGAGAAAAATGATAAGGATATACCTGTGAGGGATTCTAATTTGCCAAAGTATATTGTCCCCCTTACTCATTTAGCCCCTGATTTTGTCAGATTGTGTCAGTCATACTACCTTCCAGACCAGAGGTGCATTGTCAATAAAGATAGGGAAATCATATTTTATATCAATACATAATCCATAAACTCCATGCTGCAACTAAACCATGAGCCCAATACTGCTTCATTGTCAATAGAGGATTTAACTCAACTTTACTTGGACATAGATTTTTCTTCCAAATTCAAAATCTTCCAGACTTTTTGCCCCACACAGGTTGATATCCCTAAGCTCAATCCTCCAGTTGATACCTTTGATTTTCCAAGTGAAACAAGGAAGATTGTCTCTATGCTATCATTCATACTGGGATATAACAGTGATGAGTTTGCTGATGTTGCTATCTTGGGTTTTCTGTCTACTTTGAGTCCTGGCCAGCCTCCATCCATTGTATACAACTTTTCCAAGTTCATTGCAGAAAACATGCATTATCAGTTGTCCAGATTGCTAGAAGAAGGAGTTTTTAGATATACTTCGTATCTATTTCATCTGTTTTTATATTACCAAGCAGACAAGTTTCCCGTTGAGTTTTAGAAGCTAGATCCAGAAGGGAATGTACTTTTAGTTGTATTTTGGTCATCAATTTTGAGAAAATGGAACAGGGAATACACCTATGTGGACTTCAACGACTTTTTTATAGTACCTGCAATGAATTTATTGATTAAGGAACAAACCCCTAGAATTAATGAAGAAACTAAGAGGATCTTATAGCTATCTGAGAGCCGTAAAATAGGGGATTGGTACTTTTATAAGAACTACACAGAGATCAGAGTATATGGTGCGCCCTTGGCCCCATATAAATTGCCTAGATTTGTAGCTACAAGAATTTTCGCTCTTGAATATTTGAGGCAACTTTTGAATGCAGATGAAGTCAATTTTATGACCTCCAGAAAAAAGACACAGTTTAAACTAAAAAATCAAGTTGGGCCATTCATTGTTAATAACAGAGAAGCAACAAATTAGATTAATGTCAAGTTGAAAGAATACAAATTCCCATACAGCTTTATGTGGAATTATGATCCTCAAGGTATTCTAAGCCAAATCAGATTGAAATGCAAGTTGTCTTCTTTCTTGCATGATCCCAAGCCTCAAATTGAAAAATATGCCAATAAACTTGAGAGTGAGCCAAATACTTTATTTGATGATGACTCACGGAGGATGCAGGGAAACAATAAAAAGGATAAACAGGGAGATCAAGCATAGATAAGCCAAATTTTCTAGAATTGAAGACTTTGAGAGCACCTGAAACTTAATCGGCCGCAATTATACTTGTAAAGGTATTTTTCGTCAATCTTGTCCATAAAAAGCTTCAATTTCAGAGGAAAAATACCAAATTATCAGCCATTTTCTTTAATTTACTGAACTATATGCACAGTGAATCCAAAAAACATCCAAAATACAGTGGAAACCCTGCTAAATTTTCCCCTGAATCTCTCATTTCCATTTTAGCAAGTTTTTCCCATTCCTTGATCATTTTTCACTGCTGAAATTGATCATAGCCCTCTTTTGAGCATTAAAAATCCTTTTAATCATCCAGAACCCTACTCAGAATCCTATTTTTCCAGAGAGAGCCTTCAAAAGCCTCTTGTTTCCAAAGAGAACTTAGCAAACAGTTTAAGCTTGCTTTGTTCAGCTAAAAAAATGACGAAGAAACAAGTAACCCCCAAATCAGGAGGCCCAAAGTCTTAGAAGAAAACTTCTGCCAAAATCCCTTAGCCTGAGGCTTCCAAACTTGATAAACCCTCCACTACACTCACTGCCGAGTCGACTGAAGTTGTTAGGCCTGTCTAACCTACAGTTACTTCACAAGAAAATATTTCTCTTATTGATCTTGATTACAGAATATTAGACCCTTCAGTGTAGTTCAATTTACTTGATGTCTATAATTGGTGTTTTGGAAAATATGTGGAGAAAAATGATAAGGATATACCTGTGTGGGATTCTAATTTGCTAAAGTATATTGTCCCCCTTACTCATTCAGCCCCTGATTTTGTCAGATTGTGTCAGTCACACTATCTTCCAGACCAGAGGTGCATTGTCAATAAAGATAGGGAAATCATATTTTATATCAATACATAATCCATAAACTCCATGTTGCAACTAAACCATGAGCCCAATACTACTTCATTGTCAATAGAGGATTTAACTCATCTTTACCTGGACTTAGATTTTTCTTCCAAATTCAAAATCTTCCAGACTCTTTCCCCCACATAGGTTGATATCCCTAAGCTAAATCCTCCATTTGATACCTTTTATTTTCCAAGTGAAACAAGGCAGATTGTCTCTATTCTATCATTCATACTGGGATATAATAGTGATGAGTTCACTGATGTTGCTATCTTGGGTTTTCTGTCTACTTTTAGTCCTAGCCAGCCTCCATCCATTGTATACAACTTTTCCAAGTTCATTGCAGAAAACATGCACTATCAGTTGTCCATATTGCTAGAAGAAGGAGTTTTTAGATATACTTCATATCTACTTCATCTATTTTTATATTACCAAGAAGACAAGTTTCCCATTGAGTTTTAGAAGCTAGATCCAGAAGGGAATGTACTTTCAGTTGTATTTTGGTCATCCATTTTGAGAAAATGGAACAGGGAATTCACCTATGCGGATTTCAATGTCTTGTTTATAGTACCTGCAATGAATTTATTGAATAAGGAACAAACCCTTAGAATTAATGAAGAAACTAAGAGGATCTTACAGCTATCTGAGAGCTGTAAAACAAGGGATTAGTACTTGTATAAGAACTACACTAAGACCAGAGTATATGGTGCACTCTTGGCCCCATATAAATTGCCTATATTTGTAACTACAAGGATTTTCGCTCTATAATATTTCAGGCAAATTTTGAATGCAAATGAAGTCAATTTTATGACGTCCAGAAAAAAGACACAGTTTAAACTAAAAGATCAATTTGGGCGATTCATTGTTAATAACAGAGAAGCATCAAATGAGATTAATGTCAGGTTGAAAGAATACAAATTCCCATACAGCTTTAGGTGGAATTATGATTCTCAAGGTATTCTAAGCCAAATTAGATTGAAATGCAAATTTTTTTCTTTATTGCATGATCCCAAGCCTCAAATTGAAAAATATGCCAATAAACTTGAGTGGGAGCCAAATACTTTATTTGATGATGACTCACAGAGCATGCAGGGAAACAATGAAAGGGATAAATAGGTAGATCAAGCACAGATGGTTGCAGTCAACAAAGAAGCTGAAATTTTTCATAAAAGGAACAGAGAAGAAGGTAGTTTCATAGCTGAAACTATTCTAGATAAGAGATTCAGGATTCCATACAATAAGAAATAAAATTGACTGATGAAGAAAGGAACAAAGCAATTAATTTTGATGATTACAATGGCCATCAAACTGATGATGAGGCCATTATAATTGTAAATGAAACACTCAAAGAGTTTCAAAATGTCCAATTTTAAGCACAATAGAAAGACACAGTTATGGTTGATAAACAAAAAAATGTTGATATTTGTTCTTCTTCCAAAGAACCTGACAACATAGAGTCAGATATTCAAATCAGGTTCAGAAAAATCAGAGAAAAGAATGAAGAAATCAAAAGTGACGTATATTCCAAGTTCCTTAAAGAAAATCCTGGGAATAAAGATAGAATCCTCTCATCTTTTGATTACTCTTCAAATAAATTGGTGATGTCATTTATGAAACCCACAGTAGCTGATCAAAAAACAATTGCAGATTATTCAAAGATAGACTTGGAACTTGATGCAGATGCTGTCCATGAATTGGACCAAATAGAATTCCATAGAAGCAATAGAGAGATGTTGTATTCTAAAATAGTCAACAAGACCATGAATTCTATTAATCTTGAGAAAACATTGATAGACCTTCAAGATCAAATGAAGCTGGATAAAGCCTTATTGTATGCCAATAGCTTAAGAATCAAAGCATTGGAAGATATAGTAATTGAAGCAGGAGCTGACCCAGCAAACATTGAAGGGGCAAAGGCCATAATAAAAAAGCAAAATGAAGACATAGTAGCACTCAGGAGACAACTGAAATTTCCTCAAACTGAAAATCCTTCAACAACAAACAGAGAATGATGAAATAAAACAACTTGTTCTAAAAATGACAGACCAAATAAAGGAAATGGAAAGATAGATTAAAACTTTCATGCAAGAAACTGAAAATTTGAAGAAAGCCCAACAAATTGTCATTCCTACAGTCATCCCAACTGTAAGCACAACTATCCCCTCAACATTGGCAGAACATTTGGCACTGCAAGGAGTATTGGCAACTGCAATGTCAATTACTTCTAAATATATATCTGCCACTTCTTCATCGACATCATAGAAAAACACGGTAGGGGAAACAACTGCTATAATCAAGGCAATGGAAGACATGTCCATAAAAGATCAAGAAATACTCAGTTTAAAAGGCACCATAAAAAATTTGGAAGAATCTAACAGGGATGCCTTGATCACTTCCAAAGGACATGAACAGAGGGCTAATAGATTACAGGAACAAATGAAAATTCTTCAACAGCGGGTAAATCTTACTGAACAAGTTGCCTACATAAAAAATCATTTGTGGACAAAAATCATAGAAGGCATTCACTCACAATGGCCTTCTATTTAGATAATATATGAGAAAAAAGATCTGCTACAAGCTGCCTTAGCAGAAATTGATAAAACAAAGAAGGAACTTGGCAAAAAACCCCCATAAGCAACCCAACTCAAATCATTCTTGAATAGTAAAAACAGGGAAAAATTAGAAGATTTGAAGATTCCAGACAGGACAGAGGCTATCCTTGAGATCAGAAAGGTGATAACAAAGACAAATATTATGAACAATCTAGAAGAAAAATGTGCTAATATGAACATATCAATCAGTAAATTTAAGACCAAGTATGACTTGCTGCTAGAAGCAGGACTTCCAGATATTCATGCATTAAATGAAAAATTAATGCCACAGAAGGAGTATGATCAGAAAATTAGAGCCCATGCTAAGGAGCAAGCTAAAAATCCTTTACCACAAGGATCTCCAAGTGGCAAAGTAATACTTCAATACTTTGAGAATTTGTTCTTTTTGGAGAATGAGATTAAACATATGTTCATAGTAAAGCCATACTTTGCTAATTATACAGAAGCTGATGAAAGCTATAGAAAATTGAAGAATATAAAGATCCCCACAGCTCAACAATGGCAAGAATTCAAAGATCTGATGTGAATTTGACAGGTAAAAGAGCAGGAAAATCACATGAAGAAAACATATTTTACTGTTACCTTATGGTAAAAATTCAGGGTTAAAGTGTATCAGATTTTCAAAGAGTATCAGTAAAAGAGAATGTTACTACTGGTTATTTTTCAATTATAGCAGTAAGACAGTGAAAATCAAAGATAAAGAGTATCAGGGATGAAAGTGAAAATAAGGAGTGATCCACAAGACATCTTCCACGAGATAATGCATCCAATGCAAGCAATGCTCACAACAAATCATAAAATCATTTTGATTAGGATAATCAGTTCTATATTTTCTTGTAAAAGGGAACAGCTTGCAAACTGTTTTGCTGCTGTCCCTCTTCTTATGTTATATTTCCTATTTTTCCTTGAAACATTATCTAAAAATTTGAGATATTTTGTAAAGAAATTTATTTGTATAAATACTTCATATTTCGAAGTATTTAGTGTGGAATAAAATCTATCAAGACTACTACAGTCATTTTGCTGGATATATTGAAGTTGGTGTGAGTCAATTAGCAAAGCAGTAGGCTGGAATTGAGATTAAAGACATCATAACTCAGGATTCTTGTGCTGACCAGATAAGTCTAGTCTTTTTCCTGTTTTCATTGTTTTTCTTTCAAAAGTTTTCATAGATTCATTTTAATGTGTTTCTATCTTTAATGATCAACTAGGAGAATTTAGACAGGATTAGTGATAAAAAGCTCCCTGTTTTTTACTAGTTTTTCATTATTATATTTTCTACTTGGTAATCGGACTATAGAATTCTTAATTGCTCTAGGTCCCTGTTTGATTCCCTCCTTCAATCTTCTTTTCCGTAACTTAAGGATTCTTAAGTGCCCTTTTCTTTAGATTTCACCCATTCCATCAACAAAGCATATTTAAAGCCTTTGAAGGTTATCTACCCTGCCCTTAGTACATTTGCATCTTTAAGTCTTATTTCCTATCTCTGCTTACCTAGAAAGTTGACTCCATAGCCCAATGCTCTGGTAGATCCCTCTGGTTTACTTTGAAACACTTTTTATTCCCACCACTCTTTCAAAACAAGTCCCACTGTCCACTCATAGCTAGCCTAAAATCCAATTATAAAACAAAGTTAAATCTTTAGGAGAGATCCCTCTCCGAAACTCAGGAAGGCTAGATCCTGAATTTCAAAAGCGGTTTTTGGTTACCCCTGATTTTCTTAACTACAAAAATCCTCATCCCACAACCTAAGAATTACTAGGGTGATAACACAAAAAAATCAAAAAAACAAACCAAACAAACACCTGCACTTAATAACTAGTCTAAAATCAATACTTAAAGGCAAACAAGACATATATTTGCAAACAATCGAGAGATCCCTCTCTGAGAACAGGAGGACTAGATTCTGGAACTCTAAAGATTGGTTCTGATGTTGCCTTGTCTTTTGGTTTTCCAATCTATCAAAACACAGGACCCCAACATAATTGCGATCACAGTGGGACTCTGAGTAAAATCCTTAAAACAAAACACTCACTATTCAATACAGTATGAGTAGCTCTCTTCAAGCACTACCAGAGCAAATGGTGATCATGATAGGAATTATTTGAATCATTGACAAACTAAGTAACCCTTAGCATTCTCATAGAGCCTTATCAAACCTTGAAGGAATCAGCTAGCTAAGCCATAAGAGTAAATTTTGTTTGTCTCATCACTGTAGCTAAGTGTTGAAATAGATTTAGGACACTCTCATAACCCATAGGACTGTAAAAACTCGGAAAACCCAAAAAAAATTCAGATTGGTATTGAAACCTTTTAATGGTGGTGGACCATAAAACATTTTACCTTCTAAAGCTAAAAATTTCCACCTGGTGACTCCAAAATCCTAAATAGACCTAAAGACTCCACTGGGAAACCCATTACTATCATAACATCATACAAACTCAGTTAAGAAGACTTTGAGGATTAAAGTTTTTTTTTTGCTAAAGATCAGTTAGCCTACTGAAGATTGTCATATTTTGTTAAACGTTTCTTGTTGTTGGGTTTGAAAACATAGCATAGTGGCTTCTAGAAGAGTTTATACTAGAGCATATCCTGTCCCAAACCCTCCTGAAATAGTTGATAATCCTGAAAGCATACTTAGGAAATCTCCTGAGGCTCAAGCTTCAACTATTGTCAGACCAGTCCAAAGAGCTAATTCTATTCCTGAAAACCTTACAGCTCTACAAGATTCAAAAGTTGACTTAAGAAACCCATT
Organism: Pinus albicaulis; assembly: GCA_034641835.2. NCBI lineage: Eukaryota > Viridiplantae > Streptophyta > Pinopsida > Pinales > Pinaceae > Pinus > Pinus albicaulis. Next base: position 425,918 of record JAXQQM020059941.1, read on the forward strand.
CAGAACTAGGTCACTTGATGATATAGATCAGACAGACTTTGAGACTTCACCTTCATCCCAAGATAGTGGTGAAAACATTGTTAGCAGAGAAATTACCCCACATGATTTGCATTACCTTCATAATTTTGGTTTCTCTCATCCAAAATCTGCTCAACAGTCTCTTGCTGGTCTATCCACATCTGTTCTTCATACACCCACCGCTCAAACCACACCATTCCATCAACCCCCTCCCCTCTTACATCCTCCACATGTAAACCCCCTATTTTTTCCACAACCTCCTATCATGGCAACATGGTATGCCACTCTATTCCTTCCTTTACCTTCAGTCAACCTGCCACATGACTATTAGTACAAGATACCATTATATGATGACAGTGGTGCTACTACTGCTTCACAACATGTGGACAAGATGAATGACTATTTTGATAGAAATGAGATTGATGATGAAACTATCAAACTTAGATTGTTTGCTCAAAGTCTAGGGGGAGAAGCAAGAAAATGGTTCAAAGGCTTAACCCCTAATACTATTAATGACCTCCAAGCCCTTCATCAGTCATTCCTAAACAAGTGGTAAGTTAGAAAAAACCCTCTCCAAATACTTTTAGACTACAACAATCTCGAAAGAAACACTGGGGAAAGTGTTCAAAATTATTTCACTAGGTTCAATAGTGTTTATAATACACTACCCCCAGAATTAAAACCTCCTCAGGGCTCAACTTTGGCCAAATTTCCTGAGGGATTTGATCCTGAAATGGCCTATCATCTAAGAGAAAGAGACCCCTTAACCTTAGAAGAGATGCAAAAAGGAGATCTTGCTGTGGAGGTAAATCTAATAGAGAAAAGAGCGAGGATGAGGAATGAAATGAAAGTATCGTTTAGGGAGGAATATGCACCCTCCACATCTAGCTCAAAAATGGAAAGGATGATGGAAGAAATGATGAAAAAGATGAGCATACTTGAGAGAGCACAGCTAAGAGACAATCAAAACAACCCCCAAAACAGAAATAAGAACCAGAATTATAGAAGATAAAACAATCAAGATAGACAAAGGGAAAATGACCAACAGATTAGACCTCCCCTCCAACAAAAATATGTAGATCAAGATAAGGAAGAAAGGGAGACTGAAAGATTAGAAGAAAATCATATAAACTTGATTGGATTAGACAGTGAGAATGATGTCTTGCTCACTGAAAAAGAACAAACTTTCTTCTCCTCATAACCAAATGAAAACACTTATGAGGATTCTAAAAATTATAGCTTGGGGTTTGAAAATTCCATCATGAAGGTACACAAGCAGTATGATCTTAGAATCAAAGGGAACATAGATAATTCAAAAGATAAAAACACTAGCACTGCTGTTAGGAAAAATGCAAAAAATCAGCCTAAGAAAACAGCAGAGAAACCCAACATTTTGGCTAAGAAAATAGATTTAAACAAAGAGAAAAGCAGCCAGCCAAATGTTGAACAAAGCAGCCCTAGCACTTTAGCTAGTGGCCCTAACAAAATAGTCCCAAATAGCAATACAAACAAGGTTCAGCAGATTAGAATTGCTGAAAGGAATTCAATTGAAAATATAGATGTAAATATGAAAAAATCAATAGTTCCTTTCAACCTTGAGGGAGAGATTGCAAAAATAAAAATTACGATACCTCTAGCTGAACTAGTAACCCAAAAAGTGTACAAAAACCAAGTTTTGAAAGCTTTGAACTTAGGAAGTGACACTGATACTTTAAACTTGACAAATGACAAACCTGAGTTGTTGTTTGGTCCAGAAGTTGAAGGAAAATACCAAGAAGGAGTTGTCCCTCCCTTCTATGTCAGTTTGAATATACATGATAGGATCTTACACAATGCCATGTTAGACTCTGGAGCTTCACATAATCTTATGCCCAAAGTAGTAATGGAAAGCTTAGGCATAGAAATTACTAAACCATACAAGGATCTATATTCCTTTGATTCAAGCAAAGTCAAATGCTTAGGTTTAATCAAAGATTTATGTGTAAACTTATCTCAAATCCTTGCCAAGAGTCCAGTTATGGACATAGTAGTCGCTGACATTCCCCCAAAGTATGGCATGCTTTTATCAAGATCATCGGGAGCCAAACTTTAGGGGAGCCTTCAAATGGACATGTCTTATGCCACCATCCCAGTTTTTAACTAAATCAGAAGATTATACAGGGAATCCCACATGAAATACATGGTGAGCAGCATAGATAAACCAAACAACTCTCCAATCTATTCCATTCAATCAAGTTTAGATTCCTTTATCTTGTACAATGAAGACCAAATCACTCAACAAGAAAAGGAAAACAAAGAGGAAATCAGTTTATTAGATAAGTCAAAACTGCCCTCAACTCATATACAAAACATCAGCAATTCTCAGCAACAAGAAAATGAAAATGAGGCAGAAATACTTTGGACAATAAACTTTGATGGGTCTTCTAATAAAACAAGTGCAGGGGTAGGTGTATGGATTCAAAATACAAATCAGGGTTATTCATATAAACTAGATTTTCCATGCACAAACAATATTGTTGAATATGAAGCCCTTCTCCTTGGCATACAATTGCTTAAACAATTAGAAGCCCAGAAAATGTCAATCCTAGGAGATTCTGAACTTATCATAAGACAAATCTAAGGAGAATATTCAACTAAAAACCCAAGACTTAGAGAATATGGAAATGCTGCCCTTGATTTATTAAAGACCTTTGAAAAATATGAACTCATTTTCATTCCAAGAGCACAAAATCATCTAGCAAATGAACTTGCCTTCACTTCCAACAATTGCCAAGTACCTCAGATAAATGAACATCTTAGCATAAAGGTCAAAAACAGGCCTATTGTGCCTGACAATGAGGATCACTGGCAAGTTTTTGACACTGACAAACACATAGATGATTTCCTAAAATCAGAAAATGATTCTGCCATACCAGAATTAGAAACCAACCATGAAGAAAACTGTTTGGATAATGAACTAATCCCAAAAACAGAAATGACATATTCTGCTGATATAAATCATTGTGAGAATATTTTTGAAGAAGAATTAATTGACAACGTAGAACAGAAAGACTTGGAAGTCTTACAATTCAAGAACGATACAATTCCAAGAGGTCTCACACCTTTAGAACACCTTTTTGACTTTAATGATGTAGCCAAAGAACCAAGAATGGAGCCCATGGAAACAGATGTAGAAGAACATAACATAGGCAGCCTAGCAGAACCCAAGATGATCAACCTGTCCAGCACTCTTCCAGCTCATATAAAATTGCAATACATAGAGTTGTTCAAAGAATTTAGAGATGTGTTTGCTTGGGGATACAAAGATCTGAAATCTTATGACACTAGCATCATTCAACACAAAATTCCTCTTAAGGAAAATCATAAACATTTCAAACAAAAAATAAGAAGGATAAACCCTATTTTATTACCTTTAGTCAAGAAATAAATTGAAAAGATGTATGATGCTCAGATTATAGTACCCCATAGATATTCAGAATGGGTGTCAAACCTAGTTTCTATTAGGAAGAAGACAGGGGAAATCAGGCTCTGCATTGACTTTAGAAATCTAAATATAGCCTCCCTGAAAGACAACTACCCCTTGCCCAAAATGGACCATATACTTCAAAGGGTAGTTGGGTCTAAAATAATATCACTATTGGATGGGTTCTCAGGGTACAATAAGGTGTTAGTGCTCCCAAGTGATCAACACAAAACTTCTTTTACTACACCTTGGGGCACCTTTATATATGTCAAAATGCCATTTGGTTTAATGAATGCAGGGGCCACCTTCCAAAGGGCCATGGACATAGCCTTCTCTGAAGATATTGGCTATTTTATAATCATTTACCTTGATGACATAAGTGTTTTCTCTAAAACTGATGAAGAACATTTGATTCACTTAAGAAAAGTTTTTGAGGAATGTAGGAAATTCAGCTTATCTTTGAATCCTAAGAAGACACTCTTTGGTCTCCAAGAAGGAAATATTCTTGGTCACATAATTTCAGAAGAAGGAAACAGAGTAGACCCTAAAAGGATTGATGGCATATTGAAAATTAGCCATCCAAGAAGCCTCAAAGAATTACAATCTTTCATTGGAAAGATTAATTTTTTGAGGAGGTTTATCCCCAACCTTGTTGAGCTATTAAGAAAAATTACAAACATGCTTAAGAAAGAGGTAGGTAAATGGACAACACAAGCCAAACGATCATTTGAACTGGTTAAAAAAACTCTCACTCAAACACCAGTCTTGATTAGTCCATATTTTACGAAGGATTTTTATATATTTTCTTTTGCATTTGAACATACAATAGCTGCAATGATACTTCAAAAGAATGACTTAGGGCAAGAACAACCAATATCATTTTTTAGTAGGGCCTTAAGAGATTCTCCTCTCAAATATAACATCATGGAGAAGCAAGCCTTAGAATTAGTGAAAGCATTAAAAGACTTTAGAGTCTACATTTTACACTCTCACATAATTGCTTTTGTTCCACATACTGTTGTCAAGGATATTCTAAGTCAAGACCTTGATGGTAAAAGGGGAAAATGGATTGCTACTATTCTTGAATATGACTTAGAAATCAGGCCCACCAAACTGATTAAAGGGCAGGGGTTAGCAAAACTCATGGCTGAGTCAAACTTCCAAGTACTAGATATGAATATGGTAGATGTGTTGGAAGAAATAGCAGAATTCACTGCTCCTTTCTTTGAAGAAACATTTCTGAATTCTCCTTGGTATGCTGACATCATTTATGTGCTTTTATATTTGAATTCCCCCCTTTCTTTGTCCAAAACTAAAGCTAGATTTTTGAAACAGAAGGCTTTAAATTATTGTATATTAGATGGGGTATTGTATTGGAAAAATTATGTTGGAATTTTTCTTAAATGTTTACTTGAGGATGATGCAGGAAAAATCATGCATGAGCTGCATGAAGGAGAATTTGGAGGACACATCTACTGGAAGACCACAGCAAACAAAATCCTCAGATCTGGTCACTATTGGCCCACCCTTTTCCCAGACACTTAAAAGTTAGTCATGTCTTGCCATAAGTGTCAAATTTTTGATGGAAAAAGAAAGCTCCTTCCCTTACCCTTACATCCCATCAGTGTTGAGGCACCCTTTCAACAATGGGGCTTGGACTTCATTGGGGAAATTCACCCATCTTCATCATCCTAGCATAAGTGGATTCTCACTGCTACTGATTATTTTACCAAGTGGATAGAAGCCATACCATCTAGGAATGCTACTGACTCTGTCATTATCAAGTTCCTTGAAACAAACATCCTATCCCGATTTGGTTGTCCTAGAAAAATAATAACAGATAATGCTGCTACTTTCAAGTCTAAAAGAATGGTTGATTTCTGTTACAAATACCACATAAACTTAGGCCATTCTACTGCCTACTATCCCCAAGGAAATGGATTAGCTGAATCCTCAGAGTACTTTCCGACTGTCTGTACTCTGTAGTACTCTGCGACAAGTAAGGTAGATGAATGAATTTTAGGTCTGCCATGTTGTGTAACAAATGCTTTGGTAGTCTTAGGACTACTTTCAGGGTGGTAATTTTCTCAGGAATATTGATGGAGAGTAAAAAAAAAATTGGGAACTTTTTCCTTTCTCGGGAAAGAACCTTCTGCTGATGTGAAACACTGAAAATGATTGTTTTTGTGCTTTTAGGCCTCATTAGGCCTCCTGTGTCTTTCATAAGGTCTTCGATCTGTATATTTCGCCCTTTAAACACTGGATTAAGCGTTTAATCTTCAATAATAGGCTTAAAATCACTTTAAACCTTCACTGATACTCTTTGCCGCTTCGTTGACTGTCTATGTTTGTAGATGCACAGGTTTAATGGCGCTGGGGGTTTTTAATAGAGTTAATAACTCTGATTTTTTACAACAACACATGTCTAAACCCCTCTCAGGAGTCTTCATACGATCTCTGGCTCGGAATAAGCTTTCTCTACGCTCAGTGTCTCTCTGACAGTGACTGTGAGCAATAACGGTTTTCACCATCTGTAACTCTGCAAAACACAAAAACATGTTAAGAAATCCATGCGGGAGGGAGGATGGATACTGTGGAAGACTGTGGGAATGGCATTGTAGCAGTGATGGATGCGGTGGATGCAGTGGAAGAGGGCCGAAAAATGCTGTGAAATGGTGAAAACATGATCTGATGAAGGTCTGGTGAAGAAATGGTTCTGGACCGTTGGATTAGATCTGATGGAGGAGATCGATGGTCAGGATCCGCCGGTGGGATTGCTTTTGGAAGGTTGGGTGGAGGAAATGACATTTAATGTAAAACATAAGGTTTTAACCTTTTGGGAAAATTACAAAGGAAACAGGAGTAAAATGAATGAAAATGAGGCATTAGATGGTGGGACCTGCAAGGGAAAAGGGAGATTTGAATGTGGATCGTTGGATCTCAGGAGGATATCAATGGTGGGGATCTTCCGACAAAACTCTGTGGAAGCCCGATGAAAGAAACACGAATGGGAACGCGATGCAGTATGAGCCGTTGATCGGGATCAGATCAACGGTCAGGATTGAATGATGGGATTTTGGGGGCCAAAGGGGAAGAAGTGGTTTTTTGGGGAAAATAATTGTTTTCGCATGACTTCAAAGTGGTTTTGGAATTTGCCCAAAAAAATGCAATATGGTCTGTCGCCTGACATGTGTCCTCCCTAAAACCGCTTTCATCGTGTAAGTTTGAAGCATTAACTATCGGGCATTGAAAAAACGTGATATGCACCTCAGCCGTTGGATGTGGGACCGGGAGATTTGACTGTGCAGGATGGAGCGTGATATGGACAGACGCACGGTCGGTAAGGTGGGACAGGGTCAGTGGTGGTTTTAATATGGGCTATCAGATCAGCATGATAGACAGTCAAGATCAAAGATGGGAGCGCTAATGTCCCAAAGGGGAATATATTATAATAGATGGCGGGACAAATCCTGACCGTTAGATCTAATGGATGGATGGCAGAGATTTAAAGAGGAGGAGGAGGCAAAAGGGTCGGTGCAATGGGCGGGAGAAAGGAGAGCCATCGGATCAATCAGGATGGACGGTTGTGATCCAATTGCAATCGAAGAAGGTAGGGGCCAAAACTCTGATGGTTTTGAACTTGTGATTACACACAGACTGTTGGATCAATGGAAGATCAACGGTGGAGGTCTGATCAGAGGGGGAGAGATGGAGGGCACAGTGGTGGTGCATGATCGAATCCTGGCCATTGGTTCTTGTGGATTCAATGGCTAGGATTGCATCGAAGGATCGCCAATCAGGGAGAAAGAAAAGTAGAGGCATTGGGTCGGCGCGATGCAATTTTAAACCAGCTATTGGATCTCAGGAGGAGATCAACGGTCAATTTTCAATCATGGGGGAAATGGAACAAGGAAATGGGCGCAGTGAAACCAAAATGCTAGCTGTTAGATCTATACATATCGACGGCTCAGATCGAGCAAGTGGTCGATAGAACAAAAACTTCATCACATTGGGAAATTTCAAGTAACAAAGGGAATGTGCTCATAAAAAACTCCTGATTGCGATTGGCAGTGATGCGAGCCAGCGCAGGCCATCAGATCATCAAAGAGATCAACGGTGGAGATCGCGACAGAGACTGATAGAACAAAAAAATCTCGCATCGGAAAATTACGAGAAACAAAGGAAAAAGCACACCCGGAAAGCTCCGATTGCAATTATTGCCTGGGGCTTTAGCGCCTGGTCTCGGGCGCGGGTCATATGCGGAGAAGGGGTTGGGGGCTTAGCCGAAAGGGGCTTAGGCTTGATATATGGTAAAAGTGGGTTTTTTAGGCCAAAAACAGAGCTTTTGAGGCTTAGAAAGGGGTTTCGGTAAAGAAACAAAGGGATTTTTTAACCAAATGAAGGGATTCACATGGTTTTAAAAGGGGAATTTGATGGTTTAGAAGGCCAAGGAGGGGATTTTGAGGGTTTTGGGGGAAATTTGAGAAGGGAAAAAGGGGTGAAAATGGGGAATTTGCAGGGATACAAGGGAGCAGATGGAGGCTTTCTTGAGCACAATATTTTCACAAATAGTGAGGCTTTTTGATGGAAACAATAGTGAAGATCTTTCAAGCGCAAAATGCACATAGAGGCTTCAAGAATGAGAGATTTTCAGAGGAAAGGTATCTCTTGAAGGCTCAGAAAAATATTTAGCCACCTGTTTTCTCGACAAAAATTTATAGGTGGCTAACACTATCAACTCGAAGGTCCCTACAAACTCGTCCTTCAGGGTTTCCAAGTGGCAGGTGCACTGGTGTAATTCTGCATCTAAATACCATGTAGTCGAGATTGGTCCCAAGGCATGAATGAATAGATGGACCCATTCCTCTGTAGTTTTTTTTGCCCCATTCTTTCATCCATGCTGAAAAGTGCTCGCGTAGGTCCCTGGCCCCAAGAAATTTTTTACGCGCAGGTGAACCGAAGGTTCAAACCGTAAGACCATCATGTTGTGACATTCTTCCCAATCCTTGAATGGCCCCTTATGCATGTCCCACCACCTCGCAGGGGTTGTGCGCATGGATAGATTAAGGGCCCATATCCTTTGTAGCCATGTCGCTGCGCGTTATGACATTAATACTTGGTCCTTCATCCCGTGGTTCTGCCTTAACCCTCTGTACATTCTGCATAGGTGTCTGATGTTTTTCCTGCATTTTTGCAATCAAAATTGGGCAGTCTTCAATCACATGGTCTAGTTTTCTGAAATAATAGAAATATTGTTGCACATGGTTTGGGCATTCCCTTGCAAAACGTCCTATCTCCCCACAGTTGTAACAGATCAATTGTCCTCTTCCCCGACCTGCGCCTCCACCTCTTCTCCCCCCCCTGCCCCTAGCTGGGGAGTATCCTCTACTTAAGGGAGATAGTGGTGAAGAAGGGTCATCCTATACCCTATATAGGTTTCCTCGATCTATCATTAAGTCATAGGTTTGGCATTTATGCTCGTCATGCCCCATAGAGGAGAAGAATCGACACCATTTCTGCTTCAATTCTAGAACATAAGTGTTAGCCACCTATTAAAATTTGTCATATCAAATGGTGGCTAAATCTTTTTTAGCCTTAAAGAAAAAAATTCGTGTCCAAATTGTGAGTTCTTGAAGTCTTATGATGTTCTTTATCCTTTGAATTAATCTTCACTACTGTTTCACTTAAAGCCCTCAAGTACCTTGTTGTTTACCAAAGAAAAAAAAAATTGTTCATGAGGCTCCATTTTCCATCATTTCATTCCTCTTTCACTCACAAAGAATTCCATTTTTTACCCTTATTCCCTTCAAAACTCCTTCTAAACCCCTCCATATTAACCTTAAAAATCATCAAAACCCCCCTTAAAACCTTATATCTCCCCTTTATTTAGTTTTAAATTCCCTTCTTTCATCTATCGGAACCCTTGTTTTGGCTTTAAAATCCCTGTTTTAAGCCTTAAAACACCCTTCTGCACTATAAGTTTTTAGCCCCCAAGGGCTTATGGCTTTTAAACCCTGTCCTTCATATGACCTAAAGCCCCGCAATCGGGCGCTTAAAGGCAAAAAAACCCCATCTTCGAACCCTTATTCCTTCTATTTTCGTTCCCCGACATTTCAATTTTAAATGAATATGGACTGTTGATCTACACAGATCAATGACCATCAGCCATCCTTCGCTCCGCCCATTCACTTACCACGCTTTCCCTTTTTCAAAACTTTCTGCTCCATCCTGAAATCTCCACCGTCCATTCGAGAGATTGGATGATCGGGACTAAACCCGATAACCCATTGCGCCCGTCCGCTACATGACAAAATCTACGTCATCGTAGACCCCACTACCATCTCCGCCCGTGCATCTTTCGGTCGATCGCATTCTACCCACACCATCGGATCAACCACCCATCATCAAATGGCTGAAAATCCATATTGCGCAATTCTTGCGTCCCTTTCACAGTCTGCTACTTCCGCGCGATACAAGCGGTTTTAAAACACCACGCGTTGAGTGATTAATGGAATCGCGTTACAAAAGTTAAAACCGCCTCCCCCCCCCCCCAAATTCTACGTGAAAACTGCTTCCGGTTTTCCAAAACCACCTTTCTTCATTCTCACACCAAATTAAAAATTTTAAACCCTGTTTTGTCTCTGCCAGGGTTTCTTCCTCCTACCACTACATTTTCCCATTCACACAGCTCCAAACCGCCTCCATAAACCCTCCAAAGCAGTTTTTTTTTTTCTGAATGAGACTAATCTATTAATATACAAAAAGAGTTGCAAGGAGGCCGAGGCCTCAGTTGGTCTGGCCCATAGAATAGGCATTCTAATACAACATATTAGACATAGAAAGTTTACCAGACGAGCTACTTCAACAAAAATCATCATGCAGACAATAAAAAATATGCCGCCCTCACAACGAAAACCGGCCTTGAAACATCGACAGCTGACCAAAAACCAGAGGCGAAGAGAAAGTAAGCATGAAGAGTTGTTCCCAACCAAAAAAAAACCAAGCCACCCACGCAGGGGAAACTGGCCAAGAGGCAAAGACTAATAATTGAAAAACTGAAGCAAAGAGCAAGTAATCATTACGAACTTGGGCTTGTACCCATCCAAAAACTTGTGAAGAAGGAGACTGACCAGATTAAGAATCATGAGAGGAAGGGGGAAGTTCCTCAACCACTCGATAGCCGTAGGCATACGGGTCATCGTCTTCTTCTTTCTTTTCTTCTTTAGCATTGTGGCAGCCTCGCTTGGTGTCGCTCAAGCCAACTTCAACTCTAGTATCCTACGAAGCACTGCAATCGGGAGCTTTTCATTTCAGGTCGTCGCTGGTAGGAGAACAAGGTTGTTCAGGGACCCTATGCTCCACTCCAGCACTAGGAGGCACCATTGCCGAGTCAGGAGGCTCCTCCTTGAAATCAATTGTGATGGTGGCAGTAATAGTTGGCCTATTGAGAGAGCAGGGAAAGCAAAGCTGGGCGGAGTGCAGGTGGTCGGAGATGTGACTGGGCGAGCCCCAATCAGGATGAGAAAGCCCACGCCCATGACCATGGCCACGACTGCGCCTGGTATTAGGGTAGCAACCTAGAGAGTTATCCAAAGAAGGAGACGAAGATCCTGAAGAAGTAGTGGAAGGTTGGCGGGGAGGATGACCTCGGCTGGTGCCTCAACGGCACCGCATAGATTGTCGCAGTCAGGGCGTTGGCTCAGAGTAGGGTGATTAAAGCATCCAACAGAATGGTATGGAACAGAGGTCAGTGGAGGATAATCTCACGGAGCAGGGAAAGACTCAAAGGGTGGCCAGAGCCCCATATGGTAGAGGGATCTCTGCGAGACGTGAATACTAGGGGCGAGATCGATACAGCAAGCGATGGAGCAGTGACGCCCAGTGTAGGTTCTGGAGCTGTGCTTAGCTACAAACAGGGAGAAAAATGAATGAAGAGGTGACATAACAGGGATGAAGCTTCCAGAGGAATCCATTCTCAAGATGAAAGGGCATGAGCTTGGGGGACTGTGCTGTGTTAATGCAACAAAGCAAGTGACTGTGGCGAATTTAATGAGGACAAGGATGTGGGTTAGGGTGGTGGAGTTTTGAGCCCATGCGCCAACCTACATCCCCCGCCACATTTCATGCCATCTAAGCACTCACATCCGAGGGGTGTAGATCCTTGTGCACCATGATTGTGTAGTCTTGGATGAGTTTTGCATCATCAGAACTGTGCAGAGGGCCAGCGAAGAATGGAAGATGCTGATTGGCACCTTGGTTGGCTAATCGATCAGCTACCTTGTTAACAGTGCGTCTGATATGCTTGAAGGTGATGGCTCTGGGGACATTAAGCCATCTTTTGATTTGTTCCAGTCTGCTTAGAAGTCTCCAACTTGAAGCCACTTTAGTTGTAGTAGTGCTTGTGTGAAATCGAATTGCTGTCTCTATAAGAATCTGAGAATCCCCTTCAACTTCCAGTTTGAAGAAGTTTTATTTTTTTGCGATACAGAGCCCTTGCGATAAGCCTTCAAGCTCTGCCGCATTATTAGAATCATGTTCGAGAGAGCCAAAGTAGATGTATGAAACAGTGCCTTCATGATTTCTAAAAATGCCTCCATAACTAGCTAAGCCAGGATTTCCTTTGGCTGCACCGTCAAAGTTCATTTTGAAAGCATGAGTCATGGGGGGAGACCAAGAGATAGGCGAATCTGTAACATTAGAGGATTTCGGTTTGAACCTCACTGGATGTTTAAGATCGAGATTCCATTTTTCCAAAATGAGACGTTCAGACAGAGTGGAAGGCATATCAGTGTCCTGCCAGTGATCAAGAGCTAAGGTTTCTTGCAAATTGTGTTTGAGATTGGACCACAGAATTTCTACTGGCGTGGACTTATCCTTGAAGATCTTCTAATTGCGTTCCTTCCATACGGTCCAGTAGATGAAGCCTGGGATCAGATTCTAGATGGCTTTGAGCAGGTGACTTTGGAAGGGTTGCGAAGGCCACCACCTGATAGTATTGATAATATCTTCAGTACGTCTACCTATTCCTCTAGTGCAAATGGCAAACTGTTCCCAAAGTTGAGTTTCCAATGGGCAAGAATCCAAGAGGTGCTGGATGGTTTCTGCATGAGTATTACAGTTGGGGCATCTTGAGGGGCCGATGAAGCCTTGTTTCAGAAGATTGTCCCAAGTGAGGATTTTCCCTTTGCTAAGGAGCCAGAGAAATGTGGAAATTTTTGGCCAGACTCTGGGGAGCCGGACTTGATCCCAAAGGTGATCCTTCTGATTTTGGAAAGGGAAAAAGAGCAGCTGGTAGGCTTCTTGGGTGGAGAAGTTTCCCCTAGGAGTGTGTCCCCATCTCAACTTGTATGTTTGGGCAGAAAATTTAATTCTCCTTAAGCTAAGCTCCTGGTATATATCGCCATGAGTCTCCCCCTGCCAGTCCTCTTGCCAGGTGATTGCTAGCTTCCATTGATGGTAATCATGTGACGAAAGAGGTTGCCAGAACTGATTGACTTGATTAGGGATTTTATGCTGAAGAACGCTTTGCCACTTTGGCTTGTGGAATAGCGTGGATAGTTTGGGCAATTGTTTCCAAGAGTCTTCCCAGAATCTAGCTTTGTCTCCTGAATGTATCTCCCAAAAATTGTGAGCTTGGATGAAAGCACTGTGTTGTTTTGCAGCATTCCAAATCAACAATCCAGGGGTGTCCATGATGATGCAGATGAGGTCCTGTTGGGGTCTTCCTGGTGCATATTTAACCTGCCAAAGATGAGCCCATGGAGTTTTTGGATTAGAGATCCAATTCCACCAAATGCGAGCTCCCATGGTGAAGTTGCTATGCTGCAGATCTCTCAATCCTAGCCCTCCTGCAGATTTTGGGGTACAGGCCTCAGTCCATTTGAAAAGAGCCCATTTTTTGTTGAGGCCAGTTGACCCCCAGAGAAAGTTCCTTTGCAAGTTGTGGATTTGCTTTAAAACCCATTTTGGAGTAGCCAGGATGGAAAAGAGGTATAGAGGCATGGCTTGAAGAACAGATTTAATCAGGATGAGTCTGCTAGCAATGTTGAGCGATCAGTACGTCCAAGAGGAGAGTTTGGCCTCCAGCTTATCGAGGAGGGTTCTCCAAGAGGCGTGCTTGATTGCAGAGTCTACAAGGGGAGCCCCAAGATATTTGGAAGGAAGAACAACAATAAAAAAACCCAAGATCCTAGCAATATTGCGTTGAGAGATGGTGGGAGTGTTGAAGAAGAAGATTTGGGATTTGGTGGCATTGATGGTGGTGCCTGAAGCATTAGAGAAGGTGTCAAGCAAGGATTTGAAGGCTCAAACCTCTTGGAAAAATGGGTGGCCAAAAAGAAAGTTGTCATCTACGAATTGTTGGTGTATGATGGGGGAATTGTCATGCAGAGAAATACCTTTAATGGAATTGGTGGAAACAGCATGATGAATGAGTCGACTAAGGCCTTCTGCCATGAGGACGAATAAAAAAGGGGACAGGGGATCACCCTGACGTATACCTCTAGAGGATCGAAACGGAAGGGAGGGAGAGCCATTGACAAGGATGGAGAAGCTGGGGGAGGAAAGGAGGCTCATAATCCATCGTGTCTAGGAGGCATTGAATCCAAAGGCTAGGAGCATTTGATTGATATAATTCCAACTTAATTTATCAAATGCTTTAGATAGGTCAAGCTTGAGGAGCATACCTCGTTTCTTAAGGAGCTTAAGAGAGTGAATCACTTCATGCGAGAGGATAATGCCATCCAGTATCTGGCGCCCTTCAACATAGCCAGTTTTCTCTGGCAAGAAAAGAAGTGGTAAAAGAGGCTTGAGTCTATTTGCAATGACTTTGGATATCAACTTGTAGATGACGTTGCAGAGTGCGATGGGCCTGTATTTGTCCGAGGTACTGGAATTCTCCTCCTTGGGGATAAGAGCAAGTAAGGTTGAGTTGAGTGAAGGTAGAACCCAGTGCATGGAACGAGATTCCTCCACTAAAGCCCAGACCTCCAGCTTGATTTTCTCCCAGAATGAGTGGAATAAGTTAGTCGTAAAACGATCAGGACCAGGTGCTTTTCTGTCTTTGAGTTGAGACATGTCT